>JBCFYV010011172.1:17509628-17967128 GCA_039000515.1 Timema cristinae | reverse complement strand
CACACTTTAGGAATAGCCTATCACCCGCCTCGGTGCCTGGATGGTCTGAGGTGTCCGTGTTATCTCGTAATAATTTTGACTTCTGGTGGTGGTAAGATAGGTTACAAATCCCGGTAAGGTGTATGCTGTGGTTTTTTCTATAAATTGTTTTTCACTCTCCCTCCACGCAAATATGAGTATACGACCTATTAATTCAATCTTCCTTATCTTTAATACATTACCGTAATACATAGGTGTATATATAAGCGTATAACCCGCACAAGTAGTGAGACGTGGTGCAAAATATGGTGGATACAAGTAATCAAAACCACTACAACAATCCTCAAATATCTTAACAATTACTATTGTAAATTAATTTAAAATAATTTGATTTGTTTCAGGAAGTATAGATTTATTTTTCTAACAATTATCTTAACATTTTAGTATTTTTACAGTTTTCGTGGCAGTTTTCATAGAATTTTCATGGACATAACGGAATTAGATAACAAACTTTTTAAATGTATAGAAAATTTGTCATTTAATTCCAGGGCATGCTTGACAGATATTTAATAACTGTTGATATCACCGTGTCAAAAAAATTAAACTCTAGGTTTCTACTGGATAAATGTTTTAATTTTTTTTTTACAAATCTGCATAAAATACTGCCCTTTACTTGCGTTCTTTGCACTCCTAGGGGTGCCCGTTTCGGGAGAGTGCCTTTACTGGTTTAAATGAGCGACTAATATAACTACGGTACCCTCGTAAATACACCGTAAGAAGAAGGGGTTTGTTTTATTTGTAAGGGGATGATGTAAAATTGAGACACAAAACTATCCTTTGTTTTTTTTTCTTTGTTTATTTTGTGTCATTTGTAAAAATATAAAAATTAAGGAAGTTTTTCACTACCAAAAATATTTAATAATGCAATGTTTATTCTTAAGTAATTCAAGACCAATTAACAGTACTAATATTTATAATCCACATATTAGCTATGGACTAATTTTATATATACTTGACAAATTTATCTTGAAACGTCCTTGAAAATAAGTGAACTCAACATTTTAATAGTTTTTTTTTAAATATACAACCTGAAATGTATACAATTTTTTTTTAAATCCTTCAGGAACATGTGCCTATTTCCCATCACCATTTGGCACTGATTTTATTTTATTCTTAAATAACGCGATATTTCTGAACGTCTTCAACGCTTCTTGGTGTTCTTATTAAATGGTTCAATCTTGAAACTTATTGCGGTTAGGTCATTCTTTCTCCAGAGTTTCTCACCTTTCCTCTTCACAAATCTAAGACTGCTCTAAGCTGCTTTCAAAGTAAGAGCAGAATAAAACAAAAAGAAGAAAATAATGCTCCACCTGACATGAAATTGTAGCAGTAGTAGTAGTGGTAGTAGTGTGTGGTGGTGGTGGTGGTGGCGTCGGGCGGCGTCGACGCCGTTGAGGGAAGTCCATCCATCCCAGCAATCACTGAATGAAAAGCTGATGTTGGGAGAGAAGAGATATGAAAGTGTTGAGAGGTTGAGTTAGGTTGTATGTACGGGTAAAGGGGAAGGGGTGGGAAGGGTTGGTAGAGGAAGAGTGATGAGGAGAAAAGTGGAGGGGGAAGCTTTTGTCTGCAAGCATCGGGGCACGTCGGACCCGAGTCCAGAACAGGGAGACCGGAACGTTTGTGCTTTTAAAAGGGGGCATTGCAGTGGAACGTTTTGGCTTGATGGAAACGTCGGAATAGGAGGGATGAATCAGGGGTGAAGAGGGAGTAGAGACGAAGAAGAGGATCCATTGTACACAAATATATAAGTGAGATGAATAAAATGGACCGAAGAGAGAAGGAATGGTCGACAGAATGGAAGGAAAGGTGATGCTTATTTAACGAATAGAAAAGAATTAGAAGAGGCGCAAAGAAGAGAAAAAGATAGAACGGTATAAAGTCAAACGCAAAAGAAAGATATGGAAAATATTAGCATAGAGAGAGAAGCAGAAATGTAAAAAGGAGGATTGAGAGAAGAAAATGGTAATATGATTGTCATTAAGTAATCCTACATAATAATGCCGGAATCTCGATTGTTTGTCGGCCTTAAAAGTACAAGTTTTTTTTTTTTTTTTTTTACTTTTTCATATATTTATAGAGAGAGAGTATTGTAATCGTGAAACATTTCAAACTTGAGATTATGATGGATCTTGTTGTTTTTTTTGTCCCCTAACTCAATAAATTGGGTTTCTACAGTTATTTATCTTCTTCTGTCCGTCCATCTATCTGCCTGTAGCTAAGACTACAACTTTTTGATGGAATTAATTCACATTGGAATTCTAAATCTCATTTGTTCATATGTACAAATTAAGGGCTATTTACTGATTGTTCATATATATTGTTATCTCAAAAAATGCTCTATTTGGATCCAAATGGATACATGGAAAGTATTTTACCTGAAAAATGACGCTGTGAACTTTTTTTTTCTTTTGGATATATATAAATTTTACTGATACATGTGAGCTGACAATACGATTTTTGAAAATTTTGTTCCAAGCTATAATAGAATATATTTGAGAAAGTATGTTTAGGATTTTCTTTTTTCTAGCTATCAGAATAAATATCCTTCCTTGAAAACGTAATTATGATTATCTGTAGAGGAGGTGGGGTGGAGGGGTTATTAATTCAAAAACAAAGATAAAGGTAAAGCATGCAATGAAGACAGTTGGACTGCACAAGGGCTTAGATCTCAATTTAAATTTAAAAAATAGTATTTGGTAGCGTTGTGTTGAGAAAACGAAACAGTTGTTTCTGCGCTACATCTTACTACTCATTCGGGTTTGCATATTTATCATTTACCGTAATGTGTTATGGAGAAAAAGGTTGAATTTATAGGGTGATTAAAAGCCATTTAAGAAAAACTACCTCTAGTAGACTCTACTAAGATTCGAACCCTGATCTCACCTTCATAGGCAGTTAAATCTATTGAGAGAGTTACATATTAGCCCATTTAGAAGCTCTATTGACCCATGGTACTCGTTTGGTGATTAGAAAACTATTTCCAAATCGACCATTTAAGGTGGGGATGAAGGGTATGCGAGAAGAGATAAATAATTTTACAGATTTTTAGCAAAATAACTTTTTTTTTGTCAAAATAGATCAAATATTGCTTCTATACAATCAAACAGTTTAATCTTCTTCACTTGGTGATAACAACAGTTGTTGAATATCTGTCAAGGATGCCCTGGAATTTAAAGACAGCTTTTTCTCTTCATTTAAAAAGTTTATCGTCTAATGCCGCTATGCTCATGACATATATTCAGGAACTATTGATATCACCATGTGGGGAAAAGTAAACTATATGTTTTAAATTTGACAATATTTGTTTTATTTTGACAAAATAAATGTTTTGTTATAAAAACAGCAACATCACTGGCATTTTCTGCGTTTCCTGCGTCCCCAACATGATAATATTTTCACAGCAACGGATTGTATAAAATGATTTTATGTGAGGGCTGGTATTATATAGTTGGTACATATATTTGTATTCACTAATCAAAAGAGTCAATGTTCACATTTTTTACTGCGTCCTACTACCCGTCCGGCTCATACGCATATATAATAACATTTATGTAGTAGAGATAAGGAAGGTAGAAGTTAGATTTAATGTACCTTAATTTTCATGAAGGGGAAAGCTAGAGTGGAGAACCATTTGTTAAAAACCACCCTTAATTCACCAGAGACCCTGATCTACCTGTCAATCATATGTCCAGTCTAGCGCGAGATAGACGCCTTTAGACCATTAGACAAACAATACGGTAACGTGAGTGCCTGAATGATAGACTACTCTTTCATCACATGTGTATTGAGGTGAACAACAAGTAAGGGGCTAAACATCAATGTGTCCATGTGACTGTAGTCTATTTTAACAAGCTAGTTTACTATTTTAAAATGTTTTTAGTGCACTTTCTGACCAACTCGTAATATCAGCTCACGACTGACAAACTATCTCAATCCAGTGACAGTTAAAACACCAAGTTCATACGATTTTAATTCATCATGACGAAAGATTTAACCAAATAACATTTTTCGACCATGCTATATATATATTTAAAATATTTCTGAACGCAGTTTTGGTTAGTATTTTAATAGTTTAAAAAATCTTGGTCAAATTCCACGATATCAATGAGCAAAATTAAGTTAATTGAGCAATGTTGGTTTTTGTTTTGTCAAACATTATTATTATGTTTAAAATAAACTGCAAAACTACTGGTCTTAATTGGATATTCCTTCCATCCCAATCAACCTTGTTTGAATACAAAGTTTATTGGTTGGTCAGTTAAATAAAAGAACTAGACAAATAAGTGAATTATAGTGCTAATGAACAAATTATACTCACTTTTTTAACTCGATATTTTCTTCTTGATTAATAATATGTTAGATCTGCCCAACAAATTCAATTAAATAACCGTAGTATTTTGATCGTGCAAAGGTACAATGATACATTTGATTTTAAATTGAAGTTGACATGATGAGAAATAAGATGAGTTTCATTAAAATTATATCTCAAGATAATTTGATAGAAGCCTGAAAAAAAACTATTATTAAATCATTCTTTACGTGTTCCTCATATTACTACCCATCTTAGCTCTCCAAATATTTGCATTAACAGGTTAGGGAGGATTAAGATATAATCTATATTCTGTGTGGACTCATTTGAGTGGGAGATAAAATGGTGAACCATTTTGGGGAGGGGGGGGGGGAACCCTCGATTCACTCTTTAAAGTGGGATAAAAGAGGATGCAAAAAAAATGTGTTTTGGCAATTTTTATAGCAAAGAATTTTGTTGACCAAAATAAAGCAAATATTTCTACAGTAGAATCACTGTGTTTAATTTTCTTCACATAGTGTTCTTTGGTATATTTAATGATCATAATAGCATTTGATGAGAAACTTTAGGACACCCTTGACATATACACAACAACTGTTGAGATTACTTTCTAAAGAAAATATATTATATATTATTATTATTATTTATTATTATTATATTTAGCACCGCGTCTTACTACCCGTTCGGGTTATATGCAAATTATATATTTCATCAGGAGAAATAACTTACTTATTTATTTTTAGAAAAATTTTGCTTTAAAAACTGCTAGAATACTGCCCTTAAATTGCAATATCTAAAGTCCCATTTAATTCTAACTCTAGCACCCCTGGCATTGGAAAAGCATACAAGGTGAGACTGACACCTTATTCCGCGATACCACTGATATGGATAAATATGTGTTTATAAAGCCATGAATACTGCATAGAACTTTCCGAAAGTTCTACTCTCTAATGTTCACTTGTAATAGAGAGAGACAGCGTAATTCACTCATCAACTATAACTACGCCTTCTTTTGTTGATTACGCTGCCATGCGTAGTTTGGAGTAGGGGCGGGAGGGGTGGAGGGCGTAAGGGGCAGGGGAGGAATGTTTAGTAGACTAATAACCCAGGAGGGTTTTGTTAATTCCTGTAAATTGAATGGAACGATTGTTAACAGCATCAGTTGCTATGTTCCAACCAGCTGCACTACATATATTTCCTCGCCACGTGTCTGATAATATCGGCCCTACATACAATTCAGTATTTCAGGGATATTTCGATAATCAAAACAAAGGGTATGTGGTATTTTACGAAAAAAGGGGGTTGGGGGGTGTTGGAGGGTAGGAAAGGTGAAGGGAGTATATTCATCCATAATAAACATTTCATATAGTAATTTTTTTATATAGTGTTAAATAGTGTCGTATGATAGATAACATTTTTAATGCGATAGGTATAATATGTTGAGAGGGGGGAGAATGTAGTTTATGATGTAGTACATTACGTTATTTTAGTAAACCTGTCTTTAGGGAAGTGTTGCGTTATTTTATTGGGGAAATACGATGAAGTGAATCCTGATTTATTTATATTTGTTTTTACCTACCTATGTAGTAAAAAAAAAAGTTTCGTTTACGGTGCAATATTTATCAAAACAAACAATACGTATCGTTTTGATTTAGGTGTACTATCACGGATGAAAAACTAAATAACTTTCAACGTATTATCTGAGTTTATGTTGAGATTATGTTATACTTATTATATATTATTTCACACCTGTGTGAACAGTTTGCAAAAAGTAGTATCGAAAGAGGTAAAGATGGCAGGATATAAATGTATGTGAACGCCAACATTGTCTTAGCGTGGGTTTGTCAGGAGAATCATAAGACCTTGGAATGAGATATATAAGAAATGTTTGTGGAAAAGCTTTTATGGTCCAAGTAATTAATGAATGGGCGCTGAAGGAGTGTGGTTCGAAAGGGAAACCAATAGGTCAATGGGAAAGAAGTGTCTTACGGTGGTTTGGTCGTAATGAGAGGATGAGTGTGGATCGAGTGACGAAGAAAATATATGAAGGTAGAGTGTGCAGATCAAAATGTATGGGTAGGCCATATAAGAAGTGTCTAAATGTTGTAGACGAATGAATGTATGAAATAGAGAACCGTCAAGAGTTATAAGAATAAAAGAGCATGCATGACTTGGTGTTTGGATAGGAAAGTATGGAGAAAGTTAGTGATTGAGGATGGACTCGGTACGGATTTGTATTTTTTGAAATATATGCACAGTTTCGTGCCTACACCGTTAGGGAACGATGTGATTAGATTTGTATATATATAGTCCTTTTATCCAAAGTGTACACTTTTACTATTGTTTTGGCCATCAAATTTAGTGAAGGAAGGTGGTTGTTATTGATAATAAGTGTGGCTTTCTTCCCCCAACCCCTCCCTCTCTCTTGTTGTATTGTGCATTCATCCACTCGTGTAGTGTGCTCAGTTAGCATCGAACCTTGTGTTGGGTTTCAATATTAAACACGAAGTTCAACAGCTGTTTCACATTTATTTCGATCCAACTGGTGTTTTCGTTTTCGCGTTTAATATCAACCGTGTTTTTGTTCTAACTAAAGTTTTCTTGTCATCCTGGAAATGACTATAAATCGTGAATGATGTTTCATTAGATTTGTTTAACTGTGTTCTTGACTCACGTACCGTCTGGAAGTTGGACCATTATACTCAAGGGAAAACATCTGCCACTGAATCTTGCAATTATTTACATTGAGCTTCCGTTTTCGCTCTCTTATGAACATTGATGGCTTATTGTTAGAACCATACGATTCGATTAACCGGTCTGGTTACATCCATACATAAAACTGCACCCAACAGAATTTTATATTTATAATCGAGGAGGAGTCACATTTTTCTTTATGTATTTATGTATCTTTACTTTTTTTTATCATCTCAATGTAACGACTTCAATTTTATTTTATTTATTTATATAAACACTAAGAGGAACATGGCACCAGATTTTCTGCTCTCTCTATCTCTCTCTATCGCTAATTTGTAAATTTAATCATTTTAATATTCTATTATTTTATATGTTTGTTATAATAATGTTTTTGTTAATATGTAATTAATTATTAATAAATACTCTCGTCTTTACTCTGACAAGGTCACCACGAGATCAAAAGCTAAGGTAAGCTTTCCTAACACCTGATTATTCCTTTATAATTTGTCCTTAGTTCCTTAATTAGTCAAGGGGGGGGGTCCTCCATTTGTTTGTTTTTATTGCGGCAACCACGTCCCAAACTATGATATTAGGAATCTTTCTTGTTTTGAATCACTTTTATTTAGATTAATATAATGGTTTTACAACATAATTCATTGCTCAAATCAAATTAATAAATTACGTAGATTTAAAAAAAAAAAAAAATGGCTATACTTTGTATTTAATTCTAAATCTTTACTCATTCATGAGGCATTTTTATTTTTATTTTTATTTAAAATGAAATTTTAAAATAAGATAAAAAAATTATTAAACTGTCCTTATGATACATTTAATAGATACAATTTATTTATGTTCACCTTTGTTCTCTATTATTTTTTAGTATATTTAATGTATTTATAAGTGATACATTATACCCACAACCAGTGGTCACACAATTTAATCTGTCGGACACATAAAATACTCTTTTTTATAGCGGGTAGGTAAAGGTTTGAATCTAGAATCTTTGTTAGGTGTTCTTGTGGCTTGTTTTACACATTTAGTTTGTAAATTGAATAATTTTTTTTACACTAAATATTTAATAAATATGATGATTTTAGATATTAAGACTACTTAAAATAAAGGGGTTTCCAGAAATATAATAGTCTACTAATAGTAAAATAAAAAAATAATCTTCTGAGTTAAAACGTTTTAATTTCATCCAATTTAAGGGGTAAATTATATTCCAAAATAATGACAATTTTGATCTTTTTTTTTAGAACAAAATTATCCTAACATAAATAATAGAGCAAGGGTAATACATATATTACGGTCACTTCACCAATAAATAAAACCTATATCTATTATATATATATATATTCGTACGAGCAATCATCATTTAATAACACTAATAGTAAAGGGTTTAAGAAGGTTGAATTTCAGAGAAAATGCCCCCTTTTTCACGTGGAGGGAGAGAGGAAAAACATTGATTTTGTAAAAATAAATACTTTCTTAACCACCCGAGTATGGATTCGAGCCCCGATTTTCTCCTCTTTATCAAACCAGATTAGACAATCTTGAAGTTTAATCCGCGTGTTCACCGATGATTTTAAGACTTTTCACATTATGAACAATAATACACTCCAATTTCTATAGGAAGGCCCCTTTATGAACTACATACATATATTTTTTACAGACGAATTGATAAAAATGTTAATATTTTCTGTTATTTTATAGGCTAAGTATTATTATTATTACTTAACAAATTTAACAGCTAAAATAACATGACTTGACGTATGAATATTTGAAAGTAGATCTAGTAGTGCCTATAGCTTTTAAATATGTTTCTTTATATGAAAATTGAACTGTATCTTTGTCAATGTTATCAAATATCTCCAATATGTTATTAATTTCACATATCCATATACAACTTAGTAGTACCTTAAAATGGGAGTTAAGGGAATGCAAGTTATGGGCAATACTTTTGGAGCTTTTATATCAAAACACTTCTTGGCCATAATAAATAAAATATTACTTGAACAGTAACATATAGTTTAATTTTCTTCACATGATGATATCAACAATTGTTGAGTATTTGTGACGAGCATAGCGGCATAAGATAAGAAATTGTTTAAATGAAGAGATTCCAGGATTCAATTTAAGGACACTGTTGACATATACTCAAAAACTGTTGATATCATCATGTGAAGAAGATTAAACCCTAGGTTTCTACTGCAGATATATTTTGTTTATTTTAATCAAACAATTTTTTATATAAAAACTGCAAAATATACTTATCTTTCACCGTTTTTCCTATACTTCTACCTTATAGAAATATTGGACAGATAACCCTGATTCATTTCATTCTTGTAACCTATCAAACAGCAAACATAACTAGCTAGACCTGTCAAGGGTAGGATTATTTGTTCTTTGGAAAATTACACATATTATAAATTCCAATTTGAGAACTTTGAGTATTTAAGATTATCCTCTTTTTTTTTCCAAAATAAACGTGTAAAAGTGGAAAGGAGGAAATGACACGTAAATAACAACTATTTCATGTGTAAATAACAATATTTTAATAATTTATTTCATGTGTAAAGCACATGTTAGCCCATTTTGTTGGATCGAAGACAAACAATTTCTCCAACTGAAATTATTACTGTTAACACCATTGCTATTAGCAGTTTAATATAATAGTAAGGTGTGGTAAAGCCTGTCTATTGGAAATGCATCATGTTAAGATGGGGATGTAGGGGACGCGAGAAAAGGTAAGTGTTTTTGCAGTTTTTATAGAAAAACTTTATTTAGTCAAAATAAATCAAATATTCCTTCAGTGAAAATATATGTTTTGTTTCCTTCACGTGGCGACGACTTAAATATTTGATGAATATTTGTCAAGGGTGTCCTGGAATTTAACGACAACCTTTTTCAGTTCATTTAAAAAGTCTATCATCTAATGCCACTATGCTCATGATACATATTCAACAATTATTTATATTACCATGTAAAGAAAATTAAACTCTATGTTTGCACTGTAGAAATATTCTATTTATTTTGTCCAAAACCGTTTTGATATAAAAAGTTACGGGAACACTGATCTTTCCTCGCGTCCGCTACACTCCCGCCTTAAGAGTGAGGGGAGAAAACCAAAATGATGAATCACAAGTAAAAACGATCTCTTCAACACCCGGCATAGTTTCTAGCCTTTACTACCATAGGAAATCCATTTTATTGTGAGCCTGACGGTTTTGTCTCTGTGACCACTGGGAGTGTGTAAAATGTATTAATGTAATATGACTTATTAAATACAATATGATACAAACAAATTGCTAGAAAATAATAATAATACTTAGCACTGCGTCTTACTACCCATTCGGGTTATACGCTGCTAGAAAATAAATTCACACTTAAATACTATGGTCAGATACATTTCACATTCGCTCTCCATTTTAATTTGTATGCATTTTCTTTGAATAGCCCTCCTCATACCTAATCCTTGTATTAAAGTAATTGGGTGACCTGGTGGTCTAGGGGTAAGGTGTCAGACTTCTATGCTGGCGGCCGGGGTTCAATCCTCGGTCCCGGCAAAGATTTATCTGATTACCAAACCCTTCCTTCACCTCTGACAAGACATCTTGTGATGTGGTGAATGCCAGGCCTCCACCGTGGTTCGGATTCCACGTTAAACTGTAGGTCCTTCATTTCATCTCACAATCACCCTACCATTATACATTAGCGTAAGTGCGTATAACCCGAATGGGTAGTAAGACGCGGTGCTAATAATAATAATAATAATAATAATATTATTATTAAAGTAATTGACAGTCCTTTAATTAAATGCAATAGAAATACAAGGTTATAATTTCCAACTTTGGTAGATACAGTCACTGTCACAAAAACAAAGTTTGATTCATATAGGGCTTGGAAAGGGATGGGGATTACATTAGATGTTTAATGGGACTACATTGTATGGTGAATGGCACAGTATTGGTTGGTGACTGAGACAACATTAGTTGGTGACTAGTACTACATTGTATGATGACTGATATTATATTGGATGGTGGCTGGGACTACATTGGATGGTGAGTGGTACTACATTGTATGATGACTGATATTATATTGGATGGTGGCTGGGACTACATTGGATGGTGAGTGGTACTACATTGTGTGATGACTGATATTATATTGGATGGTGGATGGTACTACATTGTGTGATGACTGATATTATATTGGATGGTGGCTGGGACTACATTGGATGGTGACTGGTACAACATTGGTTGGTGACTGAGACAACATTAGTTGGTGACTAGTACTACATTGTGTGATGACTGATATTATATTGGATGGTGGCTGGGACTACATTGGATGGTGACTGGTACAACATTGGTTGGTGACTGAGACAACATTAGTTGGTGACTAGTACTACATTGTGTGATGACTGATATTATATTTGATGGTGGCTGGGACTACATTGGATGGTGACTGGCACAACATTGGATGGTGAGTGGTACTACATTGTGTGATGACTGATATTATATTGGATGGTGGCTGGTACAACATTGGATGGTGAGTGGTACTACATTGTGTGATGACTGATATTATATTGGATGGTGGCTGGTACAACATTGGATGGTGACTGGTACAACATTGGATGGTGAGTGGTACTACATTGTGTGATGACTGATATTATATTGGATGGTGGCTGGTACAACATTGGATGGTGACTAGTACTACATTGTGTGATGACTGATATTATATTGGATGGTGGCTGGTACAACATTGGATGGTGACTAGTACTACATTGTGTGATGACTGATATTATATTGGATGGTGGATGGTACTACATTGTGTGATGACTGATATTATATTGGATGGTGGCTGGTACAACATTGGATGGTGACTGGTACTACATTGTGTGATGACTGATATTATATTGGATGGTGGCTGGTACAACATTGGATGGTGAGTGGTACTACATTGTGTGATGACTGATATTATATTGGATGGTGGCTGGTACAACATTGGATGGTGAGTGGTACTACATTGTGTGAGAATGATATTATATTGGATGGTGGATGGTACTACATTGGATGGTGAGTGGTACTACATTGTGTGATGACTGATATTATATTGGATGGTGGCTGGGGCTACATTGGATGGTGACTGGTACAACATTGGATGGTGGCTGGTACAACATTGGATGGTGAGTGGTACTACATTGTATGATGACTGATATTATATTGGATGGTGGATGGTACTACATTGTGTGATGACTGATATTATATTGGATGGTGGCTGGGGCTACATTGGATGGTGACTGGTACAACATTGGATGGTGAGTGGTACTACATTGTGTGATGACTGATATTATATTGGATGGTGGATGGTACTACATTGTGTGATGACTGATATTATATTGGATGGTGGCTGGTACAACATTGGATGGTGAGTGGTACAACATTGGTTGGTGACTGGTACAACATTGGATGGTGAGTGGTACTACATTGTGTGATGACTGATATTATATTGGATGGTGGCTGGTACAACATTGGATGGTGACTGGTACTACATTGTGTGATGACTGATATTATATTGGATGGTGGATGGTACTACATTGGATGGTGGATGGTACTACATTGTGTGATGACTGATATTATATTGGATGGTGGCTGGGACTACATTGGATGGTGACTGGTACAACATTGGTTGGTGACTGAGACAACATTAGTTGGTGACTAGTACTACATTGTGTGATGACTGATATTATATTTGATGGTGGCTGGGACTACATTGGATGGTGACTGGCACAACATTGGATGGTGAGTGGTACTACATTGTGTGATGACTGATATTATATTGGATGGTGGATGGTACTACATTGGATGGTGGATGGTACTACATTGTGTGATGACTGATATTATATTGGATGGTGGCTGGGACTACATTGGATGGTGACTGGTACAACATTGGTTGGTGACTGAGACAACATTAGTTGGTGACTAGTACTACATTGTGTGATGACTGATATTATATTTGATGGTGGCTGGGACTACATTGGATGGTGACTGGCACAACATTGGATGGTGAGTGGTACTACATTGTGTGATGACTGATATTATATTGGATGGTGGCTGGTACAACATTGGATGGTGAGTGGTACTACATTGTGTGATGACTGATATTATATTGGATGGTGGATGGTACTACATTGTGTGATGACTGATATTATATTGGATGGTGGCTGGGGCTACATTGGATGGTGACTGGTACAACATTGGATGGTGACTGGTACAACATTGGATGGTGAGTGGTACTACATTGTGTGATGACTGATATTATATTGGATGGTGGCTGGTACAACATTGGATGGTGACTGGTACTACATTGTGTGATGACTGATATTATATTGGATGGTGGATGGTACTACATTGTGTGATGACTGATATTATATTGGATGGTGGCTGGTACAACATTGGATGGTGGCTGGTACAACATTGGATGGTGAGTGGTACTACATTGTGTGATGACTGATATTATATTGGATGGTGGCTGGGACTACATTGGATGGTGACTGGTACAACATTGGTTTGTGACTGAGACAACATTAGTTGGTGACTAGTACTACATTGTGTGATGACTGATATTATTTTTGATGGTGGCTGGGACTACATTGGATGGTGACTGGCACAACATTGGATGGTGAGTGGTACTACATTGTGTGATGACTGATATTATATTGGATGGTGGCTGGTACAACATTGGATGGTGAGTGGTACTACATTGTGTGATGACTGATATTATATTGGATGGTGGCTGGTACAACATTGGATGGTGACTGGTACAACATTGGATGGTGAGTGGTACTACATTGTGTGATGACTGATATTATATTGGATGGTGGATCGTACTACATTGTGTGATGACTGATATTATATTGGATGGTGGCTGGGGCTACATTGGATGGTGACTGGTACAACATTGGATGGTGAGTGGTACTACATTGTGTGATGACTGATATTATATTGGATGGTGGCTGGGGCTACATTGGATGGTGACTGGTACAACATTGGATGGTGGCTGGTACAACATTGGATGGTGAGTGGTACTACATTGTATGATGACTGATATTATATTGGATGGTGGCTGGGGCTACATTGGATGGTGACTGGGGTTACATTGGATGGTGACTGGTACAACATTGGATGGTGAGGGGTACTACATTGGATGGTGACTGGTACAACATTTTATGATGACTGGTATTATATTGGTTGGTGGCTGGGACTACATTGGATGGTGACTGGTACAACATATGATGGTGACTGGTACTACATTGTGTGATGACTGGTATTATATTGGATGGTGGCTGGGGCTACATTGGATGGTGACAGAGACAATATTGGATGGAGACTGGGGCGTTGGGGGGTTACATTGGATAGTGACTGGGACTCCACGTGGGGTCCCACGTGCCAAAGTTTGCGTACACTCGCACTAACCCCTCCTCCAAACCCAAAGCAAGTGAAGGTTTTCTTAACCCCCATTTGACTCTGTAATTTGGTGAGCTAAGTTGAGACATAGTAAAATCATTAAACAAGAGGTCCTCAGAGCAATGTTTTACTCATTGTGTATTCAGAGGAGGTGTCTTTCTCTTGTCTGTGAGTCTGTATGAGTGTATGTCGAAGAAGATTCTTACGCTAAGTGGAGAGCCCATTTTCCCTTTTCTTGTCTTGCTGGGCAATCATGTTGAGAGAAAAACCAAGGGGAGATAAAAAAAAATTGGGTCGAAGGAAGAGACACAGAGAGGAAGAGGAGGTTTAAATTGGACAATTGAAAGAGAAAACGGCGACAAATGTCCAAACACTCCCTTTCCACGCCATGCTATTCTCGTCTGTAAGCGGAATGTTTATCACCCTTTTTTATTATACTGTAGATATTTATTTTTTTATTTCATGTCCGCAGAGTAAAATCTTAATCCATTTAAATGGTTCGTTAGAAAAGGAGAGATAGATAGACGTCTGTCCTTACTTTTCTGATCGCTGTGGTGTCTAATACAATTATTTGAGTTTTCTTTTTAAGTAACGCTGCTCACAAACTTATATCTAACCACTTTAACTATTCATATCAAGAAAATTATTATAATCTTGAAATCCCTCAATTCTTTTTTATCGTTTATTTTTGACTCTCATCCAAACTCTTGCGACACACCCGATTATCCTTTTCAGCACACCTGATTACCCTTAGATGCACACTTGATGACCCTTTGTTTCACACCCGATTACCCTTAGTGGCAAACCTGATTAACCTCCGCGGCACACTTGATTACTCTTTGCAGTACACCATATTACCCTTAACGGCACACCCGATTACTCTTAGCGGCAAACCTGACTACCCTTCGCGGCACACTTGATTACCTTTTGCAGAACACCTGATTACCCTTAGATGTACACTTGACCCTTAGAGGCACACCTGATTACCCTTTGCGGCACACTTGATAACCCTTTGCGGCACTCCCGATTACCCTTATTTGGGCAAACCGGATTAACCTTCGTGGCACACTTGATTACCCTTTGAAGCACACCAGATTACCCTTAGTGGCACACTTGATTACCCTTAACGGCACACCGGTTGGAAAACGCTGGCCTAACAGAAACGTATAAGAATATGAGAATAGCTCGTCGTATAAAGTTTTTTTTGCCATTTAATAATTATTCATACTCGTCAATCACGCTATTAAACTGTATACGATTATTGATAATCATTCACAAAGCTATTTTTTTATACATTTATATAATTATAGGAAACTGTACGCAATTAAAAGATAAAGAAAACAGAGAGATCGCTAATACACATTTAGAAGATGAGGCGGAGACAATAAATAAAAGTAGATAACTGAAATAAAGTAATGATAAAACTACAAATATGATAGGGAATTGAATTTAACTATTTTTACTGGCATGATGGACAAGCGCCCTAAATATAAAGCTCATCGAATTTTGTTCTCTGTTGACGAAAAGGTCTAGCTTTGAATACAGGGCGAGTGTATTGTGGTTGTTTTTCCCCTAAATAGTCTCCCACTCCATGAAAATGCGGCGTATATTTTTATTAAATTCTACCTCAATCATACCTACTTCTTTCACCTGATTAATTAATATGTAACCCACCTAGGTACCCGCATGGTCTAACGCGCTACTCTCGCAGTAGACTAGACTGCCGAAGACAGGGAGAGTGAGGTTTGAATCTCGGTCGGGTGTACTGAAGGTCTTTTTTTCTTAAATACCGGTACAGTTCCCATAAATATAACTGTCTTTATCTATAAAATCATAAGTGTAATCAGTATATAAGCGTATAACCCGAACAGGTAGTAAGACGTGGTGCTAAAAATTTATATAGATGATTAGTAATAATAATAATATAGTCTTGATTTGGGTGAAGTTAATACCAGCACCTTTTCTTACACTCTACCCAATTAATAATAAAGAATGGACATTTAATACTTATTTGCTAAAACCCAGTTTATAATATTTATACACAAATATTGCCAACATACATGGTTGTACATTTATGAACGTATTGAAAATAAAATAAATGGGGAAAGTAGAAACAAATTAAGAAGAGAGAGAAGAGAAAAAACAACCATCATTTAGGCACACAATCATTCTACACACACACACACACACACAAAACACACACACACACACACACAACATTTATAGGTCATTATACAACGCATAACATATTTAAACATGATGGAGATAGCAAATAATTAAAAAAAAAACAATGCTGATAATAGTTATTATTTATATAGATTAAATATACTTTTAAATATATGATAATATTTGAATATAGACCACAAACGAGATGCATTGCTTAAAAAAAACTTATAATTAAGGGTATATGACAATTATTAAGATTAAAATGAAAGCTAATATACCTTTCTGGGTTTAGAAGCAAAGTTTTAACTTTTCGGATCAATCTGTTGAGCCTTTATACATTTATTGAAATATAAAGATAATAGATAACTTAACTATATATATATATATATATTTTTATTATCATCACAGAAATTTCATTCTGACCTCTAAAATAAAGTCATCTGTAATCAAAGTAAGAATAAAGGGTTGAATGTTGAATTTTAGGAGATAGGTAGAAGGATAGACAAAAGATTGAAGAAACTATAGAATGACCAAAGAATGATAGAGAGAGAGAGAGAGAGAGAGAAGAGAATTTGTAAACGGAAACATTTCGAGATGCCGGTCACACCCACTTTTCAAGTGGACATGCGTTTTAGAGGTAAAGGACCAGGGAAGAGGTTGTAGGAGGATGGGGGTTGGGGGGTGAGTTTTGGTCAAGTAGCGGGTCAAGGGTTGAGAAGGAGGGGAGGGAGCATTGTATGCTAACTAGAGAAAGTTCCACATCATCCCTTGACTCTTCTGGGTTAAATCAAGGGGTGTTCTTTGCCCAGAGAGAGTTAGAGAGGGTAATCTACCTACACAAGACCACAAACTAAATGAGAACTAGAATTTTTTGTTTCTCACCACGTATTACTGACTCATCCAAGCTATTACACTAATGACAGTAAAGATAAGTAATTAGAGGTTTACCGATTCAGTAAAAACTGATTACCGATACGGATTGTTTAAAATAATGGTTCATGCCACGATTATTTACGCCAATTAATCCCAATTATCGATTATTTGTTAATAACTATTGAGAAATATGCTTTAGAGAATGATAATGTAGTTAATACAAAAAAGATTGTATTCATACAAAAATATATGTTGTGCATAATCGGTGAAAGTTGGAACTAGATTGTTAGTTTATCAACGGTTATTTCTTTATTTTGTTATGTAATATTTGCATAGCCCGCAACCCAGATGCAGTGTGTATATAAGCTTTCTTTTTATTAAGATTTTGATTACTAAGCTCCTACATAGACATTTTTGATATAAATTTTACTTTAAAAAAACAACGATTAATCGACATTATAATCACCGAATACGATTATATACGATGAACTAAATAATCGCCCAATAACGATTTATCGGTAACCTCATCGGTACACCAATAATTTAATTACAGGATGATTTTAAACGAAATACACCAGAATTCGCGTGGAGAGCGAATACCCAACCATATTAAACCCTGGTTAGATTTGAATCAAGACCTCCCTATCACCAATAAACCACCACTAAATGAGCTTTCTACTTTGCCCTCACACTCACCGATGCAGGTGATAATTTGATGTCCGACCACTCCGGTGGCTGAGTGGATAGGAAGGCGCTTAAGATTTATATGATCCTGGTTTAGTACCAACCGACGGTTAAATCTTATACGATAGCTAAGAAAATTACTAGATCTACTGTTATGTATCAATACATCAATCATGTGATCTGCACCTATTTTGTTCTGATAGATATTATCAATATTCACAAAATAACACCAATAAATTAGTAGAACAGCATTAATATTGAGTGCAAAAAATTGGTTTGCATTTTCTAAAAGGCTCTCTATATGACAATTTGACTATAGTACAACATAAACACACTTTATAAACTAGCTTAACCAATGACAAACTTTCATCCTTGTGTTACACAGCCAACCAAGTGTCAAGTTGTTTATTACATCGAGTGCAGGAAGAACTAAAATAAAAATAAAATCGTCAGTACCATCCAGAATTGAACTATGGATCACTAGAATTGTGTTAGAAAAACCCTGACAACCTAGTTGCAGAGACATATTCAGGTTTTCTGGTAGTAGAGAACTCCTGGGGGTTGAGGGGGGGGGGGGTGGGGGAGGTATGCGGTTGAAACCTGGCTGACTCTATTTGGTGTATTTTTAACCCCTAAATAGTTCACCAGCTCTCCTACAAAATTGCAGATAAGTTTATTCTGAATTCATTCATATTAAAAAAAAGCATATGAGGGAGTAAAAATTGATAAAAAAAAACACATTGATGTAACTTTAAAAAACAAACTCATTTCGGTGTTCGAAAGGCATCATTCTCACCATATATTGTGCTGCTGATGACGGTGAGATTGATGTTCTAATCCCAGTTTAGTTTACCTTGTATGGTCTCTTCTTAAATGGTTTTACAAGCTTCCTCCACGCAAATGTGAGTACATTTAATTTTAATTCAACTTTCTTTATACTTAACTTTATCATAATTAGTAGATATGTGTTTAACCCAAACGTGTAGTAAAACACGACGATAAAAAAAAGTTGTATGTATAAAAAATAAAAAAAATAAAATACTAGCTAGAAAGTGGTAATAGATAAACGTGTAGTTTATCTTTTCGGTCGACCGGCTCTATAGAGAAAGAATGGTAGAAGGCTACTAGATCCCGTTTAGTAAAAGGCCGTGGGATCGTAACTGGTTGGTAGTCCTGTCACGCTGGTCGCCTGTCTGTTATCCGACCCCCTTACCCCCCTTGCAATCCCTCCCACCCACCCACACCCCTAGCGAACCTTTACTGAACTCTAAATGCAAAAGAGGGGGTGCGACAGGGGAAATCTGAATGCAAACTGCCTCTAAACTCCGCGTACTTAGGCCTTTGAGCCAGATGGGGGTATTCGACATCCTTTCTCCCCCTTCCGTTTTATCCTCAACCCCCCCCCTTTTTTTTATAAAACTGTATACGATAGAAGCTTTCGAGCCACGTACTGGGAAGTCTTGAGGGATGAAATTAGGTCTACCAGCACGGATCATTTTAGATCCTAGATTACGTTAGTTAGAACGTCAGTTCTCTTTAAGGTAATGTGACACACATGAAAAATTATTTTAGACTTTAAATCAAATTAGTACTTTTTTTTTTATTACTGCACCTTACAACCTTACAATTTATACGCTTATGTATTAATAACGCTAATTTTTTAGGAATGGGAAGGTTGAATTTAGAGGACATGTACCCGAACTTGCGTGGAAGGAGAGTAGAAAACCACTAAGGAAAAACCACATTCAGTACACCCAAATTTTCAAATCATTTGATGATATATCACAATTTTCTAATATATCTGTGATAAGAGAGATTATTTAAATACTTTTTTTTGGCACAAAACTATTAAATAATTTTACAAAAGCCTGGTATGGAACCAAGTTCCTCTAAACCTGTGTCTTACCATGAGGATTGAAGTAATCTTCGTTTAAATAATAAAATGCGAATATAAAATACTGGAATCTTTAATTATTTTTTTCTCACCGCTTTCTTAGTACATCCTTGGGTTATACGCGTGCATTAAATACAATAATGGAATAGGGTCGAGGAATTTAAAATTCTAGATAGAATATTCTCAAATTTGCGTGCTTGGAGGGAAAGTTGAAAACCCTCAGATATCCAACCAGGATTCAAACACAAATCTTCCCATCATGGGAAATTCAGAAGAGTGGTGCTTTAAGCGACGTGACCACCGATACGAGTGTCTTGATTGTTTATTAAACGACTTCTCTTTTAAATGGGCAACATATATTCCTTATAGAGATATCATGCTGAAATAGTATAATTTAATATATAATAATAAAGTAATACGATATACATTAAAATATACTTCCCCAAATTTTAAATAACGCTAAAGTCTCTTAATTTATATCTTAATGTTGGTATTATTATATATTATATTGGTATATATTATTATTATACAACTATAAATCCACACGGCTGACTCACTCACTGACAATAATGTCTACCCATTTCCAGATGAGCTAAAAACTTGAGATTTGGAAAACTTATAGCTTCTAGCCTGTAACCGACAAGAAATTACAAAAAGTAAAAAAAAAACTACCCCCCCCAAAAAAAAATTCAAAATGTCGGAGCAGCTTTAAAGTTAGTACAGACCTTTCTTTGGAGGTATCTTGTGGCTAAACGGTAAGAACTATCAAAAAACGGCTCTGGAATTACATTAGTTTACATCCACTTGCAAAAAAAAAAAATTATTGGGGGGGGGGGAGGAGCCCCCAACGAGCAAAGCGATTCCATTGTCTATAGTCTATCAACGTTTTCTCTTCATTTAAAAAGTGTATCATACAATGCCGCTATACTCATGACAGATGTTCAACAAATGTTGATATCAGCATGTGAATGCAATTAAACTCTATGTTTCTACTGGAGCAATATTTGAGTTATTTTGGTACATAGGAAATATATATGGTTATAAAAAATATATATATTGTTATAAAAAAATGACAAAACAATGATCAGAACTTTCGTTCCCTCATTCCCACGCTAAAATAAAATAGGATAAAGGTGGAAGTAGAGGGAATTTAATGAAAAGAGGACAGCCGGGAAGTTGTTCTATGGGTGTATAAGAGACCTGCTATGGAGAAGAGAAGTCATCTTGGATTGTAAGGAAGTGTTGTACAGGATGTACTTTGTACATATTGTCATAAATTCAGAAGAAACAAAGACATTTAATGTAAGCAGAGACTAGGAAAGTGGAGGCCATGGGGATGAAAGGGGGGTACAGGGAGTACATGAGATATTAGAGGAATCAAGGCCGAGATGGAAAGGGGATGTAATGAGGATGGAAAAAGAGAAAATTCCGAAGAGAATGTTGGGAATAAAGTATGTATGGATAAGATTGCAAAGGAGACCTAGAAAGAGATGGAAGAAGCAGATAACAGAAAGTGTTCAAGTGAGAGGAGAAGAATGGTGGGAGGATAGAGGAAGAGAGAGGCATTTTAATAAACTGGCCCGGCCACAGGCTGGAAAAAATTGTTGATGTTGATATACATGCCCACGCATTTAAAGGTTTATTCAGTTCTCCAGGAGGAAACAAATACAGGTGGTAGGGGGTATTGAGAAAAGTTTTCCGCGTGATTAATCGGGGTCAGTGACACCAAATAGCGACGCTACGAGACGCCATAGTTGGCACTTGCTGCGACTTGAGTGTGGGAAACACACAAAGCATACCTCGAAGCTCCAACCCTGACACACACGTGGTCCTTCATTGCAATTTGTGTATTAAAATGGGTGATCAACACTTTAAAACAAATGATATCAATAGTGGTTATATCTCTCTTCATACAATCATCCTGCCGCCGGTACTTAGCTCATCATTCAAGATGACTCTGCGTTCTCAATATCGGCCCTTGTCAGGGACAACAACCATATCTTTGATAGAATCAGTAATTCTTTATTGATACCTGTTGTCAACATGTCAATGCCAGTTACTAATAATAATTATTTACACAAAACTTCACTTGTTATGTGTTTGAATTTTCAGATATCCCATCAGTAAAATAAATTTTCAACGAACTTTACATCAAAAAGCAAATATACAGTGTTTTGGCTTGGTCTATCACACCCTAGAAATCTATTTTAGAACAGAATAGTTAGAGAAGATTCTGAAAAATTTGGAATTAAAAAAATATTAATAGTATGCCTTTCCTACAGGTGCATAACAGTGGCAGCTTTGACGTCATTTTGCGTCGCCGACATCATTGTTGTATGTATAATATATAAATTATATATATATATAATAATAGATAATATAATTATATATTATTGCAATATATAATATAATTATATAACATACTAGCCCCCTTCCCCGTAAAAAAATATTGTAAAGAATCCTGTAAAACAAAACTTCAAATCATCCATCATGTCAATATAAAAACAAAACTCTTTTTTACTTATTTTTTTTGAAAATACTGTCCTACCATCACTGTATAGCCCCCTCCCTCTTTTTATCCTCCCTCCTATTTTCATCTCATTCCTCTTTCTTCCCCCCTCCCCCTTGCCCCTTTCCCAACCCCACTTTCCCTTCAACAACTTTTTTTTTCCAACGACTATATAATATACTATCGACATTTTTATGAGGAATAAATTAAATTTTCAAAATAAAATATAGCCTATGTTACTCGCTGTTAATGTAGCTTCATATTGGTGAAAGAATTTTTAAATCGGTCCAGTAGTTTTTGAGTTTATCCATTACAAACAAAAAATAAAATAAAAAAATAAAATCTTTCCTCTTTATAATATTAGTATAGATACAATTATTTTTCATATGTAATAATATATAGTAGAATTTTTCTTTCAAGAGAAATGTATTATAGTCGTTAACATTTTCGAATTCGAGGTTAAATGGTTCTTTACGTTTTAAGTGTGTCCAAACCCAAAAAAAGTAAATTCTATAATTTTATCTATCCCTTGTTACTGATCTTAAACCAGTTTGATGGAATTTATTTAATCATCTAAATTTGTTTTTATATATAAAAAAAGTTTACTATGACTGAATTAGATTGTTTTTAAAATTGCTTTAACCATTTTGTTTAAAATTTGTGTATGGGTACCTATTTTACGTGATCAATAATTTTATGTTTTTACATAAATTAATTTTATAGTAATTTACTTTAAAAAAAATTTAGAGAAAACTTGAAATTTTTTGGATTTGGCTCTGAAGATTGTTTTCAAAATTGGTATCTAGGAATAGTTTTCTATGAAAAATAAGAATAATTTTTATTTTTACAAAATAAAAGTGATTTCAGGGTTGATTAAAAGTATATTTTTAATTTGAAATTTCTTGATAATATTGGAGAAATTTTGTTTAAAATTTAAATATAGGTTTTTATTGAGAGTAACAAGATACTGATTATTTTTATAAGGAAAACTTACTTAAGAGTAGTTTACTGAAAATATATTTTTAAAAATTTTCTTACATGCTTTTGATAAAGTATGTGTGATTGTGTCGCAATATTTATTTTATTTTTGATATATCACATATGGTATTCCCACACTCACTCTATAATCACATCTATAATAAACATAATAGATTTTGATGATAAACTTTTCAAATTACAGGATGCTCATGTTTAATATTCAAGAGCCCCCTATTAATATTACTATGTGTAGAAAATAAAAATAAACATAGTTCTATCTATTGAAGCATTATTTTATTTATTTTGACCAATATTATGTTTATATAATGTGTATTTAGGATGTTCTTTCCTTACACTGTGTTTTTGTTTTCTTCACATTGGACATATTCCGATTTTATTATTTGAAATAATTTCTCTTCTTCTTGCCCTCTTAACTCATTTGGTTAGTACCTTTTAATCTAAGTATTGAAAACTGATACCATTAATGAAAATTAAATATAAATAAATAAAAAGCGACAAACTATTTATCTTTGTATTTCCAACCACTCTTGGGAGTTTTTTTTATTAGAGCTATTTTAATGTCCAATTGCATGAACCAACCGTTTACATCAGTACACGACTTACAAACGACAGTATTTTTTAGAAGAGATACCATAACTGGTCTTACCTCATTAATTCAGCCAAGGGAATTGATATACTCAGATTTCACCATTGATATATATTTTTTATCAGCATGTTTTAGTACCCGTTCGGGCTATACGCTTATTTACCATTTACATGACTGTTGAATTTAGAGGAAGTGTGCCCACATCTGTAGGGAGGGAGAGTGAAAAATGATTTAGGAAAATCCTCCTTTTACTGGGATCGAACCCCAATCTCTCCGTTTTTGTCAAGTCCAGTTTATTGCAAGAGTAGTATCTTAGATCATGCGTTCACCGAAGTAGGTTTGATACATATTAATAGTTTTTTATTAATAGTCTTATCATTTTTTTTTTTTGCTTTATCCTATTACCATACATATTATCTGAATTTAGCTGTACTAATGAGGAGACGAGGAAGGTAGCATTTTGATGAAATATGCTCGCATGTGTGCGTGAGGAGAGGGTAAAACCATTTAAAAAAAAACTTTATTACATCTAGTCAGTATTATAACAATGACACACATCACTATAAGCCCAGTATAATGAGCATGACGCCTTAACCCATGGGACCATCGATGTGGGTGTGTATTTATTATGTCTAATAATCTCCTAAATGATAAGATAAGAAAAACCGAGGGTTGAAGTGTGAATTGGTATCCAGAGTCGATGCAGACCTTGTGCCTTCCACTTCAACTGAGCAGATAAACTTGTGTAAATCCATCCTTCCATTAATCCAGTAAATTGTTCTTTTTTTTTTAAGACCCGATCAGTGAAAAGCTTACAAAAGGGAGACTATTCCCATGATGAGAACTATCTCAAGTCTTGTCAGTGAACACAGATAGAAAGAGGGTCGTCACGATTCTTAAAGAAACACTTTCACTACACTACATTGAAGGACAAAAGTAATCTTCTAAGTGGAAAGAGGGAAAGGGGTTGGGGGGTTGGTTTCTCGTTGAACTGTGAACACTTATCCTCAGTCGTGGTGTGGAAGACACATTGCTCCTGAGGAGGGAAGTTGGAAGATAGTTACCACCATAAAAAAAATGTCCTTTTCTCTTTTACTTTCTCATCTAAAGAGAAATTATTGTAAACGAGGAAATTTTTTATTTCTAGATTATGATGGATCTGAACCCAAAAAGTGGATTTTACCATTCTTTCTGCCCTATCCCATTTCTATCTGTCTGTCTGTCTGTCCTTAAATCCGAAATGTTATAATGATTTTTGTTCATACTTGAAATTTTGATTTTATATGATTTATACCTTAGAAACTTTTTTTTACATTTTAATTTAGTCCTTAAATTAAAAGTAGTTTACTATTAATATTTTTTTAATTCCAATTTTTCAGAATCTTCTATAACTATTCTGTCTAAAATAGTTTTCTAGGAGTGCTAGACCGAGCCAAAACAGTGTATATTTGATTTTTGATGTAAAGTTCGTTTAAGATTTATTTTGATGATGGGTGATATGTAAAAACTCAAATTTTTATGAAATAGATTTGAATTAGTTTGTTTAATATGATTAACAACATCCACGTAAAATGTATCAATACTTTATTTTGGAAAAAAAATAGTTTACTGATGACGGATTTTTTTTATTACAAATTTGAAATATTTTAAAATTGACACCAAACGACTTTGTTTAAATAGAGTATACGGTAAGTAATTACAGTATTAATAATTTATATACAGGGCTTTTATTAAAATAAATATTCAATATCAAATAAATCATGACTTAATTTCAAAATTTCGGAAATTTTTTTTTTAGAAAATATTTCTAGTGAGATAGTTAAAAATTTATATCTGAGGACTAGTTTAAACAATAAATAAAATACCAGAAAACCGAACCCACAAACTTTAGCTCAGTAATCAAGTATAATTAATTACAAATAGATTTCATTTGCAATAGCGTACCAATAGGCCTAATACTCCAAGACTCGACAATGAATGCAACCAATATTATTTTCTTTGACTGTGATCTCGTTTAGACTCATTGCTCATGCGCAAACTATTACTATTAGAGAGAGAGAGAGAGAGCATGCGCGGTCCCTCCTCTTGAAGTGGACTTGGCCAAAAGTCTCGCCTTTGGTTTTTCCACACATTGCAGCCAGATGTTCAGCGGATTATAGAACATGTTGGCTGTAGATTTTTGTGCGCAGTCTACAAGTAATAAGTCTACTAGTACACCCTAGATCCATCGCATATTTGATTATTTATTTACACTAATTGTTTCTTTCCTAATCTATGGTGATAATAGATTTAAAATATTCATGTTATGGAGGCTGAACACCATTTTGATTAATAAATAAATAAATACATACTTAAATTATCTTACCTTGTTGTTCGAAGCCTCTACCACGCTTTCCTCTTAAGGTCACTCTTTCATAGTATAAAATAAAATAGTTCCCAAAATAGGATTACTAAAATGTTTAAATCATGCATAACTTATATTACTGGTGACCGGGTGGTCTAGGGGTAAGGTGTCAGACTTCTGTGCTGGGGGTCCGGGGTTCAATCCTTGGTCCCAGAACAGATTTATCTGATTACCAAACCCTTCATTAAGCTCTGACAAGACGTGTATTAATCACAACTTGTGAATGTGTGGAATGCCAAGCCTCCACCGTGGTTCGGATTCCACGTTAAACTGTAGGTCCTCCATTTCATCTCACAATCACCCTACCATTACAAATTGGCGTAATTGCGTATAACCCGAACAGGTAGTAAGACACGGTGCTAATAATAATAATAATAATAATAATAATAATAATACTGTAAATTTAATATAATCAATATTATGTATTAGTTAAAAATATCTTTGTTTTTCTATTATTTTTATTACTATTTTGAAATATGAATTATACCTCTGGGTCTCTGTTAAAATAGCTTCAATCTTTGATTTTGTATTATGTTTATTACTATTTTGAAATATGAAATATACCTCTGGGTCTCTTTTAAAATAGCTTCGAATGAATAAAATAAAGTATCTCTAAAAAAAAATGTTAAAATCTACGCTCCAGTGAATGTAAGTATTTTATAGATCCTAGAGTGAATATTTTTATTTTATCGCTGCATCTTACTAGCTTTTCAGGCCATAACCATATATAATAGTTACTCCTTCTTACCCTATTAGAGTAAGTAGCCCTTTTAGAGGTAATTATCCTCATTTGCGCGGAAAAAGAGTGGGAAACAATCGAGGAAAAACCACCCTCAGTAGACCCGACCGGTATTCGAACTTTAATCTCACGTATTCAACGTGCCAGTCTAATACGAAAGTGACACCTTAGACCATTCATCCTCTGACGTGGGCTAATATATTATTCTTTTATACAATATTTTACAGACAAAATATGATTATATTGTGACGTTAGCCGGAACTATGCCCTTATGGGGGTGACA
Source organism: Timema cristinae (assembly GCA_039000515.1). NCBI lineage: Eukaryota > Metazoa > Arthropoda > Insecta > Phasmatodea > Timematidae > Timema > Timema cristinae. Next base: position 17,939,483 of record JBCFYV010011172.1, on the reverse strand, counting down.
TTTGAGACGATACCTACTTAAAAATTTTGTTTGATCTCCAGTCGCCAAGGGGTTAATAATACCTTAATCTATTTATAACTTGTCTACACTCTAACACTATGTATATTTTATCATAAAAACAACAGGTCTATTATTATGTTAAATTTATTTAAACAAAATGACACACAATTTACACAGTGTTTAACACAGTCCTAACGAAAAGTTATCAATACGCGGCAGCTTTAAGGTTTGAAATTTGGATGTTAGCGTTCCACTGACCTTACCTAAAGGGGGGCTGTAGGCCAAGTGAAACCGGCAGAACCCTTTTATTTGGTTATAGTCTAACACTAAAACATTTAGAATCTACCGGTTTCATGAAATTGCCCCATCTTTATCAGTAAAAAAAAAAGAAAAAGAATATAAACAATTGTGCCAGAACCGTAAACTGGTAATGTCTTGATGTAAATATAATATTTGGAAGAGGGGTTAAAAGCAAAAGCTAAGATTTTACAAAGGAATGACAGAGACTTGTCAACAGTACCAACAAATAAAAGGACCACACAAGCTTGATGTAATTTGAACACAAAATGATTCATTAAGATCAATATTATAAAATGATCCATTTACTTGAAACATATTAAGGATGGGAACTTTTGATTTGGAATAATATGAAAGAGGAAACCTACATCATCATTATAAAATATTCATCCTGCCTTATCGTAGTGAAATAGGAATAATCTCACCCAACGGTAAGAAGATATACACAATCTAGTTTGATGCACTCATACACCCAGCTATGTGTTATAGCGCTGCTCTTTTTGAAACAAGATGTCCAGTTCCACAGCTCTAAGAAGAATATATACTCATGTTCTGTAGCTCTTATCTGTTTTAATGGTGACTCGACTGTAATGTCATGTTTCTATTGACTCGTGTTCTGTAACTCTTATCTGTTTTAATGGTGTCTCGACTGTAGTGTCATGTTTCTCTTGACTTATGTTCTGTAGCTCTTATCTGTTTTAATGGTGTCTCGACTGTAGTGTCATGTTTCTCTTGACTTATGTTCTGTAGCTCTTATCTGTTTTAATGGTGACTCGACTGTAGTGTCATGTTTCTCTTGACTCGTGATCTGTAGCTCTTATCTGTTTTAATGGTGACTCGACTGTTGTGTCATGTTTCTCTTGACTTATGTTCTGTAGCTCTTATCTGTTTTTAATGGTGACTCGACTGTAGTGTCATGTTTCTCTTGACTTATGTTCTGTAGCTCTTATCTGTTTTAATGGTGACTCGACTGTTGTGTCATGTTTCTCTTGACTTATGTTCTGTAGCTCTTATCTGTTTTAATGGTGACTCGACTGTTGTGTCATGTTTCTCTTGACTTATGTTCTGTAGCTCTTATCTGTTTTAATGGTGTCTCGACTGTAGTGTCATGTTTCTCTTGACTTATGTTCTGTAGCTCTTATCTGTTTTAATGGTGACTCGACTGTTGTGTCATGTTTCTCTTGCCTTATGTTCTGTAGCTCTTATCTGTTTTAATGGTGACTCGACTGTAGTGTCATGTTTCTCTTGACTCGTGTTCTGTAGCTCCTATCTGTTTTAATGGTGTCTCGACTGTTGTGTCATGTTTCTCTTGACTCATGTTCTGTAGCTCTTATCTGTTTTAATGGTGACTCGACTGTTGTGTCATGTTTCTCTTGACTTATGTTCTGTAGCTCTTTTCTGTTTTAATGGTGACTCGACTGTTGTGTCATGTTTCTCTTGACTTATGTTCTGTAGCTCTTATCTGTTTTAATGGTGACTCGACTGTTGTGTCATGTTTCTCTTGACTTATGTTCTGTAGCTCTTATCTGTTTTAATGGTGTCTCGACTGTAGTGTCATGTTTCTCTTGACTTATGTTCTGTAGCTCTTATCTGTTTTAATGGTGACTCGACTGTTGTGTCATGTTTCTCTTGCCTTATGTTCTGTAGCTCTTATCTGTTTTAATGGTGTCTCGACTGTAGTGTCATGTTTCTCTTGACTTATGTTCTGTAGCTCTTATCTGTTTTAATGGTGACTCGACTGTTGTGTCATGTTTCTCTTGACTTATGTTCTGTAGCTCTTATCTGTTTTAATGGTGACTCGACTGTTGTGTCATGTTTCTCTTGACTCATGTTCTGTAGCTCTTATCTGTTTTAATGGTGACTCGACTGTAGTGTCATGTTTCTCTTGACTTATGTTCTGTAGCTCTTATCTGTTTTAATGGTGACTCGACTGTTGTGTCATGTTTCTCTTGACTTATGTTCTGTAGCTCTTATCTGTTTTAATGGTGACTCGACTGTTGTGTCATGTTTCTCTTGACTTATGTTCTGTAGCTCTTATCTGTTTTAATGGTGTCTCGACTGTAGTGTCATGTTTCTCTTGCCTTATGTTCTGTAGCTCTTATCTGTTTTAATGGTGTCTCGACTGTAGTGTCATGTTTCTCTTGACTTATGTTCTGTAGCTCTTATCTGTTTTAATGGTGACTCGACTGTTGTGTCATGTTTCTCTTGACTTATGTTCTGTAGCTCTTATCTGTTTTAATGGTGACTCGACTGTTGTGTCATGTTTCTCTTGACTCATGTTCTGTAGCTCTTATCTGTTTTAATGGTGACTCGACTGTTGTGTCATGTTTCTCTTGACTCATGTTCTGTAGCTCTTATCTGTTTTAATGGTGACTCTACTGTAGTGTCATGTTTCTATTGACTCGTGTTCTGTAGCTCTTATCTGTTTTAATGGTGACTCGACTGTTGTGTCATGTTTCTCTTGACTCATGTTCTGTAGCTCTTATCTGTTTTAATGGTGACTCGACTGTTGTGTCATGTTTCTCTTGACTCATGTTCTGTAGCTCTTATCTGTTTTAATGGTGACTCGACTGTTGTGTCATGTTTCTCTTGACTCATGTTCTGTAGCTCTTATCTGTTTTAATGGTGACTCTACTGTAGTGTCATGTTTCTATTGACTCGTGTTCTGTAGCTCTTATCTGTTTTAATGGTGACTCGACTGTTGTGTCATGTTTCTCTTGACTCATGTTCTGTAGCTCTTATCTGTTTTAATGGTGACTCGACTGTAGTGTCATGTTTCTCTTGACTTATGTTCTGTAGCTCTTATCTGTTTTAATGGTGACTCGACTGTTGTGTCATGTTTCTCTTGACTCATGTTCTGTAGCTCTTATCTGTTTTAATGGTGACTCGACTGTAGTGTCATGTTTCTCTTGACTTATGTTCTGTAGCTCTTATCTGTTTTAATGGTGACTCGACTGTTGTGTCATGTTTCTCTTGACTTATGTTCTGTAGCTCTTATCTGTTTTAATGGTGACTCGACTGTTGTGTCATGTTTCTCTTGACTCATGTTCTGTAGCTCTTATCTGTTTTAATGGTGACTCGACTGTAGTGTCATGTTTCTCTTGACTTATTGTTCTGTAGCTCTTATCTGTTTTAATGGTGACTCGACTGTAGTGTCATGTTTCTCTTGACTTATGTTCTGTAGCTCTTATCTGTTTTAATGGTGACTCGACTGTTGTGTCATGTTTCTCTTGCCTTATGTTCTGTAGCTCTTATCTGTTTTAATGGTGTCTCGACTGTAGTGTCATGTTTCTCTTGACTTATGTTCTGTAGCTCTTATCTGTTTTAATGGTGACTCGACTGTAGTGTCATGTTTCTCTTGACTTATGTTCTGTACTCTTATCTGTTTTAATGGTGACTCGACTGTTGTGTCATGTTTCTCTTGACTCGTGTTCTGTAGCTCTTATCTGTTTTAATGGTGTCTCGACTGTTGTGTCATGTTTCTCTTGACTTATGTTCTGTAGCTCTTATCTGTTTTAATGGTGTCTCGACTATAGTGTCATGTTTCTCTTGACTACTCAAAACGCTATTACATCTTCCTGCCTCCTTATTTCATCGCTAACGTGCTCTTCTTCTGAAAGCTTTTCTTATAAGAGCTTTATTTCACACCTCTAACGTGTTCCTTAAACCGCAGGTCGTGGCTTGATATAAACAACTTGGCTTACGTGAAGTTACGACTTTTTATCTCGAAAAACGCTGTCTACATTTTGTCATGGCTTGATTTAGACAACGTTGTTTAAATTAGGTCACCGCTGAATTTAAATAAAGGGCTTGCATTATGTAACGTCTAGATTTTTTTCAATGATGTTCACACAATGTCATGGCTTGTCCATACAAAGTTGTTTATATTATTTTATAGCTTGAATTATACAACATTGTTTGGATTCCATTATGGCTTGATTTATACAACAGTGTCTATATTATGTTATGGCTTGACTTGAACAAAGTTGTTTACATTATGTCAGGGCTTTATATAAACAACACTGCTTACATTATATTACGGCTTGATTTAAAAACAATTCAAATCTCGCTTAAGCCCCTAACCTCAACGATGAGGCGATGATATTGTAGCCTACCTTTCAGGCTCTCATATTCCGATTATATGGTAATTTTTTTAAGAGTTCTATTTTTACAAGTAATTTACTTAGAAAATTAATGGGATTTTAAGATATTTGGGACTTCACCTTTCGTGATCTACGAATACCTAATAGCTTTTACCTACTTTCACACCACTTGAGGGTTAAAAAGAAATCTTAAAACCACTGGTGTTTCAACCAATAATCCCTTTTCACATAAAGTTTAGTAGAATTTTAAGCCATAACGATCTTGGTTACTGCATGATTCCTGTATTGTACACAGACTTAAAATAATCAAATGGTAGAATATGTTTGAATAAGAATTATGTTTTCTATATCAGATGTTGAGAATTTTAAGTAATTTTTATAAATTGATTTTAATTTGTGTAATATATGAACACATAAATATAAAGTTAAATTTTTATAGGAATAAACTTATGTGAAAGCTATAAAATATACTAGATCTACTTTTACATGTTTATACATCAAGTAATGGGAATATACATAACTGTAATATTTCTTCTGGGAATGGTAATTCTGAAGCTTTGGAATCACTAAAAACATCTTCAAATATTTTATGATCGTCTTTTGTGACCTTTATAGTTACAATACTTAATACTTTTGAAGAATGATGAATCTATGTATACTAATTTTATTTAAAATTTTATTGTTTCGTGAGAAATGTCGTTAAAAATGATGTTGTTTTCAAATTATAGAACTCAAAATGTTAGTTCTTTTAAATACTGTAGGAACGCGTTGATAGAGTTCACCTTATTTTTGGCGCGAGAAATTATTTTGAAGTAAATAACTGCTACTCATTAAATAAATAACGCGGGATATTTGTAAGTGTGCAGCGCTTATCAGAGCGTTGGTTGGCGGCCCACTTCAAAGAGGGAAATCCTATCTTGTGTATCTACACCGTGAAGTATAGGCAACACCATTAGTTTATTCCTAACGTTTTTTTTTTTAAATATATTTTCTACATTATTTTCATTGAGTGATTAAAGTATCGTTTAAAATTGTATGTATAAAAAAAGATGGCCACCTTATTTTAATTAATTGTCACTACCCTCTCTGTTAACTATAATGTGGGCCTTAGAATCTGTCAGGATAAGGGGCAGGTGATGAGGTATATTTGTGTGAGTTCGTTATCAATGTTAATCTTTAGCTTTATTTAGGTTTATTAGTACTACTATGACTATTGCAAACATTATGTTGGTAGTGATATTAGAATTAAAGAACTAAGAGAACACTCAAAAGTTTGTGAGAAAACGATTTGTTGCTAGAAATTCCCCATAGCCTGTCTGACTTCTAGGTGATCCCTACATGGTTACCGAACCCCGGTACCCAAAGCTCAAGCTGCAGCCTTCACAAAGAGTACTGATGACCCGGCATCCCAGCCCACGTAGTCCTGAAACGGACAGTGTGTTCCCTAGACTTTGGTGTTGTTTTGTCAGTCATGATGGCTGAATCTTCTAGGCTAGCCAAAACAACCTGCAACGCTCGTTTTGTCATTCGCCACTAATAACATACAATATTACACAAACTCACCTCCCAATTTAGGCCATGCGGTTACATAATACTTTTAATTAAAAAACCTACTTGTGTGAACCGCTTCTTACTACCGTCCCAGGTATCCAAGTATATATACCGACAAGGCCAAGAAGAGGAAACAGATTTTAGAGGAAATGTACCTACGCTTACATCGAGAATTAGGGGTAAACAATTCGGAAAACCCCACCTAAGGACACACAGCAAGGATTTAAACCCGACCACACCTACAGCGTAAAACCAGAACAAATGAGGCTGACGCCTATATACTCTTGGTGAGATTTAACTACCGGACAAACTAAACTCACCCTTTTCAGCAGAAAAAAAGGGAGGGTGATTAAAACTCATTGAACTGGGATAAACATTTTTTTTAACTGTTAGAGAGAATAGTAAAGGGCTGAAAAGGGTGTTTAGGGATAGGTGAGGGGCTTAGGAAGGGGAAGCGTTGAGCTCACGATTGAATAAAGCCGGAATGTTAAGGTTGTTAATAATATGTGTTGTCCGAGTATCTGTTGACGCACCCTGGGGACAGATCTACACACATATGTGGTCACCACACATGGTTTGATGCACGTCGGCTTGTGGCCATCTGTGCGCCACCCGACGTGACAAGTGTATTTCATCCCTTCCAAAGTGTGTATATATGTATGTTTAGGGGACACAACTCATCGCGTTATCTACCCCATTTTGTCCAGCGTGATAACCTGTTAAAATAGAAAACTCTTTAAATACACTTGAAAGGAGATTAACTACAAGTATTTTATTTATTTCTTCTTCCTAAACGCAAAAGCCACTGACCGAGCTTAGTGATGACCTGTTTTAACTTTACCATTTGCATATCGTCTGTATAAATGTTTATCCGTATGTTTGTTCCGTGATAGATGTAAAATGCGTTGACCAATTTTAACGACATTTGTCAAGGGCATTCTTTGAGCCTAGACCAAACGATATTATCTCATGGTGCCTAGGTTTACTTATCCGTATAAAGATGGCGTTCTCTCATCAATCTACCTGTAGGATATTTTACGTAATATAATCCAAAAGCGTATAGCAATTTAAGAAAGGTTTGGCAAAAACATTTTTGAGCCTAAGCCCAACGTCTTATGTACTCTCAAGGTTTTTCGATCGGGTCATCTGTTAAGTAGCTCATTTTATTCAATTTGAAATAAAAGGTTTAAGCAATCTATCGCGTACTAAGGGCGTATACATTCTGAAATATATCTCAAGATTGACATCTTATGAGTACGATCAACTCTGTGATACAGTCGGCTATAAATCTTAAATTTACACGAGCAATATTGCACTTGGTTCATTTCTGATTAAACATTAATGGAGATTAGGAGTTAATAGAATTTCCTAATATTGAACATTGTTTAAATATTAAATGATATTTGGATAAAAACTGCGTTGAAAATTCTGTTTTTGACCATTTTAGAATGGCAACCCAAATAAGCACTGTGCACAAATCTTCATTCTGTCATAACATTGTAGTTGTTAACAAGATACTTGGGTGACCTGTTGGTCTAGGGGTAAGGTGTCGGACTTCTGTGCAGGGTACGGGGTTCAATCACCGGTGCCAGCACAGATTTATCTGATTGCCAAACCCTTCCTTCACCTCTTGACAAGACATGTATTAATCACAACTTGTAAATGTGTGGAATGCCAGCCCTCCACCGTGGTTCGGATCCCACGTTAAACTGTAGGTCCTCCATTTTATCTCACGATCACCTTACCATCACACATCAGCGTAAGTGCGTATTGCCCGAACGGGTAGTAAGACGCGGAGATAATAATAATAATGATAATAATAATAATACTAGTTATAATAATAATACCAAGAAGATAATTTCTCACTTTGCACCCAAATGCCACCGTGTAAAATTTCGAGTACTCACTTAAATTCGAATGCACTGCGCACATTTCTGGCATATCATAGCTCTTTTCCCTTTTACGCCCATACCTCACGCAAACAGATCTTAATATTTAATATTGTATTTTTTGGGGTCTAATTTTTTCGTCAAGAAAAAATATCTACTTAAATTCCAAGGAGAAATTATAGAAAATATTTAAACTTGAAATAAAAAGAGAAGTGTTAAGATTGTACTCACGATAATAACATAGGGGAAGCGAAGTCTACTGTTAAGAGAACTACTAATTTGTACTTTTAACAAACAATTAATCAAAATAAGATAGAAGGGGATGCGAGCTAGGACCAATGTTTTTGCAGTTTTTTTTAAATAGTTTTTTGGCAAAGTCAAATAGAATATTTCTTGGTTAGACATCCTATTTAAACGCATTTATTTACTTCTATGTAGTAGATATGAGGACAATATATTTTTGAAATGTACTCACATCTGCGTGTGTAAAGAGTCTAGAAGACTCTTAAGAAAAATAAATCTTAGTATGGATTTGATCCCAGACAACCCGGTCACCTTTGGACCATACTAGATGATGTTGACGTTTAGTTCGTGTCCCAACAGATGCAGTTCATTCTCCAATCAGTTGTTATTCACCGAGGTATAGGTTTTGTATTTAAAGCCACTCAATAAAAACTTGTTAGTTCTTATAAACCAGACATTTTCCACAGAGTTTTACAAGTTATAAGCTCAGCGATTCGTATTTGAGGTAATTTTAACATTCCATCTACGATACTCATGTAATAATAATAATATTTAGCACCGCGTCTTACTACCCGTTCGGGTTATACGCTTTAAGTACTAATTACACTAATGGATTAGGAATTGGGAAGGTTGAATTAAAGGAAGTGAACCCGCATTTGCGTGGAGGGAGAGTGGAAAACCATTTAGGAAAAAAACACTCCCAGTTCACCCGACCGAGATTCGAACCTTAATCTCCTCGTCCTCAGCAGTCGAGCTCAACATGACAAGCGAGTTAGCCAACTACGCCACATAGGCGGGTGATACTCATGTAAACTTTGTTAAATTCTTTGGAAACTTTTACACCGATTTATAGTTTAAAATACATCTAAACGGCTTAAATTACTGGAATATTATTTCCTCTACTTTTTCTCTTTTTTAAAAAAAAAAAAGGTAATAGATAAAATAAATTGAGATAAAATTAAAGAAGGTCAAACTTGAAGGGGAATGTCTATTATAAAAGATAAAATAAAGTATTAATTGGGACGAGAAAAAAATAGAATGGAAATTAAAAAAACAAGGAAATCCCTTTAATATGAGAAGGGTGGGGAAAGCATTGTGTTTAATTAGTGTTTGAAAGTGCCGCACTAATGAGACTAAGGTGTTGAACGCTTTAAGGTTGGCAATGGCGATAACAACAAAGGCATCTTAACGAGAAGAGCGTGCGGGACGTTGTAAGCGTCTGTTACGTCATGATCGGTACAGTCTGGGCGGAAAATTAGGACATGGTCCGGGAATATTTCAATCTAATTCTATTATATTTCTCACCACATACCTCTACCCATTTAGATTATCTGCATTTTATCAGGATTATAAGGTAGATACGAGTTAGTTGAGATTATAGGAAATGTTACCACATTCGCTTGGAGGGAGAGGTGGGGGAGGCCCTTTACAATAAAACTACGCTCACTACACCAGGCCGAGATTCAAACTTTGACTTACACATCTTTGGTGAGCTACGATAGACGTTTAGCCTGCGTGCCCACCGATTCGAGTGGTTTTAGAATTGTGATTACGTGTTTGATTTGTGAGAGTTAACAAACTTAACCTAGGACACTAATGGGTTATTTTACTCCAAAAGGTTGCACTACGTGTTCTGGTTCTACGGATATATATATATATATATATATATATATATATATATATATATATATATATATATATATATATGTAACATACTTACTTTATTGCACTAGGAACTCGAAAGTTCATTACCGTTCTATCTCTTGGGCTAGTTCTATCCAGTCCACCTCACTACATTTTATCCTTATCTTGAGCTTGGTCTTTCCAGTACACCTCATTACACCATATCCCTAGCTTGAGCTAGTTCTCTCGAATCCAATTCACTACACCTTATCCTTATCTTGAGCTAGTTCTATACAGTCCACCTCATTACACCCTATCTCTTTCAGGTTAATTCTAAACTCTCTTCCCAATTTTAAACCAGAGTATCATTGGGCAGAAATAAACAGAAAATCCTAGTGAAAAAAATGTTGGGTATAGTAATCTTGCAGTATTAAATTAATATTGTAATTAGACGCAACAACGCCGGGAATATGCATCTGTAAATACATACATGCTCAGCAAGTTGCATGTCATTAGGCGGACAGAAGTTCCCGGCTACGGGCAGCCTCTCTGAAGGGCGAGCCCGCGTCAAATGCAAACGACAGATACTGTTGTGACTGCTATGATGTGTCCGCCTTATGATATGCAGCTTGCTGTTCACGTATGTACTTACAGCTGCATACTCCCGGTGTTATTGCCTCTAACTACAACTTAAATTTAGTTATACAAGATGACTTTACGTAGATTTTTTCAACTAGGACGTTATGTTTCTTTTTGAGTACAACAGATGCTGTGCAATATAATTCCCTAAGAGTTTAATACTAAGCTGGAAATTTTAGTACTTGGGCAAGTCATAAGATGGTTAGAAATTTACAATTTTATAGATCACAAGCTCATTACTGGGGTATAATAACATTTTTCTTCTAACTTTTGCTAAACTGTTTAAAAAGTTCCTCTAGCCTCGCCCTTTTATAAGACGTGTATTCAGGGCTTTAGCTTTATATGCTTGGACTTGGACCCAAGCCATAGACGGTGTGTGCTTATATTTCCTAGCGTATAACCCGAACGGGTAGTAAGACGCGGTGCTAAATTTTTATTATTAGTATTTATATTTCCTAAAGTGTCTTCCGGTCAGAATTTTACTACACACGCCAGGGCCTAGTAAATATATTAATCAATCTAATGTGTTACGAATGAACAAGGTAGTTTTAATGGAGAGGTACCCGAATTTTCGCCAAGAAAGATTATTTACTATAAGGTGTTTTGTATTACTTCAGGTCCATTCCTTTTGCCAGTGAACTTAGGCCGTCAAGACACTCTGTCCTCTTTCTCCTCCTTCAGCTCCTAGAATTTTCTTCTTTCCTCCCAGTCATCTAATATATGAATCCTCCTCCTTCCTAAGCTCCTCTTTCCTTCAAACTTTCCTTCTAAAATATCGTGCAAAAGACAGTTCCTCCTAAGGATGTGTCAGATACATTTGGCTTTGAGCCGAGGGATCACATTTAAAATAGTTCTCTTCTCATTAGCTCTTCTTAGAGAGTGTTATGCCATTTAGTAACAAAAAAAATACAAGGTAACAGTAAACCCATCTTGGATTCGAACCCTGATCTTATATTCACCGGCAATAAATCCATGCAAGAAAGTGACGCGTTGTACTATGGGACCACAGATGCGAGTAGTATCATAGTTATGCACTCTACGTATTCTCAACTAAATGGGTAACGCGCTGTTCAACCTAAAACGTCCTTAAACCCTGGAATCGTGTGCGCGGTTAGGTGTATTTACGTCCTGCATCCGGTATGAGCAGGTATGAGCAGGTGGTACAACCAATATTCTCGTGTGCTATACGGACTCGTAAATATCTTTCACATCGCGTGGCTTTTATTAACAAAATATATATTCTAAGCACACACCTCTTATCTACCCATGACTAACTAACAAAAACAAAGGGCACTACTTGGGTTCAGCCAGATTGACAAGCGTGCGAGCGAGTGCGTGATTAGCAGATAACGAGGAGGCTCCGAATTTTGGCTCAGGGAACTGAGGGTGGTTTTTGACAAGTGATTTATTGTTGATTTTTTCTCATCCTCTCTCCACGTTAATGGTTATTCTTATTTGTAAAGGCTTACTTTGATAATATTGAAGTATTTTAACAAATCAGTTTTATACATAAATATATATTTTATATATACATACAGGTATGGTTTATGATCTTACCAATTAAATTAGGCCGTTAGTAGCAAGTGTGCCAACCTATCGATAGTAATAAAAATGTCAAAATGGGAAGGTTCCTTAGCACTCAATGAACCAACATACAATAATATTGCCTAGCGCCTGTAAACTAGACTGTACCGCTCGAGTGTTTGCTCCAGTCTGTCTACCTCTCATTACAACCAATGTGTTCTATTTTATATTTTAGTTGCTCGCCCAGTCTGGCCATCCCCTAAATAATTCTTATCAAGGCTGCCACATCTGTAGTTTCCTGAAAAATTTTGTATCTTATCTTAATATCTTGTCATACCCTCAATATAATTGTATTAAATCTATTAAATCCTACAGCAGAGTTGTATTTCATTATTTTTTCAAATGCACACGTTGTTCTCCCTCTAATCCACGTGTTTTAAACCAACCTAGCCTAACCTGGATACAAAATAATCTGGCTCCCCATCCCCTCAACCCTCCTCCCCAAGACAGGAAACATTCCAGTCAGTACACGTAGTAATATGTAAGGTAAAATTTAGAGGAGGTTTATCAAGATTAACATGAAGGAACAATGTAAAAACATTTAGCGGGAAAAAAACCTTGATACACTCAGCCAGTATTTGAACCCCGACCTCCCCATCACCATCAAATGATATGAGAGGAGCCCGGAATTGTATCCGTTTGACCACCGTTGCGGGTTGCTAATAAACTCTTCTCTTCCGAGGAGGGTTGGCAAGGGTTTTGCAAATTTAAATTAAAAACTTTTTTTGAACCAATTTTTTTTTATAAATGTATCTTACTACCTTTTCGGGTTAAACGCCTATTTACTAATTATACTATTGGGTCAGGGATTAGTAAGGCTTAATTTAGAGGAAATGAACCCACATTTGTGAGTAGGGAGAGTGGAAAAACCAACCTCATTGCACTCGACCAGGATAGAACTCTAATATCCCCGTATTCGGCAGTATAGTCCAACATGAGATTAGCGCGTTGGACCACGTGATCACCGAAGCTGGTTTTTGACCCAAATTAAATGAAATATTTCTCTAGTTGTTATGTTATTATTCACAGTTTATGTTTAGCGGCCCGGAGCCACATTTTGCATAAACAAGGATTCACTACTACAGTATTCCCATGGTTTCTTTGGTGCTGACTGACAGCTGATGGCTTTGAATAGTTACCAGACCAAATTATATATCCCTACGCCGAACAAAAAATCTGCAAAATAATGTGTTTAGCAGCTGTCACTTCTGACAGTCAACATTTAGGTATATACTTAAATGTTGAAAGTCAGAAGTCAGCTGTGAGCTGTCAGTTAGCACCAAAGAAGCCATGGGGCTACTGTACATTCGGGGATAGTTCTATGTGAAGCTTTCCTCCTATCAGTCTATAAATTGAAATCACTTATGTTTTAATTAAGTGTTTATTCAGCGTCATTGCTGTGCGTAACAGGCGAATTTGCGATTCGATTCAATATCACACTTACTACTATTTCATTTCTTAAAGAACTGGGATGATTTAAAGGTGATTGGATCAAGATTGATCCAATCTAGTGACAGACTTGATGTAGTTACGGTCCTAACTAAAATTTGGTGATTGATAAAGAAATAGGGTGACCTGGCAGTCTAAGGTTAAGGTTTCGGACTTCTGTGCTGGGGATTCTGGGTTCAATCCTTGGTCCCAACACAGATCTATCTGATTACCAAATCCTTCCTTCATCTCTGACAAGACGTGTATTAATCACAACTTGTGAATGTGTGGAGTGCCAGGCCTCCACCGTGGTTCGGATGCTACGTTAAACTGTAGATCCTCCATTTAATTTCATAACAACCCTAATATTACACATTAGCGTAAGTGCGTATTACCCGAACGGGTAGTAAGACGTGTTACTACTACTACTACTACTACTACTACTACTACTACTAATAATAATAATAATAATAATAGAGAAATAGATATTCTTTTGACGAACGCAGGTCCTAACTCTTAGGTGACTAGTATTACACGAGTGATGTCACAGCCGCATGACAATAGGGCTGTTTACAAATATATTTCTCCTAGAATTTTCGAGTGATGAGATGCATTCATCCCTCTTCTCTCCCTCTCTTGTCTTTTGAGAAGATTTTCCCTGGGTGGCCTCATTGAGAGAGGCTGAAAGGTGTTTTACCACGTAGATATTTACTAAGACATAAAACATAAATTAAATAAATTTTGCATATTATTACGTTAGATTATATATTATTATCTATATTACTTGATACATTTTATAGACCTACAGTTTTTGGATTGTTTTGTCATGAGTCGAGTAGTGCTGTTAGCACACATAACTTCTAAAATACCCATCAGGTTCATTGATTTTCTTTTGACAAATCTTAGTCGCATCCATGTAATAATTTTATAAACAATATATAGTAATTAAAACAAACAACATAGGTCACGTGACCCTTTTTTATTTTGGTTAGTCGGTAATGAGGTCAGGATTCAAATTTTGACCAGGGGTGCTGTATGTGATTTTTTCCTAAACCGTCTTCTCTCCTACCTCAACTCAAATAAAGGTGCATTTCTTATTAATTCTACCTAACCCACTAAAGTAATTAAATGCGCATATCTCAGGTGGGTACAAAATATAGTGAAAATAATAATTTGAAAACTAGGATTTTAATGCTAGTGGGCTATCTATAGTTCGTATGGTTTCAAAAGACAAAAATTGGGGTAAAACCCTAACAAATGTTGGAGACGATGGCTTTAAAAAAAAAGTGGGAAGGTCCAACCAGAACTGTGATTTATTTCCTACTATATTTAAATACGGCTTAGTTTTTTTCCGTCTCATATAATATAACAAGACTGTATAAAAATTTGAATATTGAATTTTTTTCGATTCATTTTCTTTAATAAATGAAGCATATAATTTTGGCACCCTCCCGCCATTACCCCTCACCCTAAGAACTTCCATTTCATTTTCAACTAGTAGTCTACATGAAAGCAAATAAGGAAAGTAAAAAAAAACGGAAGTAGTAGGTGGGGTGGGATAAAACAGAAAAAAAGAGGTAAAAATTGGAAGAAATGGTAAGAAGGGAAGGGAAGTCATGTGGAAAAAAACTCTAAAAAGAGGAGCGAAGGTGAAAATTAGGTGAAAAAAAAAAAGAAAGAAGTTGAAGGAGTTAGGGGGGCTAAAGGCAGGAATTAAGTCTCTCACCCGGGATGTTTGAGAACCTTATTTTCTGTTCATCAGTCGACGAAAAAATTCATGACAAAGCTCCATAAATACGAGTTCTTAGCATGCATAAAGATGAGAGAGAAATAAAGAGAGAAAGAAATATAAATTTCAGAGAATACGTCGGTGCTACCAACTTTGTATAGTCTATACGAGAAAAATGGATTATTCAAAAAGGTCATAATTCACGATAACTTAAGGACGTTTACTACCTGGGACGTAGCTGAAAGTCAAGATGAAATTCCCATTTAAATGTAATTACGTTTTATTTGACGAGTTTTCAAGATGTAACATTAAGACCAAAATCGTAAATTGCTAAATCATTCTAAATAATATAGTATTACATTGCCATAAAATGAATTCTTTTTACCTTGAAGTAGTTTTTACATGTATTTTTTTAATTTGTAAATTGTCTACAGCTCAGGATAATAGGTTTAATCACAAAAAATGGCCAGTAGGAATACTACCGCCAGGATCTGGTTTAAAAATGTCCTTTGAAGCATATGTCCATCTAGAAGAAAAAATAAGAAAAACTTACTTTTAAATTCAAATTTAATTTCACCAGGCTCAAATCGAATAGCGAGTGCTTATACTAGTCAGCGGAAGAGAGGAAATGTTATCTGCAGATAAACAATAGCCCTTTCAGGGTGTACTGCTCATTTTCCTCCCTCTCCTTCCATTTCATAAATTGGACTTTTAATAATACAGTGCATTTAGGCTCTAACCCGGACACAATTATTAACAAAACAAAATCTTTTGGGATGTGTTCAGCACTGTCCCTTCGTCATTTTTTGAAGATTCTCAAAGTTTCTCCAATTCAGCAAAATCCGCCATCTTGAAAAAAATAACCCCACAAAAGCAGGCTTTTACCAAAATTTTATATCTCAATACCAGAAAATTTTAGAAAGGCCTAACTTGTGTGATTCTCATCTAATTTAACTGTTCTTTAATGACGACATATTTTATCTCTCTCAAATAGATAAACTCATTTATTTGGTGATTTTTTTTTTAATTTTAGTTTACAGTTTTGTTAGTAATTTTACAATATTTTTCTTTAAACAAAAGTCTTAGAATTTTTAAAGGGTATAAGATTAATATTTTACATTTGTACATATGTGAACAACAACGGTCAAAAACAGCCTTAAACCTTCAGTGTTCGCCGTTAGCCGCCACCGGCCAACAATTTGCTGTATTTCAGTACAAACTGCAAAAAATAGATGCAGTAAAAAAAATTATTAAAAAATTGTCTTTTCATAGTAGCCTACTCTTAAACAGTGAAATGGTGATAATTAAAGTCCGTTTTCACATTAATTTTTTTTAATAGTTATACATTTGTAATACTTGTTTTTACATTACATTTCAGACAGTTTGAATTTAGCAGTAATTTTTTACAGCAATATATTTGCGTTGAAATTCTTCATTAAATAATAAAAAAAATCTCCTTAGAAATCATTATTCTTCTCCAGATGGTAGCACAAAATTATAAATAACCAAAAGCTTCATTCCTAGCTGTCGGGAAAGTTTAGAAAATAATAAAAAGGGAAGAAAGATTTTTTTTTCACCCAATTCCTCCTACAACTTGTTCAGGTCATATGCTTATGTGGTAATTTAACTACGATAATGGTTTTAGGAAATAGGGAAGTTATATTTATAGGAATTATACCCGCACTTGTGCGTGGGGAGAGTGTAAAAACATTTAGTGAAAACTTGCCTCTATACACCCGGGTGGGATCGGAACCCATATCTCTCTATCATTGGCAGTCTAGTCTACTGCGAGAGAAATGCCAAAAACCAGGCATGTCAAACTTGCGGCCCGTGGACCACACGTGGCCCGTGAACCTTTTGATGGACTAACATACCAATTGTCGCGTGTGGAAGAACCCTTGAAAGTGTGTGAAAATACCTTTCCTGGCAAAACTCGTAGGCTCTTTGGTTCTCGCTCATAGAACTTCTTATTAGTTGGTTCAGATAGTGCACGTTAAATACCTCTAATAAATTAAAAATTAATATATACTAAAAAGAGATCATATTCAAAAACCATTATTGTTAAATTTATGTACCAAATATGTTTAATGTTTTGCAGCACTAAGTGTCCAAATAGTTGTTTTCTATAATGAAAATATCAAACACCCGATACATCACATCACGCCTTCGGGCACGCATTTTGGTCACCAATTATCTTGACTTAAACCGAATATTTAAAACCTATAGTTCACACCATGTTTTTTAAGAAAAAGTTTCATACGTTTTGGAAAAAAAAAAATTGAGAATTAAATTGAATCATTTTATAAAAACAATGTTATTTTTGTTGATTTTAAACCTTAATTCACTTTGTCCAGTCCAAAAAATAAAAACTTTCTGAAATGTAGACCCCCTCAGTTTTTTCAATTTTTAATGTGGCCCTTATATTACAAAAGGTTTTTTCATTATTTTTGACCTCATACTCCTCCCCAACGTAAGGGATCCTACGAATTTCCGACACCACATCGCTATATTAAGTAATTTTCTACAAATTCGCGAACGAGATTATTTAAATCGTTTAGTTATTTTTTTTAAATAGGCAAATACGAGAACTACATTTCAATTATTTCTACGAAACAGTTAAGATCAGTGATTAATCAATAAATGAAACTGAAACATTAAAAAAAATTTCCAACAAGACTTTTTTTTTAAAGATTTTTTTTACTATAAACATTGATAAAAAAAACCTTAGGCGAGATGGGTTCTGAAACCCCCTCACTTTGTAATAATACGTTAGAAAATACCGAACCCCCTCCCAACAAAACCTTTACGTAATTTAAGAACGGACTCTTATGATCCAACGAGTTTGAATTGCCTGTCCAATACCACGTGACTACCGACTCAGATGTTGATTCCGTGTGTTATGCGACATCATTGTTGAGTCGTGGATGTGTCTCGTGTATAGTATATCACACACACACACACACACACACACACACAGTCTGTGATGTTTAAATCTGTTCATCCCTCCCCCACCCCTTTTCCCCCTAACCCTAGAAGCTCCTGGCTGTGAAGATAACACAATGACACCAGTAACATCCCAGTCACCACTGCACGCATCTCTTGTTCAAGAGAGAAAGAAAGAGAGAAAGAGAGATGTCAGAACGTGGGAGAAAAGGAAAAGAAACCAAAGGGAAAGCACCGTTGTAAGGGCAGCCCAAAACTCTTCTTTCCCTCGCCTTTCCCTCTCCCTCGTAACGAGATTTATATTGCGTGAACAGTTTCCAACATGGCGACTCTATACGATACAATGGTCTGACATCATGAAGGTAAACGATGGAACGTGGAGGAGATTAATATACATGAGCTTAGAGTAACAGTCGGCTATGTCACCTTTAAAAGTATATATACATCATACAGAGCTGTGTTTATTTATAGTAGCCCGAGGTTTATTTTCAACTATGGAGGAAACATTGTTTAAAAAAAAAAAAAACATTTACTCACTCATTCAATTTAATCCTAGATTTTAAAGAGGAAGGTTCTTTACTCACTGTCTTGGTCATTTTTCTCATGTTATTTTATTATTGTTTTTAGCACTTTGTTTTTTTAGCGTACCCGTTTGGGTTATCCACCTAAATAATAACTACGCTAATATTTTGGACAATGTTCTTCTATTACTTTCTCTCGACCCTTCAGAGAGAGATATATTATGATCATAAAAAAAAAAATCAAACTCAAGTTGTTGATATATGTCGACGTTTCATGACCCCCCTGAAACAGAAAAAGTAGTTTTCGTGATGTCTGTCTGTCTGTCTGTACCTCGGGATAGAGTCTAAAACATTTCACCGATTGGGCCTAAGCATGGTATCTGGGGTTTTCATAAAGTTCCTCTCTAGGGATTTTTGGAATTAGGTATCTAAACTTAAAATTTAGTGTAATTTGATTAAGGGCAAAATGAGAAAAAATTGATTGTTTCAAAATACGCTCTAATGATTTAAATTCCAACTTTGTATTTAGATCTTGTTTGGCATTATAAACAAAACGGAAACTTTTATTTTCACATGAAAAGACAGGTCTTACCGAGTACTTTACACTAGCAGACATTTTCAATTTTGATTATATCTCAGCAACTTTTTATCATTGCAAGGATGTACTTCTATTAAAAATATAAATATTTCATTTGAAAACTATTTTTATAAAATTAATAGTTTCTGATCTATAGGCAAACATTATTTTTATGGAGCACTTAGTAATTGAAACCTATTACAATGCTTTATGTTGAACAGAGATGCTCTTTAAGAATCAAATAGCTAAATCTATTATTTATATCTCCATTGAGGATTTCTTCATCTAGATATCATATTCTGAAAATTGATAAATGACACCTGGACACGGGAATCGAATCCGGGACCTTTGGATTAGTACGCCAATGCTCTAACCACTGAGCTATCCAGGAAACGTCCTGTGATCAGGTTCATTCTTCACTCATATTTTAAGGCAGAGTCTATGAATGCGGAAATCGTCGGCTACAAATGTGTAATTTTATTAATATCACGGGCTATCAGATAACGCAGCCACCTTTGACTCGGTTGTACACCCTATAGCGCAGATAACAAAAATTGGTCTCATTATATCATTATGAGTACAGTTGGAAATTATGCTCGAAGTCAACAACTTTATATCATTAAAGTCGCGCAACTGTATAAACAAAAGGAAACATGAAATCCATCATAATATTGATAGTCCAGTCTATAAGAGACAATAACAAAGCCAATATTTTTTAAATGCGATACAAAAATTATAAGGGCCTAATGGGCACCTTGATATGGTTCCAAAGGTTTCGTAATTCACAGAAAACGATATCATAAACTTAAAGATTTAAATATGACGACTATACAACAGAGTCTACACAACGTGAGGGTTTGACTACCAGACATAAGCCAAACTCCCACGGGACTATCAGATCTGACTGAGAATATGGAACTAACCGTGCCATCAAATAACAAAACTTTAGCTGTTCAAACAGAACTTACGTTACAAAAGATTAAAGTTATCCTAATATAAATTCCAATAAAAGTTACACCACGTTACGTTAATTCAAACCATAATTTTAAATATGAAAAGTTACTTCGATAAAAAAATTACTCTACGATTCCAAACAATATAATATTAACAAGTCAAACTTCTAATCAGCACATAACTGAGGATATTTACGAGAATAAAAATATAAACAAAAGTTACAGCGCCCGAGCGGCGACCTATCTAATATAGAATGTTTAAGACATAGTTTGACGATCAAACTATTAATACGTTAGATTTTGAAACAGAATATTAAATGCATAAAGTTTAAAGTTTATAAATAAGTTAGAGTTCATAACTCCACCCGTTTAAGCGACGATTTTGATACATTTTTACAAGTCTTTTCCAGCCATTGTCCGGATCCATGACAATGGTCTGTCGTCGTTGATCGTAGGATAGTCGATTATGGCAACTTGCACAGCCATTATATAGGATTTCGTTGTTCGGAAGAAGGGGGGGGTATACCAAACGCGCATATGATGACGTCAACGATGCCTTCAAACAGTCACGTACACCATTGTTGATTCCGCTTGCTCCATCGGAATATCCGTGAATATCTCCAATCACCCGATATTTTGAAGGAGGTTCCTCTAGTCTCCGTCAGGGGTCGGATACATAATTATCTTCTAGTTGATGTTGATAGTTCTCGGTTCATTTCACGCTAGTACAGTCGGACTGCCGCGTCGCTTTGTTGACCCACTGGATCTCCCTTGACCCACTCGCTAATCTAGGAGTCCAGGTGCCGGCCAGCCTTGCAGGATTCTATTGTGAGCAGATTAATATTGTAAGTACATGAACAAATTAATACGTAGCATTGGATTGAGTAATAAATATATTGTCCAGCATTGTTTCTATTATGTCTTCTTAGCCTACAAGAACTACAACAGAGAAAAATACTATTGTAGGGATCCTAATTGAGTTGAATTTATTGGAGCGGGTAGTATGCTTGTTGTCCAGTTGTAACATTACACCACGTAATGTTACACATCTCTAATCACATCAGTATGGGGCGGGGTCCAGTTGTAACGTTATACCACGTAACGTTACACGGTAGTTGGCTTAGTGCTGTCACTCGTGAAATTATATTACAAAATAATTGTACAAGTGGCAACAATAAGCCAACTACCGAGTCAAAGGTGGCTGCGTTATCTGATAGCCCGTGATATTAATAAAATCACACATTTGTAGCCGACGATTTCCGCACGTCCATCACAGACTCTGCCTTAAAATATTAGTGAAGAATGACCCTGGGAACGGGAAGATTCCTGAATAGCTCAGTGGTAAGAGCATTGGCGTACTAAGCCAAAGGTCCCGGGTTCGATTCCTGTGTCCAGCAGTCAATTTTCAGAATATGAATAGATTATCTTGTTTCCTCAATGTTTCTGTAACAGTGTATATTATTTTGTTCAAAAAATAATACGAGTTTTTAGAAAATATCTCTGATTTAACATACATAAGAGATAAATTCGGTGCTGTGCAAATACCAATTTATTTCGTAAGTCACTTTACAAATTTTGAAGTTAAGAAGGATTGAATTTAGATTAGAAGTAATCAATTGGTTTATTGGCAATTTTTCGCTATATCAAGTAGTCGATAGGTATACATAATATGATAAATACACAAAGTTAAAATGATAGCAAAAACAAGAAACATTTAGTTGATTGATATGAATATAATAAAGATGTTGTTTATAGTAAACAAAAAACTAAAATATGTATTAACAATTATAAATTAATAACTAAAACATAAGTGTATATAGTTGTGAATGGCAATAAAATTGCAAAATAACTTCGTAAAGAAAATAATAGTTAAAAACTAACGATTTATTAATTTTATTTGATAAAATACCAATAAAATTGTTAAAATTAAAACAATAAACTATTCATGTATAATATAATCTGATAGTAAATTATTTGTCCATGGAAAAGTAAATGAATTTGCACTCGTTACTGTTTCCAGCCTGTGGCAGTTTTAGTCCTGTTGTAGCTTCATATGCCTAATAATCTATTTTAAGACTATAACAGGCACAACAACCATTCCCAGGCCGTTAATTCATCACCGTGAAACGGTAAACCCACATTTCATCAACTATACATTTTTCGGCCATGCCAGGAATCGAACCCGGTACCCTTAGCTCAATAGACAGACACGCTACCGAATGAATAAAGTGCTGGATAGAATTCTATAAATAAGGAGTATAAAATTTGAGATTATTTATCAAGGTTGTGTAATTATTATTAGAAGATAATGTAATACATTATATAAATCTATAAAATTAATCTTTATTATACGTTGTTATAAGCCCTTCTACTTATTTCACTGTTTGAGAAAATTGTCAGCTAAATATGTCGATGAATAAATTAGATGGCAAATAAAACCTTGAATGTGATGCTTTGCCATCCGGCCAAGAGCTTCTGATCAGTCCTATGAAAAAAAAACTAATTTTTATTCCAAAATATTATAATAGTTAATTTTTAATTTTCCTCTTGTAAAACTAACTCTGATAGAAATATATATTAATACAATTTTTTTTTAGAAACTGTTAAAAGTACACCCTTGTTACTATTATTACTATTAGCACCGTGTATTACTACCCATTCGGGTTATACGCATTTACGCTAATGTGTAATGTTAGGGTGATTGTGAGATGAAATGAAGGACCTACAGTTTAACGTGGGATCCAAACCACGGTGGAGGCCTGGCATTCCACACATTCACAAGATGTGATTAATACACGTCTTGTTAGAGGTGAAGGGAGGGTTTGGTAATCATAAAAATCTGTGTCGGGATTGAACCCCGGACCCAAGCACAGAATTCCGACACCTCCCTTGTTACTAAACAAATAAAAAAAACATAGTTTTAATCACGTTAATGGTAAGATTATTTATATGTTTCAAGTAGTTAATGAAACCATCACAAACGTCACTAGTACTGGTAATAAAAAATGTTAATCATGTTTATTCAGAGTGAAACTCTATGTAGAGCCTTTAAAGCCAACTAAAGTCTAAATTTAATATAAAAGGTGTTTTATAAAATACAAGTTTTTTCCCTTATCACCCAGCATTGATAATATTTACCATTTTATTAGCGTTATTTTATTGGTATCGTTATTATCAATCTAAAGTGACAGCTGCGAATTATATGCTATGACGTATAAAGACGTGAAAAAAAAGATCTATTAACTTTTTATAGCCGTAAGTTAAGGCCCTTTCTATGAAAATGTGAGTGTATTAGTCCCGGTTTCTCTTCCTGCCAAGCAAAGCTCAGCACATCCACAAATCAAGCCGTGGAAACAACGAAGGTTGATAACAGGCAATAAACCCACACGCGTATTACACAGATAGTACGGTATAAAGCTGTACTTGGGGCCTAAAACATGGAGCAACGAGGTGAGGAGGAAGGCAAGGGGGCAGGGGTGGGAGAGTATGAGCAAGAGGGAGGAGGGTATTTTAAATTTCATCGCAACAACACAGACAATTTATAACTCGCGCTATAAGACGCTATTTATAATACATGGCTGAGACGGGAATTCAGTGCGAAATGGCTCTAAGTCACTTTTATATATAAATTAGTTATTTAGCCAGATTAACATTAGGAAAGGGGAATAGGGGGGGAATGAGGGACGATTATAAAGAACAATTAAAATTTCAGAGTAACAAAGTTTTCCCCTGGAGGCTCTTTCGTCGTAATGAGGCGATTACAAATTGGTACAGTGCATGAAATGCCAATAAAGAGGGCAATTAGCAAAGCGGTCTCTATTGCTAGGTTAAATTTAGACTCTCTATGTTGTCTGGTTTTTGTGAATGTAATGAGACTCGCTGCAAGTATAGTGTGCCTTAATTATTGTAAGGCTGTTCAACATATTAGTGTGTCTTACTGGCACTGTGGAGCTGTTAAACATAATAGTGTGCCTTGCTGGATCTAGTGCTGTTCAACATATTAGTATGTCTTACTGGCACTGTGGAGCTGTTAAACATATTAGTGTGCCTTACTGGATTTAGTGCTGTTCAACATACTAGTGTGCTTTACTGACTGTAGGGCTGTTCAACATATTAGTGTGTCTTCCTGGCACTGTGGAGCTGTTAAACATATTAGTGTGCCTTACTGATTGTAGGGCTGTTCAATATATTAGTGTGTCTTACTGGCACTGTGGAGCTGTTAAACATATTAGTGTGCTTTGATGGATCTAGTGCTGTTCAACATATTAGTGTGCCTTACTGACTTTAGGGCTGTTCATCATATTTGTGTGCCTTATTGGCACTTAAAGCTGTTCAACATATTAGTGTTGTAGTGTGTCAATAATGTAAAGTTGACACCTACACAATTTGGCTACGTAAAAATACAAAGTTATAATAATTATATTGGCAAAATCCAAAGCAAAGGATTAGATTTGAAATATTTAATAATAATATCCTTCAAAACCTACTGTTAACGACTTGATGGACTCGGATATGATCCACGTGCTCCCAATAGAAAATACTACAAAGAATTTTAATAATACAAATATGCATAAAAACACTAAACTTACAATAGTGGAATCCAAAGAAGATAATTAAAACTAATACATTCAGGAATAATATGCTTCAAGACTTACTCACCGTGGCTGGATGGGATTGGATAACACCAACATGTCTGCTAGCAAAATATGCAACAAGAATTGCGATATGGTGCTTCCCGACACATCCACTTACTACATCTCCAGTCATAGAAAATAACTAAAACTAAGTTGGGCTCGCTCCCAGGACCTTCGAGTGTCACTGTCGTGGTGGCGTGTATTCGAACCTCTCCTTTTCCTTACCCCTCAAGCTCCAGTCCTTCCTATCACCACCTGTGTTTTTACGCCTTTTTCTATTTCTTTTTTTGTTCCGTTCCAATCAGAGAAAGAGTATAAAATAAGTTCTCTCAGATTACTTTATATTATTCTATCACATCACGTCTTTGAAGAAGGAACCTCTCTCCATGAAGGAACCGGTGGCCATGGAGCGTTGGGCGTGGTTCTCACCGCCGTGCCACCAAGGAAAATCCACTCCAATTTCCTAAGTATAGAGGCGACGTTAATAAGTCCATCTGTCTTATTCGTCTAGTTGAAAGATTAGAAAATGTTATTTAATAAGTCCATCTGACTTATTGTTTATCTCAGGCTTAGTATAGTCGAGGAGACTATTATGTTTATTTGACTTCTTGTTTCCGTCATAATGACTAGATTTTGGTTTTGTGTTGTTCCAACTCTGTTGGTGTAATCACAGTAACTCTAGTGTTGCTCAAATCCCTCAGACTTGTTATATTGGTCCAGGCGGCCGTGTTTTTCCTATATCCATAAGATATAGCTTCGATATAAGAACCTTGAGCTCCAGATGTAATAAGGACTTAGTCCAAATGGTCGCTATTCTCTACGAGCAATATATTTCTCTTTTGAGTCCTGAAGACTACATACTTGTTTTTAAGGCTACAACCAGGTTGTCTATCCTTTTTCTTGGGCCTAGTTGGGTCAATATGATCAATGTGTTGA
The DNA here is from genome assembly GCA_039000515.1 of Timema cristinae. NCBI lineage: Eukaryota > Metazoa > Arthropoda > Insecta > Phasmatodea > Timematidae > Timema > Timema cristinae. The sequence continues at coordinate 17,913,833 of JBCFYV010011172.1, read as the reverse complement.
GTTATTCTTGTTGCCACGCTTCGCGTGTGGTATAACCTTGTGTGGTTAAAGCACGTAACTCCGCTTGTTTCTATATGGGGTCCGCGCAGATACCTTTTTTCTTTGCCCGTTTTTGGCACCTATTGAATGCTCTGGCAGTACCGATAGGGAAAGGACCGACCATAGTACTAGTTTGTGTAGACACCTATTAGTTAGCCATATACCAATGTAATCAAATAACCTTTCTATTGCTATTCATTATACAATGTCTTTTAAGGATTTTTCTTAAGTCCCAATCAAGCAAGCTGGCTTAAATTATAAATGTGTTAATAATACTATATGTATATCATTTCCAGTTAACTTTTGTTTATAATTACCTCACTGTTTTTATTTTAGAGTCACCTGACACTAGTCTAGCGTCAGTCCAGCTGTTTTGTTATTGAACATTGCTTTTCAAGCCTACTGCATTTTATATTGCTGTCTAGAACTATTGTTTGCCCTTGTCCCAACAAGACAGTATTAATTTGGAACTTATATCTTATGTTTTGGTATATCTATTGTAATCAAACATATCTTTTATTTTTCTGTCATAATAAATATATTATTTTTATTCTAATCATTTTATCAATCTGGTTAAATAATTCCCTTATAGTCCCAACTATAAGTGTACCCGTGTAGAATAGATACAAACTTTTTGGTACAGTGTGCCTTACTGACTATAGGGCTGTTCAACATATTAGTGTTCCTTACTGACATTGTAGGACTGTCCATCAGATGATTGTGCCTTACTGACTATGTAAGGCTGTCCAAATGATCAATGTCCTATACTGATACTGTAATACTGTCCAAAATATTAGTGTGCCTTACTGATAATATGGGACCATCCATCAGATTAGTGTGCCTTACTGACTATGTACGTCTGTACAAAAGATTAGTGTGCCATACTGGCTCTGTGGGGTGGTCCAACATAATAGTGTGCCTTACTGACAATGTAGGACCGTCCATCAGATTAGAGTTCCTTACTATGTAGGTCTGTCCAAAAGAGTAATGTGCCATACTGACACTGTGGGGTTGTCCAAAATAATAGTGTGCCTTACTGACAATGTAGGATCATCCATCAGATTAGTGTGCCTTACTGACTATGTAGGTCTGTACAAAAGATTAGTGTGACATACTGACACTGCGGGGTTGTCCAAAATAATAGTGTGCCTTACTGACAATGTAGGATCATCCATCAGATTAGTGTGCCTTACTGACAATGTAGGATCATCCATCAGATTAGTGTGCCTTACTGACTATGTAGGTCTGTACAAAAGATTAGTGTGACATACTGACACTGCGGGGTTGTCCAACATATTAATGTGCCTTACTGAAAATTATAGGACCATCCAATAGATTAGTGTGCCTTACAAATTTTGCCAAATCTGAAAAAAACAGGTCAAGTGTATATAGCTGCAGCTAGAAAGCCCAATATGAACATGGTAGTTGTAATAACTATAAAGCTAAATCCTAAAAAACATAGTAATATAAGTATATACAGGCTTAGTTAGAGTTCTAACTCTGAACCAACATGGTGATGCATATATCTGTAGTTAGAGATGTGCATGTTTCTGTGAATAGAGTTTTATTTTGGAACTAATATAGTAGTTAAATATTTAACTTGTAACAAACATTGTGAGTATAAATGTAGTTAGAGATCTAACTTTGAATACATTTGGCTAGGCTGTAGTTAGAGATAAAACCCGAAAAAAACACGGGAAGTGCTTATACTTGTAGCTAGAAGGCACACTATTTTATTAATGCCTCATCTCTTTGCTCTAACTACTGTGCCCGTTTATGCCGTCAAATTAGTGTATGCTATGCGAAGTATTTACATAGCTCACTTTTAAAGTAACTTATAAATATAACAAAGAAAAAAAATATTAGAAATTTTAAGGGTATATCAATTAAAGATCAACAAGAATTTGCTAAAAAAAAAACATTACACATTAAAATCCTATTAATTCTTTTGACCTTTTTATAAACTTCTAGGAAGTAAGGGGGGGGGGGAGGGGAAGATGGGATTAAAGATTAATTGAAAAGACTGAGTGGAGCCTGGTGGACGGAAACAGATAAATTATTCGTCAAGTGTTGGTAGATTAAAGGTAGAAAGAACCTGCTCGATATAATGGAGTTGAACATGGTAAGAACATTTCATGAATCACGATATGCCCGCTGAAATGTCTGTCTTACTAGTGCGAGAGGGGTGAAGAATGAGAAATGAGTTCTAAGGGAGTTTTTTTTTTATGAAGTTCCTGTAACAAAAAGGTTTTTTTGGCTAAAATAAATAAAATATTATTCCAGTAGATACGTGTAGTTTAATTGAGGGGTAAGGGAAATCAAATATTAACAATAATTTAAAAGAAAAATGTTATAGCGTTTGATTTCTGGTAGCTTTACTCTTGAAATACAAGTTTTTTTTATAGAAATTCAAGACCTCAAGGATAACTAGTATCTAACAATATTTTATTCATTACTTTCTCATATACAGAGAAGGTATTGTAATCGTGGGTAATATCCATCTTGAGATTATGACGAATATTTAGGTTTTATGTGAACATGAATCCGAAATAAGTTAATTTTACAATCCTGTCTGTCTGTTCTTGCCCACTATTTTAGGTACAAAATATCTTATCATTGCAAAATTGTAGTTTTATTTAAAAAAATAATAATTTATTTGAAATATATTTGTATAAAACCAATTGTTTCTGAGATATTGGCATATATATTAATACAATTTTGTGAGCTTTAGTTGTACAGAGACACTAATTAAATTTTAACATAATAATTCTCTAGTGCCATAGCGTAATTAAATATAAGTAAGTCTCTCCTACAGTTTATGTTCTTCTTACTTTAACCTCTTAGGAGAAATGTTTGAGCAGCAATGATCTATCTCTATCATTTTATATTATATTGTCAATATTTATCTTTTAAATTGGTCAAAATTTATAAAAGAGAAATTTAATAGAAATGTGATGACCTGAAGATGTGCAAACCTTAATAAAATTTCCAAAAATTTTAACTGGAAGTTGAAATTCTAATACGAAGTGTTTAACTATGTGTACCCAGTATCAATAGTTTTTATTGGTCCAAACATACCATTGAGGACTTTTGTCTTTAAAATTAAAATTATAAAATTTAAAACTCCCCATTTTTAAAATATGGAGTGATAGAATCCATGTGGAGCTCCGTATTGTTTATTAGCGTACTTAGTTATTTAATTTCCCACTCAAACGCAGGTACATATATTTTAAAATTATACCTTATTCATCCTGATCCCATACGAGTAGATATGTGCTGACTGCCCGATTCTTTTTCATACCAACCACGTCTTACTACACGCTCGGATTATACGCGTATGTATATACAAATTACGCTAGTGTTTTTTAAGGATTATAAAGGTAATATTTAGAGGAAGTATAACCGCATTTGCATGTTATTATAAACCCGACCGAGATTTGAACTTGAATTTCCCCGTCATTGGCAGTTTGGTCTACTGCGAAAGTAACACCATAAACATTGCAACCACCAATGCGGGTTTATTACATTTAATTATACTAATGAGGTATGGAATGGAGTGTCAGATTTAGAGTAAATGTACCAGCACTTGCGCTGTGGGAGAGTGGTAAACTATCTAGGGAAAAAGAACACGCTTAATGCACTAGGCCGGGTTCCTAATATTGACTTCCTCGTCGCTGGCAAATCATAGTACATCAGCTCGATGTCTAGGCTACGTGAGCTCTATAGCAGGTGGTTAGATAGTAAGAACCAAAAATTTCCTTTTCCAAAGGGTTCATATACAGGAACTTTAATCAATCAACTAAAGATGACCTGGTGTTATAGGGGTAAGATGTCAGACTTCTGTGCTAGGGGTTCGGGGTTCAATCCTCGGTCCCGGCACAGATTTATCTGATTGCCAAACCCTTCCTTCACCTCTGACAAGACATCTTGTGAATGTGTGGAATGCCAGGCCTCCACCGTGGTTCGGACCCCACGTTAAACTGTAGGTCCTTCATTTCATCTCACAATCACCCTACCATTACACATTAGCGTAAGTGCGTATAACTCGAACGGGTAGTAAGACGTGGTGCTAATAATAATATTAATAATAATAATTAATCAACTGATTTAATCCAATCTACGCGATTACTATTACAAAACCTAACCACAGCAGGTTTATTATTGCTTTAGTTAATAAAAAATAACTAAATACAGGAGACAATTCTGTCAGAGGGATTTTGAATGACTGTAAACGTTTGACATTTTAACGAGGATAAAAATCTACCACGATCACAATGAATGTCAAGTGTCATTCTCTCCAAGTGACACTCGATTTGTTTTTAAGTTTATTTAATTAATTTAGTTCTCTGTGTATGATTGAAATATCACATTCTCATGATAATTGTATTGGATATGTGATTCAATCTATCTACAAATGGAGGTACAGTTAGCTCTGCTCGAATTGTGAAAAGGACAGCACTTTTCTCTCTGTATAAAATAATGAAGACTACGCACCTACATAATATTTATCTTTTTTCTTTTTAAATTAGTGTCCGTTAACAAGAATTTGAAATAGGTCAATATTGAATATATATTTTAAATTAAATAATATACTTTGTATTAAATTAAATATGAGTACATTATCTTGTCTAACACCTTAAATCAGTCAGTAAAGTGTCTTCCTACTGAACAAAGTGTCCCAGGTTTGATTCCCAGCATGGCAAAAAACTTTATCTTTTTTGAAATGTGGGGCTAGCCAACCTTTCACTGATGAATTAACGGCTGGCTAATATAATACTTTAATTAGTGTTGTGCAGTCTCAATGTAAATTACATAATATTATCTTATTTTCATGAATAATACACATTATTTAAAATACTTTTTTAAACATTACCAAATACATTTTCTATTCAAAGTGATTAGTTATTGAAATAATCCTTAAGTAATAATAATATTAATGAATTGTAGCCAGGTGCTTTACAATTATTACTATTAATATAATTATTATAATATTAAATTTAATTAAGTGTTTGTAGGTCTGTGGTGAGCATTTCACGAAATTTGCCGTAAGCAAAGGTCTGAAATTTTAAAATCTACAGCCCTTGTGTATAAACATGTGCACTATAAAATGTAATTTTAAAATTTTGACTAGATTTTTAATTTAAATTAAGTAAAACGGCAAACGCAGGGTTGGAAGGGACTTACTTTAAAGTTACCTTCTACGTACATAACAATCATTGAACTAAAACATTTCTTCCGGGCAACACAACTAGTATTTATTATATAAATTCGGCTTAAAAATAAAAGTATGAAATCCAATTTTATTCGTAAAATTAAGAATTTAGTGACTACCTTGAGTGGCAGCATGGTCTAAGGCTCTATTCACACACTAGACTAAACTGACAATGATGGGTAAACCAAGGCTAGAATCTAGGTCAGATTTACTGAGTTTTTCCAAAATGACTTTCCACTCTCCCTCTACACAAATGCGAGTACACTTTCTACATATACAACCCTCTTCATCCCTGAACCCACTAGCGTAAGCGTAATTAGTACACAAGCATGTAACCTGAACGATTAGTAAGACGTGGTGCTAAAAAATAGTAAATACTAAGTGTAGGAATTACAGATATTTATTTGAACATTAACGAGACCTTAACAAATATGTTAGCCTTAAATTATCGTTTAATATTTTAGTTTGGTTTCAGATTTAAAATATTTATTGTAATCTAGTTCAAAGAGTTTTTTTTTTGTCCCCGTATTTCACTACTTGTTTGGGCTGTACGTATATAAATTAATCACTCTAATGTTCTATGGATGAGCCTAAGGAAGTTGGAATCCATAAAAAAATGTACCAGAAAAAAGGATTCTGCAACGATTGACACTAGGGATGAGGCATCAGTCAGTTTAGTTTGTATAATTTTTTTATTGTTAGCCCATTGGTTGTGAAACTGGCTTAAAAATATTATTAGCTCATTGGTCGAATAAACGTTTATGGCAGTGACTGGGGGATAAAATTCTATGAGGGTTGAAAAAACATTCAATTTCTCCCTCGATTATATAATCTGGGAAAAAATTATATGGCTGAGTGGTGGGGTTCGCTAAATTAAGTGGAGTGGACTATTATATTTAATATCCTCGATTATATAGCTCATATGATTGGACTAGATACAGTGTGGTGTGTATTTATGTAACAAATCACACTCCAATACACTTTATGCTACCGAATATATTGGTGAATATTTTATGATTATTTTATTGTTATATTGTAGGTGACCTGGCGGTCTAGGGGTAAGGTGTCAGACTTCTGTGCTGGCGGCCAGGGTTCAATCCTCGGTCCCGGCACAGATTTATCTGATTACCAAACCCTTCCTTCACCTCTGACAAGACATCTTGTGAATGTAGGGAATGCCAGGCCTCCACCGTGGTTCGGATTCCACGTTAAACTGTAGGTCCTCCATTTCATCTCACAATCACTCTACCATTACATATTAGCGTAAGTGCGTATAACCCGAACGGGTAGTAAGACGCGGTGCTAATAATAATAATAATAATAATTTATTGTTATATATAATGTATTGTAAACCATACAAATCAAGATTATAAAATATCCTTCAGTTTTATTGTTAGTATTGTTGAACGTATGTACAGTAATACAAAATGTATCTATTCAACGGTGTCCCCTTTAAAACAATGGGGAAGTAACTAATTGTACTCGTCTTACAAATATATTTTACGATATCAATGTATTTAGATGGAAATCACACATCAGGTTGCTCGCTTGAAAAGAGTTAAACATCCGATTTGGCTGTCGAATGCTTTACCACAGTGTTTCCTATCCTGGGCGGAATCGCCTCTTAAGGGGAGTTTTTGGTTTTCTCGGGAAATGGTAAATTTTAAGGGGGCAGTAGTGGAGATTTCCGATTTTTATGGCTACCACATCAGTAATTTTATGTTATTAATAACCAGCAAACTAAATATTTAAAAAGGAAAATTAAATTTATTTTTTAAATGTATGCTCTATAATTTTGACAGTACGTTTAATTAATTATGTTTATAAACGTTTAATATAAGCTATGTTTAAGTGCGTATTTTATTTACAAGAATGATATAATATGTTACGAAAAAAAGGTATCTATTACTATTATTATTATTATTATTATTATTATTATTATTATTATTATTATTATTGAATGTTCTATCCTAAGACAGGGCCATTCCTCTTTTCAGTGAACTTAGACCGCCAATGCTTGTTTTCCTTCAGCTCACAGAATTTTCTTCTTTCCTTCGAGTCATCTAATATTTGAATCCTTCTCCTTACTAAGCTCATCTTTCCCTCAACCTTTCCTTCTATGACGTCATGCAGAAGATCATTCCTAAGGACGTATCCAAACCAGTTTGATTCTCACACACTCTTCTTAGGATTTCTTCATTTGTCATGCTCGTCGAAATTCTAAAGTCTTCTTCAGCACCACATTTCAAAACTCTCCAAGTATTTATTTTCCATCTTCCTAAAAGTACAAGTTTCTGCTCCATACAATACTTGTACCTATATATAATTACTATTTAGTTTGAAGTAATTAATTATAAATAAACAATGCAACCTAAATTTACAATTATTATCGCCGATTTTGCAATCCTTATTATATTTATCTTTGGAGGGATAGAGAAGACGGATCATTAGCCAGCATCCAATTCTCAGACGTGGGTGTTAGGGTTTAAAAGGTTTATAACCACTGCCTCTTACAAACTCGTTAGGAAGGGAAACACTGAAATTTTAAAAATACTGTTGGGGATGAATTAAAAAAAAAAAACACACACAATATTGTCACCATTTTAACTAAAAATAAAGACAGCTTAGTAAATGTTTGTCACGTAAAGAAAATTAAGAAATAAATCACGCTCTATTTGTACTAGAAATTTTGCAGTTACTTTTAAGTATTATTCAAAAAATTTACTTGTTCTAAATGGATTTGAATTTGATGAAATGTACATCTACATCTTTGAAATATAGAATAAAAGTATAGCAGAGTTTTCTGTGGGTCAATAATTTGGTCCATGGTTCGTACATAACACTGAGCTAGGTCATATGTGGCTTACGAGCTGCTAGTTTGATAATTCTGCCCTAAGGCGTTCCTCTCACATTAGACCAGACTTCCTATGACAGGGATATTCACATTTGAATCCCCGCCAGGCGTACTAAGGGTGGTTTTTGTTTTAAATCGATCTACACTCTTCCTACACGCGAATTTTTGGTACAATTACTCAAAATTCAACCATCCTCATTCCTAACACATTAAAATACCTATTATAATGATGTCGTGTGTGTGTTACATCAATCCGTAGCTCAGTTTGTGAAAGATTAGTTAGTACTAATGTACCACTGCCCAGGGGACGCCCGAATGTACTAACCGTACAACCTTTCCATGGAGGCTCTTTCCATGTCCCGATGAAATGAGATGCTGGTGATAGTGAATATGAGGGGATAGTGAGTATGATTGCGATAGTGAGTACGAGGGTGATAACGAGTATGAGGGTGATAGTGAGTATGATGGTGTTAGTGAGTATTAGAGTGTTAGGGAGTGTGAGGGTTATAGTGGGTATGAAGATGATAGTGTGTATGATGGCGATAGTGTGTATGATGGCGATAGTGAGTATGATGGCGATAGTGAGTATGATGGTGATAGTGAGTATGATGGTGTTAGTGAGTGAGAGGGTGTTAGTGAGTGAGAGGGTGTTAGTGAGTGAGAGGGTTATAGTGAGTGTGAGGGTTATAGTGGGTATGAAGATGATAGTGTGTATGGGGGTGATAGTGAGTATGAGGGTGATAGTGAGTATGATTGTGATAGTGAGTATGAGGTTGATAGTGAGTGAGATGATAATAGTGAGTATATGACTACCATGGTAATAATTCCTGTTTCGAGACAAATCCTCCAGTACCAGCAGGGAATCGAACCTGGTTCTTCTAAGTCAGTACAAAGGAGCTATGACCACTATTCTACGAGATAGGTTAGAAAAATTAGTACATATGTCTATAACCAGAACGGATAGTATGACACAATGCTAAACAAACCTAAAAAGGCTATGTCTCATTATATAAGTTTACAGGGTGGTTCTCGACACGCGCGTTGAGAACTTTTCCACGTCATCGAGGTGTGGGGGGAGTAGGGGGTATGTTTGAGGGGTTGATTCCGCAACCCCGTGGATTATTGTCGTGGGCATGTACACCTGTTTCTGACACGTACCACCCTTGGGAAGGGAGGGGGTGGGGGGGGGGTGCGTGGGTGCTCGATCACCCGGTTACAAACCACCAAACCTTCCCCCAACTCTCCTACCCCTTCGGAAGGGGTTATAAGGGGGTGGAGAGGGTTGGTTAGTAACCGGAGAACACTAGGATTGGGACAATGCTTGCTATTGAAATGTGGTTTGCTTTCCGTAATTTTAGTTATAGGCTTCAATCTCTTTGGGGTTTAAGGAAGGATTGGAATCATCTCGAGTTAATGGTTCTCTCTTGAGGAGGAGGGGGCAGAAGGGGGTTCATTTTTAATGCAAAACTTAAAAAAAAAAAATGCACCGCACAGACTCTATTGCTGCTTTATCTTATAAGGAAGATATTTACTTTAAACTCATAAGATATATGAAATGAAATAATATTCCTTATTCAGGGACATAATGGAAAATAGAGCATCATATTCCACAATAAAAGTACAAAAAATAAATGATTATATACAGTGTTAAAGAAACGTGTTAATAAAAATTGAATATCTTGGTTTATCAAAACATTATATTCAATATAACTCGAAACTATTGTTTTTTTTAAATACATCTGAATAAAAGTTTTTACTTTTGATATTCCAACAAATATACCATGGTCAAGTACTCTTTAAATAATTTTCCTTGAAAAAATGAGATGCGCCATTTTGTTTTTAATGTTAAACTGAGGTGGGTAAAAACATTGCCCATTAAATTTAAGGAAGGATTAGTACCCCATTTTCCCTGAAAAAAAAAACCTCCCTTTTTTATTACCTAGCAATAGTTGAACCAAAGCCATGCTACGTTTCGGTGTAGACGAGGTGTACCGTAACCTTTAAAACTTTATGCAAAGTTCCTGAATAATATATTAATGATTGGACATTGAAAGCCTTTGTAAATATATATTTAAAATATAATCAGAGACTTAGAGGCTTTAAAAATCAAATACATCACATCATGTTCATAAGTTTCGATTTTTTTTAGCGCCGTGATTTACCGGGCGCATTCTAATACCTGTCAGCCGGTCCACACGAATTTTGGAACAACCTGTAATACTTTTAAACTCCTAACTACTAACTTAACCTAACCTAACTACCTAGCTTCCATATTCCATTTTGAATAGCGGTAAAAATATACCTGTCGCTGGTCTACACGAATTTATTAAAAACCTGTAATCCTATTAAACTCCTATACAAACCTAACCTAACCTAACCTAACCTAACCTAGCCTCCATGTTCCATTTTGAATAACGTCATTATTAATTACCCCATAATTGTGCAAGAATATTATCAAGCTATGATGAGTTGTTCCACAATTCGTGTACACCGGATTTACTACGGGTTTTACGAATACGTAATAATTATGCTAATTAGTTAGTGATGAGGAATTTTGAATAAAAAAAGTTTACAAGTATTTGCGTGAGGGAGAGCAAAAAAAACTCTTAGGTTAAAACCACCCTTGTTACACCCGAATGGGATTCAAACGCTGATCTCCCTACCATTGGAAATCCAGTCTATTGCGATAGTGACGGTTTAGCCCATTCTATCCCCAAAGGAGGAGGTGTAATCTATTATAGGATTATAGTAGGAAAAAGAGACTGCCAATGACAAGGAAATCGAGGTTCGAATCTCGGCCGGGTGTACTCAAGGTGATTTTTCCACTATCTTTTCAAGCAAATGCTTGTACGCTTTCTCTAAATATAACCTCTCTAATATATAAAACCACTATCGTAATTAGTATATAAGCGTATAACATGAACAAGTAGTAAGACGCGGCACTAAAAAACACTATATATATATATATATAATCACTGGAACAACCCATAGTAATATTATCATAGACGTAGTATTTATTCTTGCGTTATTCGACCTTGTGTAGTTTCCCTCCAGCAAGAGCTTATGTAAATACAAGTACTTCCAACGCTAATCTACATAACCCAGCGCGCCCTATGATGGGCTTCGCGAGTATACGTGTGTGTTTGCATGTGTGTACCCGTGAGCGTGTGTGTGTTATATATATATATATTTGTGTGTGTGTGTGTGTGTGTGTGGAGTGATGCTATGGACCATAAATGATAACGAGTAATGACACTTTCAGACGAGTGATGTACAGTTATGTCATGTTATATGATGTGACATAACTTTATGTTTCAATGCTCAGCGAATAGAAGGGTGACGCGACGCATTGTAAGCTTTCCATCGAAGCGGGATGTAGGGTTAGGCGGTTAGGTGGAAGGGGGATTGTCACCCCACCCTTTACTACTATTCCTAAAGCCCATGTTTAATTATGTAGTCAATGCTTTTATGCACTAGTATTTTTTTAAGTTTAAATACTACTAAAAAAATATAGCTTGTTACGTTAAACATGGGCCTACATGGTTTTTCAGGAGTGTTTTTCTGAGGCCCGTCGACACAGTGAGGTCATTAGTTTTTTTTAAAAAGATTATAGTAAAACATATAGTATTATAGTAGCCCAAATCAATCTCAGGTCTGATATAGTGTTTACAATGAATTATATCTTTTGGTATGGGTTAAACAAATAGTTACTTTCATTTATTTGTCCCTCATAGCTCTGACAAATATGAAAGTTACAAAGGTGTGATCGATACCAGTATAAAAACATTCAATATACAACCAGTACCTGTGACGAATGGAGGGAAGGTGTCGCTTGTAGGGTCAGTTGGTGGTTTGACAGACTGATGTGAAATAGTACCTTTGGAACTTGACAGAATGATGGCAATAGTACCTTCTTGAGCTTGGCACACTGATGTGCAATAGTACCTTTTGTGAACTTGACAGAATGATGGGCAATAGTACCTTCTGTGGCTTGGCACACTGATGTGCAATAGTACCTTTTGTGAACTTGACAGAATGATGGGCAATAGTACCTTCTGTGGGCTTGGCACACTGATGTGCAATAGTACCTTTTGTGAACTTGACAGAATGATGGGCAATAGTACCTTCTGTGGGCTTGGCACACTGATGTGCAATAGTACCTTTTGTGAACTTGACAGAATGATGGCAATAGTACCTTCTGTGGGCTTGGCACACTGATGTGCAATAGTACCTTTTGTGAACTTGACAGAATGATGGGCAATAGTACCTTCTGTGGGCTTGGCACACTGATGTGCAATAGTACCTTTTGTGAACTTGACAGAATGATGGGCAATAGTACCTTCTGTGGGCTTGGCACACTGATGTGCAATAGTACCTTTTGTGAACTTGACAGAATGATGGGCAATAGTACCTTCTGTGGGCTTGGCACACTGATGTGCAATAGTACCTTTTGTGAACTTGACAGAATGATGGGCAATAGTACCTTCTGTGGGCTTGGCACACTGATGTGCAATAGTACCTTTTGTGAACTTGACAGATGATGTGCAATAGTACCTTCTGTGGGCTTGGCAGACTGATGTGCAATAGTACCTTCTGTGGGCTTGGCAGACTGATGTGCAATAGTACCTTTTGTGAACTTGACAGACTGATGTGCAATAGTACCTTTTGTGAACTTGACAGACTGATGTGCAATAGTACCTCCTGTGAGCTTGGCAGACTGATGTGCAATAGTACCTTCTGTGGGCTTGGCAGACTGATGGCAATAGTACCTTCTTGGGCTTGGCAGACTGATGGGCAATAGTACCTTCTGTGGCTTGGCACACTGATGTGCAATAGTACCTTTTGTGAACTTGACAGACTGATGTGCAATAGTACCTTCCGTGATCTTGGCAGACTGATGTGCAATAGTACCTTCTGTGGGCTTGGCAGAATGATGTGCAATAGTACCTTCTATGTGCTTGGCAGACTAAAGCTGATGGTGTTGAGGATACAACCAAACTTTAGGTTAAATATTATTCATACATACAGTATTTTTTTTATTTAGTGACATCTTCAAGGCCTAAGATAACCGTTAATCAATCATATAAATAGATATATCATAAACTTTTAGTACGAATCTTGGAAATTTCGAAGCTATCTTGTGAGGCGGGTTGTTATTAACTGGACTCTAAGCACAATCACACTTAGACACCAATTTGTAAAATAGAAAGAGAGAAAAGAAATGAACAGTTCATCCTGCGAGGCCTCTTATTTATCTGTTGATAACCCTTCTCCTCTTCCTCTGACGAGTTTAGACACTCATTATACTATTTGCGCGAGAACAATTACTTGATTTTTAAAATTACTTTTTTATTGTTTATTATTTTAGATGGACATATACTTCCACGGACTTTTTTTTTTAAATTTACATCCTGGCACCAAAATTCCTACAGGCCATTTTCGTGACCAAGACAAATAGCCTGAGTTGTAGATGATTTATAAAAAAATAAGTTTACAAAAAACTACATTAAGATAAAAAAAAAAATTTTGAACACTTTAAGACTCTTTTTAGAACTGCTTAAGAATTTTTGGGATATCCTATCTTGAGCTAAGGTGATGTCGAATTACTTTAACGGTGATTGATGAAAATTGTCTTATCAAGGAAATGCATCTGCATTAATAAAAAAGACCGTTGCGAAACTAAAATTAAGCTTGGACTCGAATACGGTCAATGACAGCTAAGTGTAGCGTGATTCTTACGCCCTAATCTTCTCGGTCATCTACAGTTGAAAGTTTTGTCTGAAGTTATTTGATGACGGTAAGAGGTCAGAGTTCCACACAACTTATACTCAAAGCATTGAGGTTCTCCTGACCAAGGAGACCTATACACTATGCTGACGTCATTGCAGTCTTTTGGCTCCTGGGCGCGACGTGTAGGACGTGGAAAGCTCGTAACGTAGCTCCGGGTACGTAACGATATGATTCTCTTGAAGGATACATTTCCTTACATCTCTTACTCGCTACCTATTTTTGTCTGAGTAATTAAAATAGTATTTAAAAAAAGTGCATGTTTAACCAACGGGAGAAGGTAAATTTGAGACGAGATAATAAATACAAAACGGTTGTAAAATAATTTAGTAGTTTTCTGTTCTTCTTTTTTAGTCATTTTAATGAATATGGATACATTTAAAAAACACACATAACAGTGGCGGACGAAGTTCCAGACTCATATATTTTGGTTTGCAGCTGCTTTAATGGTCATGGTTTGAATCTCAACGGAGTATTCAAAGACTTTTTCTTAATAAGTTTTTACTTTTCCTCAACACGAAAGTGTGAACATTTTATCTAACTTATACATTACTCATCCCTATTAAATGCGTAGGGAGCAGACGTATATTAAAGCACTGTGCAACTAAAACATCTTTTTTTTTTTTAGCTCCACGTCTTACTACCCATTTGGGCTATACGCTTTTGTAGTAGCTCCAAAAATCTTTTAGGGATGAGAAAGGTTAAATTTAGAGGACTTGTACGCGAATTTTTGTGAAGAAGGAATGAAACACTTTTCTTAAATATCCTTTGTACATCTGACCAGGATTAGAACCCCTATCTCTTAGTTTTTGCCAGTACAGTCAACTGCGAGAGTGACTCTTTTAAATCAAATACTCTCAAACTTATTAGTAACATGGACCTTCTAACCATTAAACACCAAATTCGAAGACCCGTTGATTTAAGATAAATAAAAAAAATCATAAATTCACTGTAAATTCTACCGATAACTATTATTCATAATGCTTTATTTTTGGTCAAATATTTTTTTAAATATAAACATGATTACAATATAAATGAAAATAAAATAAATATAAGAATTATTTTTTAAATTATTTATTAATTAGTCATTATATTTTTTAATAAATATGAAACAAATTAAAATAAAATATATGGTCTATATAAGTATACTTTATCACTGATATTTGATAAATTTTAGGAATGAAACCGCTTGTGTGATTCTAACATATTAAAATTTGGAGAAATTTTAGTGACTATTGACCTTAAATATGAATCCACACTAAGACGATTTCATTTCATATATTTTTATACAAAAAAGAGCAGAAAAGTCGTGTTTCCACAGATTATTTGTTGGACAAGGTGTGAAATTTATCAGATCTTTTCTTGAAAGTTCTTGTGCTAGCTGACGAGAAAACTTTAATAAAAGTGAATGCACAAATAAATGCTGCTCTAAAAAAAAAAAAAATTGTGTCTTAATATAACTATTTAATTATAAAATTTTACTCATATAGCAATTAGGTTTACTTAGGATATGTTACTCATAATTTTACTGCAATAAAAAAGGAATTCTAAATTTCATATCACTCGCTCTATTACCAATCCTAATATCTAAAAATAACTAAACGATAATTTTCTTTACCAAATCATAAAACATTAAGTAAGATAGACCGGGGAGAGGGTGGGGGTAGAGAGGTGGGAAGGTTGACGGAAAATCTTACAATCTCTTAAATGAGAGGAGAGGGGGGTCAAAAATATTTAAAAATTGCCTTACGTAATTTAAGTTTTACACCTTATGGAGGAGAGGATAAGGAAAGAAGTTAGAGGAAATTTAACGATATCTGAGTTTAGAGAGTCCAAAACCATTCAGGAATAAAATAATAGCTTAATAACCTGACTGAGATTCAAGCCCAGACCTCTATGTAAGCAAAGAGTCATACTAGTCGAGATAGCGTCTTTGTCCACGTATCCACTGGCAGTGGGTAGACTGGCGAGTTCCAAACGGTCCGGGGTTATAAATATGATGGTCCTCAACGATCATTCATAAATACCACTGAGGATATCCTTCAGTGTAAACTGTAGTGGTGAGGTGAATTGCACTATAGTCGCGACTATCCTGTTCTTCCGTACTATCTGGTCTAGTTTTAGGTGATAACAAGTGCATTTTAAAATAAACAAACCGGTACATATCCAGTATAAAACACCTACTGAATTTGTAATGTCATCCATTTGACGCTCTATTTTTTACTTATTCTTGCTTTGTTGCCAAGGTTCCATTTCCAAAATAAAATACTTTATAGTAAGGATTAAAAAAATATTTTTCGTTTAATATGTACAGTTCCTCTATAATTACTGCATTTATATTTTACATCATGATCAAAAATGGGCAGATTCTATTCAAACAAAGTTATATGTTCATGAAAGTTAAAAAAAAGTAGTCACAACCCATGCTGAAAATTATTTACACTCTGATTTCGTATTATCCGTCTTTTCTGTTATCCGGCATGGAATACTGCCACTTTAAGCCGAATAATCGTGACTATAATGTATTTATATTTTTATTATTAGTAAGTCTAATTCCAGCGCTATTTCAGCTTCATTGTCGTTGATTACGTCACTTTTCAGTCCACTTAAAACATCAACTTCTACTTCCTAGTCACATGATCAAAAATGCGTCTAGATTATTAGTCATTAAATGAAAATCTGTTTTTGAAATAATTAAGTTTGTAAAATAATCCTCCTCCACCCACTACTTGTGATATATTAAAAAGCTAGTAAAGTACATAACTGTGTGTTCTCTTTAAACAAATGACTAAACGTTTGTCTTAAGACACCAACAAAAAACAACAAATGGGACAGGCTTACATTTAATTACACACATTACTTATACATACCTAATCACGCCATTTACTTACATGTTAGGCAATAAACTGTGCATTTAGCTAAGAAAAAATCATCAACTCCGTACTTAATCTCTCCTAACTAACTCTATCCATACTTCCCTGTCCTTGCATACTGCCTTAAGTAACATACATACATCGAGTCATACATGCTCGTTCTTAAAACTCTTAATGTTTCTATCTCACACATATTCGTCTTTCACATTTAGCCAAGTCTTATACATGGCCCTCCCCTACATTTTGATCCACACACTCTACCTTCATATGTTTGCTTCGTTACTCGATCCACACTCATCCTCTCAACATGAACAATGTAATTAAATGTATTCAATAAACTAGATATATTCATCGTATATATTCATAAATTATGTATTTTGGACATATTCAGATAATTCACCGAAACTTTATTAAAATTTAAGTTTATAAAAACAGTTTAGAATAGTTCCGGTGGGTCAAATAAAACTGGCCCACCAGGATATCTCCCGACCAAGTCCACCTCTACACACCCGTTAGTTTTCTTCAACCATTCTATCTAATTATACCCTCATTAGTTTAGAGGATAATAGGCTTAATTTAAAAAACTTAGCCTATGATTAAAAAGTCCTCTCTTTGGTATGTAATATTAATAAAACTACCGAGTCACGTAACTATTAATATTTATGTTTATGAACAATATTTATGACCTTAACAGATTAAATTTAAAAATACAAATTCATGAGGACAAAACAAATTATACACATGGGAATTTGAAAAAAAAATCTGCCATTTTTTGTTTGATTTATCATATTTACCCATTGTTAACAATCATGGACTGAGCGTAGCTAGAATTTTAAAAACACACAGGTATATTTCATGTTTATTTTATAAATATACCGGCTATATAAACACATGACTTGCAGACTAGCTTAACCTAGAATAGTACATTTAATACTACACATCCAGCCTTTACGCTTAGATATTTACAATCCAAGCCGAGCCTTTTGAACAGCTATACAATTTAATAGATAAGTTTCAAATATTCATACGTTAAGTTTGTGGTCTGAATATCTTAGCTTTGACATATATTTACCTAAAAGTGACAATAATAATAATAATAATAATAATAATGATATATATTAAAATTCCATCAATGTTGACCACAAAAAAATATGTTTATATTTTATAAAAAATTCTTCCTAAGAATACTCGACTGTATACTCTTAATTTTCAATTTCTGCGTCTTAATACCTGTCCGGGATATCTTTATATTAACGGAATAGTAATGTGCAAAGTAAAATTAAATAGGAAATTCACCCTATTTTTTTTTTTTTTAAGAGAAGGTGGAAAACCATTTAAGGAAATCCACCTCATTACACACATCAAGTATTTTATACCTCAACCTGCCGATCAACAGACATAACAAGATTCACGTCTTAGCCCGCATATCCAACAGTGAGGTTACTTTAATTAATGAGATTGGAGTAAATATCTTAGTTTGCACCCAGCGGAATAAAACCGAGGTTACTTAGATTTGCAGCCGATCATTCCAAGCCCTCAGTCACAGGTAGTAATGTAGAAAAGTATCTATATTGTTTATTGGTATCATTATTTTCCTTTCGATACCACTATATTTCTTTTTCCAATTTTTTTTTCTCTCTATGATTACTAACATCCCGTGTTTGGATCGGTATCGAACTAAACCATTATGAGGTTAAGTTTAATGTATTTGTCTTGGTAAGAGGTCATCTGTAAACTAGGTAACGCTTCTTGTATACCTTTTTTTTTTGGCCTCTCCATTTCCCTTATGTAACACCAAGTTTTTTCCCCTTACCCATACAACCTGTGTTACGTAACTTTTACACATCTAGAGTGATAGTCTTTATTGCATAGGAAAGCTTTTGTGACACTAAAAGAAGGATTTAAATTTAATATAACTCAGAATTAGAAGTTATCAATAAGTATGTTTATTAACAGTGAAATAATTAACAATAATATTATTTTTACCCGCCTTGATGGCCACATGGTCTAAGGCGTTACTCTCGAACTAGACTAGATGGGTGATGACGGGGATATCATGGTTCTATCCCAGTCGGACTTACTAAGGATGTTTTTTTCCAAGTGGTTTCCCATTCTCTCTCTCTACGTGGATGTGGATACACTTCCTCTGAATTTAACCTTCATCATCCTTAAAATCATTAGTGTAATTAGTACATAAAAGTATAATCCAAACGGATAGTAAGACACAGTGCTATTAAAAAAAAATAATAATAATATTTTTTCCTAATATTATAATTTAATTATGAGCTGGTGACCTGGTGGTCTAGGGATAAGGTGTCAGACTTCTATGCTGGCGGCCAGGGTTCAATCCTCTGTCCCGGCAAAGATTTATCTGATTACCAAACCCTTCCTTCACCTCTGACAAGACATCTTGTGAATGTGGAGAATGCCAGGCCTCCACCGTGGTTCGGATTCCACGTTAAACTGTAGGTCCTTCATTTCATCTCACAATCACCCTACCATTACACATTAGCGTAAGTGCGTATAACCCGAATGGGTAGTAAGACGCGGTGCTAATAATAATAATAATTATGAGCTCTTCGTTAACACTACTATATACCCACCCTCACCCATGTAACACCCTGTATTCATCAAAGTTCTTCTCTTTTCTATTCATAACAGCGTTACATGGTTTATGGATTGGCTGATGTAATATGTTTAAGCTCACACTCTGAATGGTTGATTAAAAGTTAGTTCGGAAAGGCATTTAACTAAGTCTAATATTACTATATTGTGATGATTTAAATATTATTTTGTATTTTATTTCGACATGCATATGGTATCGATACTTTTCTTCCGATACTAGAAATGAGTAAACTATCTGTTATTTTCTTCAATTACTAAAAATGAGTCAAGATTCTATTACTTTCTTCCATCACCAGAAACGAGTCAAGTATCTTTTTTATTTTCTTCCATCAATATAAATGAGTCGAGTATCTTCTCTTCCATCACTAGAAATGAGTCAAGTATCTTTTTTTTCCATCAATAAAAATGAGTAAAGTTTTTTTTTTTATTTTCTTCCACCACTAGAAATAAGTCATGTATCGATATTTTTCTTCCCTCACTAGAAATTAGCCAATCTTCGATATTTTTCTTCCCTCACTAGAAATTAGCCAATCTTCGATAATTTTCTTCCGATACTATAAATTAGTAATAGTTATATAATTTATTTGAGAATTTTAATGCGCACTTCCTGAGCCAACTGATTATATCAGCCCATGACTTATAAACTAACTTAAATCTAGAACAGATACAGCATCCAGCCCCCCCCTCCCCCTTCCGACCGTTAATTCATCATTTTGAAAGGAGAAACCCATATTTCACCAATTTTTATTTTTTTTAACATGCCAGGAATTGAGCCCGGGACCCTTAGCTCAGTATATAGACACGCTACCGACTGAGTTAAGGTGTCAGACTCTAAATTAGTCGATACTATTCTCTCGATACCATATTCCTTTCTTCAAACGTAACGGCTATGCGCGCAGAATAAAATAAACATTGGTACATAAGCCGGGTAGCTTATGAGCGTGAGAGCGAATAGGATGATTCTAAGGGTTGCGGATAATGTCGGAGAGAGGGGGAATAGGGGTTGATTCTGACAGGGCAAAGAAGGAAGGGCTACCAGTGAGGAGGAGGAGGGGTGGAAGGGAAAGGATTTGCCGTATTTGTGATGTTAAATTCAATTAAAGTGCATTTACATGAGCAAGGGAAATGCGGAGTAGGATTTGTCGGTTGAGAGAGTAACGCCTTCTTCAGTCAAATGATTCAGTTTAACCCTGAAATGTGGTCGGTCGGGGTTGGCAAGAAGAGGAGGGTGAGAGGGTGAGTAAATGTACGGCAAATGAAGGGAGAACATCGTTCAGAAGGTTGAAGGGGTGTGGGATTGTGTTGGGGGTAAGTAAAGTATAGGAAGCTCGAAAATTCACCGTTCGACTATTTTGTTTTTCATCAATTATTATTATTATTATTATTATTTAGCACCGCGTCTTACTACCCGTTTGGGTTATACGCTTAAGTACTAATTACACTGATGGATTAGAAATTCGGAAGGTTGAATTTATAGGAAGGGAACACACATCTGTGTGGAGGGAGAGTGGAAAACCATTTAGGAAAAACCACTCCCAGTTCACCCGACCGAGATTCGAACCTTGATCTTCTTGTCCTTGGTGGTCTAACTCAACACGACTGGCGCGTTAGCTAACTATGCCACAGAGGAGGGTGTTTTTCATGAAAAACAGTATTAATTATTTAAATAATGTTAATTAATTGAACCATGACACCTGGGCATGGGTATCGAACCCAGATCCTTTGGCTTAGCACGTCACTGCACAGACCCAGCATTGCACTATGAGTGAATAATTATTGGCACGCTAAGCCAAAGGCCCCGGAATCGATTCCCGTGTTAAGGTGTCATTTTAGCAATAGAGCAATTTTAATTATTTGAATTGTGTTCTTCCTTAGAAACAGTACCAGAATTGTGTTCTTCCTTAGAAACAGTACCACAATTACAATGATTTGGAATCTGTGTGCTGACACGTTTATTACTAATAATTATTTGTTTATAACCATGACTTAATTTTACCAGTAGGTTAATCTAAGGAGAAACATATTAAGAATCGTTAACGAAAGAGGAACCTGAGTAGGTGGGCACACGGACTAAACATCAAGCTCCTCTAGTTTGGTTTGACGGTGATGCCAAGGTCAGGTTAAGAATTGCAACCAGACATCTAAAGTCCGTTCACCATAGGAATTGTTTTCTGACAGGTCCTTTTCTTTACCAGAAATTTATTATATAGTATGATATTGGTAGGAAAAAAGACCCTTTCAGAGAGTAATTCCTACCGTGAATGGAGTATAGGGTGGCTTTAAACAGACAATTTCCCTCCATCCCCTCATAAAAATAATAGTACATTTCCTATAAATTCTATCTTCTTCGTTCCTACTCTATAGGTATAGTTTAAAAATGCGTACAGCCTGGACGGGTAGTAAGATGTGGAACATTAAAAAAAATACTAATCCTATAGGTGAATGCACTTATGTTTGCTTGAAAAAAATTGGTCAAGAGAGGAGGGTGGGGATGCATTAAGTAAAAAATTGGTCAAGCGAGGGGGTAAGGGCGCATTAAGTAAAACATGTGGTTAATAAATAACGACGAGGTTTGAACTCTGACTTGCAGACTCAAGAATTGAACTCTTTATGAAGACTATTTTTTTTAAATAAGACAAGCACGCATAATTCATTATAACTATTTTTAAAACCATATCGGTGGAAATACAGACAAATGCATCAGTTTCGTCTTGTTTGGTCAGTCTGTAATAATGAGTTTAGGGTCCGAATTCCAACCCAGATGGTACTTCCTCCCCCACCCCTAAATTATTTCCAGCTCTTCCTACATACAAAAATAATCATGTACACTTTCTCAAAATTATATATTCTTACTCTCTACGTTAGAATGTATAATTTAGAAAAACACTAATCGATTTTCCATGGGGAAAGTGTGAAAACATTTAAGGTGGAATAAAAGACACTTTAATGTATTTGGTTGAGATTTAAATACCAACCTCCCCATTTTGTCTACCAGACGGAACGTGAATGTAGAGAAAAATTTCAATATCTTACTTACATTGTTATTTAACTTTCGATACCAATACTATCTACCTCGATACTTTTACTCATATGAATGACTAGCCTCCTTCCCCGTAAAAAAATATTGTAAAGAATCCTGTAAAACAAAGCTTCATATCATCCATAATGTCAATATAAAAACAAAACTTTTTTACTTTTTTTAAAAATACAGTCCTACCATCACTGTATAGCCCCTCCCTCATTTTATCCTCCCTCATATTTTCATCTCATTCCTCTATAATTTTGTTTGCTCTAGGCGCGAAAGGAATTGTGTATACACCAAACAAACAAATGGTTAAAATCAAATTAATTTTTCAGCTTCCTCCACTTTCATTTACTCCCCTCGTTTCCAAAAATTTTATTTAATTTTTTTTTTTGCGTTCCTCGTCACGACATCTATTTCTCTTTCCTCACACCTACCCCCACGCCCCCTTCAACAACTTTTTTTTTCCAATGACTATATAATACTATCGACATTTTTATGAGGAATAAATTAAATTTTCAAAAAAAATAAAGCCTATGTTACTCGCTGATAATGTAGCTTTATATTGGTGAAAGAATTTTTAAAATCAGTCCAGTAGTTTTTGAGTTTATCCATTACAAACAAAAAAAAACAAAAAAATAAAAAATCAAATCTTTCCTCTTTATAATATTAGTATATATTAGTATAGATTGACGGTTCAGTATCGAAATAAACAAGCGTTTGGTTATATTTTATATATTTATCTTGGCAATGTTTTCATTTTAAGACACGTAGGGCATGCGAAAAAGGTGAGTGTTTTTTTCAGCTTTCATATCAAAATATTTTGGACTAAATTAATCAATTAATGCTACAGTAGAAACATATAGTTCAATTTTCTTCACATGGTGATATCAGCAATTGTTAAATATGTCATGAGTGTTGCAGCATTAGACGAGAAACTTTTCAAATGAGGTAAAAAAATCTCATTTAATTCCATGACACCCTCAACAGATTTTCAACAACTGTTGATATCACCACGTAAATATAATTAAACTCTATGTTTGTATCGGAGAAATATTTTATTCATTTTAGCAACAACAAAAAAGTTTTGATACAAAAACTTCAAAAACATTTACCTTTTCTCGCTTCCCCTACATCCATACCTTCAGCCCACATACCGAAATTTGGATTAAGATTCACCGGGAGTTGATTTATAAACAGCAATTTAGTGAGCAGGTCTATCATAGTACTTAAGAGCAGTAGTTGTTCCCTTCTGTTATTCCCGATGTTTTGTTCGGAAATAAGCTGAACACACAACTTGGCTGTATATTACATTATTATGAGTGATATAATATAGGCAATAGTATTGATTTTTTTATTAAAAATATTGTTTTTTATTTATTGTAACTAGATAAGTACATACTTTCCAAGGATGTAGATATAAATTCAACATTTTCGTTTATAAAAAGCATTAAAACATTAAATTTAAATATCCGCCCTGTGGCGTAGTTGGCTAACGCGCTTGTCGTGTTGAGCCCGACTGCTGAGGATGGGGAGATCGAGGTTCGAATCTCGGTCGGGTGAACTGGGGGTGGTTTTTCCTAAATTGTTTTCCACTCTCCTCCACGCAAATGTGGGTTCACTTCCTTTAATTCAACCTTCCCAATTTCTAATCCATTAGTGTAATTAGTACTTAAGCGTATAACCCGAACGGGTAGTAGGACGCGGTGCTAAATAATAAAAATAAAAATTATATTTAAATAATATCTTCTTGTGTATTCCTATAATACAGATATTTATTGTTATTGATTCTTTTTCCCGTAACTAGAAATGAGTGAAGTATCTTCCTATACGAGTAATGAATGAGGAAAGTAACGGGAAACTACCTCACTCCTCATTTCCCTAGTACGCCTCTTTAGGCTTTACAGCTTACGATGAAACTGTTGAGGATCCAACCAACCTTCGAGTTGAATATTGTGCATACACACTAGAAATGGGTAGATAATCAATTCTTTTCTTTCGATACCACATTCTCACACATGTTCCTCCGTTGCTGGTATTTGATAGTAAACTCTTCTTGCGCTTTGGTGTTTTTAAACTTGTTGTGACCCGCTCCAGTGGCCGCGTGGTCTAACCGCTACTCTCGCAGAAGACTAGACTACCGATAGATGTTTGAATCTTGGTTGGGTTTATTGTTAATATTTATATTATTATTAGCACCGCGTCTTACTAACCGTTCGGGTTGTACGCACTCACGCTAATGTGTAATGGTAGGGTGATTGTGAGATGAAATGGAGGACCTACAGTTTAACGTGGGATCCGAGCCACGGTGGAGGCCTGGCATTCCACACATTAACAAGTTGTGATTAATACACGTCTTGTTAGAGGTGAAGGAAGGGTTTGGAAATCAGATAAATCTGTGTCAGGACCGAGGATTGAACCCCGGACCGCCAGAAGAGAACTCTGACACCCTACCCCTAGACCACCAGGTCACCCTTGGTTGGGTTTATTTAAGGTGGTTTATCCAGAATGATTTTCCCACTATTTCTCCACGCAAATGTGGGTACACTTTCTCTGAATATAACCTTACTAATCTATAAAACCATAAACGTATAACCCGTGTGGTGCTTGGAAAAAAATATTAGTTGTAGACCACCCTGTATCGTACTTACATTAGTCATAGTGTATTAGGGGGAAACCCCCCCCCTCCCATATGGTAGGATGGACGGATTTGATTAGACCGTTCTTGTGTCCTCCCGGTCCCCTCCTTTAATGGGGAAAAGAGGGGAGAAATAATTGTATTCAAGTTGGTCCCATTCACCGCACAGCACGCAGGGTTCTAAACGTTCGCCCTAACTGCTGTATTCACGACTCTTTTTGAGGAAAGAAATAAACCCCATTTAAGGGTCAGTTTGACGGGTTATTTATCAGCACATCTATTTGCCGGAAATGGGTGTTCTTTCTGAGACAGCTATGTTCATTTGTTATTTTATATTTGGTTTAAATTGATTTTACTTTCAGCTTCCCTCAACGGAACATGACTTGCAAATGAATAGGATTAGGAGAAGGTCATTTTTTTAGGCGGGCTGGATGAAGATGTAAATTGAGTTCAGGTTTTTTTAAAAGGCTTTCCTAACAAAAAATAATTGTTAGCTAAATTAAATTAAATATTTCTTCAGTATAAAAATAAAGTTTAATTTTCTTCACATGATGATATCAACAACTTAAGTCTAGAACAACTTCGAAAGATATTCAACAACTGTTGATATCACCATGTGATGAAAATTAAACTCTATGTTTGTTCTAAAAAAATAACTTATTTGTTTTAAACAAAAAAGTACTCTACAAACCGCAAGAATACTGACCTAAGCTCATTAAACATTAATTTAAAGCAAAGGTTCTGTTTTTTAGTACCGAGTATTACTACCCGTTCGGGTTATACGCCTGAAGCAAAGTTGAAGCCAATGTTGTGGGTAGGACTTCTGTTATTGTCACATAACCCCACCTATAGTTAGTTAGGTGCTGCCCCACCTTGGTGGTCACGTGGTACAAGGCGTCATTATCGTGTTTGACTGGTTTGCTGATAACGGTGAGAGAGGGTTTAGATTCTTTGTTGGGTTAGCTGTGTTTTTTTTAACTAAGTGGTGTTTACCTTTTCCATCAAGAAAATAGGTTTACATTTCATATGAAAGTCTGCCTTCCTCATCCATACTCCATTAATGTATTTAATGATGTGGTATAGCCCCAACTAGTAATAAGATTTTTTTTTATCAATGCGTCTTACTACCCATTCGGGCTATATGTATATGTACTAAAGACTCCAATGTGCTGGGGATTATGAAGGTTATATCTATTGGAAGTTTTTCCGCATTTGCATGGAGGGAAAGTGGAAAATCATTTACGGAAAACCACCCTCAGTACACCCGATTGGGGTCAAACCACGATCTCCCCATCTTCGGCAATCTAGTATATTGTGAGAATAGAGTCTTATATTATGAGGCCACCAAAATGGTAGTTAATAATATTGAAGTAAGTCGACTTTAGATAGTACGAACGATGTGTTAGGCAACTTTAAGCTAATATTATTGACGTGTATATAGACATAAGTTAATGCTAAAAACGTATAGGTCGACTTGATTTAAACCCTTAAGTGAACTTCAGTTAATACTATCAAAGTGTAAGCTAACTTGAGTGAATAATATCGATGTGTAGGTTAACATCAGTTGATACTATCAAAGTGTAAGCTAACTTGAGTGAATAATATCGATGTGTAGGCTAACATCAGTTGATACTATCAACGTGTAAGCTAACTTCAGTGAATAATATCGATGTGTAGGTAACATCAGTTGATACTATCAACGTGTAAGCTAACTTTAGTGAATAATATCCACGTGTAGTTCTAGATCATTTAATATTATCGACGTGTAAGCAAAATCACTTGGCTGGCACCCACCGCGTTAAATTAGGACGTTTTAAAACGCCTTGGCGCGGGCGGGTGAAAGGTTGAGGGTTGATTGGATGGAGTGTTTCGGAAGTGAGTTAGCCGAACCATAGACAGCGGACGTATAAAGTTTGAAGAGCGAGTGGTTTGAAGACCACAGGTAGCAGTTATGCCAAACTTGGGCAGTGCTACCCCTACCTCAGTCAAAGTAAAGAGAGTTTCGGTAGTTAAAGTAGCTCTATAATGGTTTTAAACTGTCGTGGACTGTATGGGGGAAAATACTCAGATCACGTTCAAAGGAAGAAGAAACAAGTGTGTGTTTTATTTCTCAGTTTTTTTTCACCCTCCAGTTTATATTCTGCTGATGCAAAATTTTTATTCTTTGTTCATGTCAAGAATATCTTAGATTATTTCTGGAAGGTGATACGGAGGTTTCCTCTATTTAAAGTCTTCCCATTTTATGCCTTCAAGAAGATCATTAGGTTTTGTATATCTCGGAGAGCCAAATTTTACAATAAAAACTTTGGTGAGTATGGTTATAGTGTTTTTTTGTTTTTTTTGGCAAAGACCTCCTTGACGATACGACAGATTCTTAGACCCTGCCAATGAGCCAAATACACAAATAAAATCAAGTATCTACTTGATAACATTATTACCTTTAAAATAAAACTGCATTTTTCTGTTAATGTATCCTCTCACACACTTTCATTTTCCAAGACGCCTTTTAATTACTATAGAACTCATTAAATTTTCTGAATGCATAGATAATATTTAAATGTAAGCGTGGTAAAAAAATTTAGCATGTTGAACGTTACTTATGTAGTTTTTATTTGTTAAAAAAACACTTTTCCTATTTACTAACACGAATACGAGACAGCAATTAAAACTTATGTAAACAGGCCCTTGTAATATAATCAGTAATTTTTCTTTGGATTTGAGATTGGAATTTATATTATAGTTTCATCTTGCTTTTGAAGTACAAATAACATGTTGACAAATTAAAATAATTGAATAAATAAAGTTCTTATTTTGAATTATCTTTATAAGCTTTAAGGGTTTTAAGTTTTCTATATAGCTTGAGTGGATCTTATACAATTTCACCAACTTTTAACTTTTCAAGCTCATTTTGTAGTACACAAATTCTTCTGGACACGCACGCACACACACACACACACACACACACACACACACACACACACACAAAATTATACTTTTATGAACACAAATGCGTAAATCATGAACACGTATTAAAACGCAGTAATAAAATAATAGTTTCATTAGATCTCAATTATTGTACTGTTTTAAACTGTAAAGTCCAGGCTACATTAACACGATGTGACGACTACTTTCCTTAGGGGGGAGGAGGGTTCCTTTAAGTTGGGGTGAAAAGAAACGCTCGCACGTTCTAATCCGTATCTCTTTCCAAACTTTTGGCATGTATACAGGTATTCCTGGGTTAAACGGCTAAACTTTGGACAGTGGTAGTGGATCAAAAAACTAACTCAAAATGTATTTGAGAGATTTGCTTGTTTTCGCTTCCTTTTCGCGCGAAAAACAAAAAACAAAATAAAAACAAAATACGTTGGTATTAAATAAAATATTTAATTTAGTTTTGTTCAAATTTATGGCCTCAAGACCTGAGACAAGCATTGCACCTATCAATGACAATGAATGGCTGACCGACATTGTTAGACTGTTTTTTCTTAGCACTCTTGTGTTATCCTTTGTCGTAATTATTGAAAGTCATTAACAGGCACTTCATATACTTTTTGCTTGAGAGATTTCCATTAAAAAAATCTAAGGGCTTTAAATAAAGTGAATGCAGAGGCCAAGCCAAAGGTCCAGCACGACCGATTTATCTTTCAGGAAAATTAATATTAAGCCATTATCCAAAGAAATCTGCAGAAAGATCTAATTTGATTTAGATTTTTGCTGTTTGCGTGAAAAGGAATCTAAAACGAGCAAATCTCCAAAAATATATTTTAGTAAATTTTTTGATCCACTGCCATTTCCAGCTTAGCCGTTTATTCCAGGAACACCCGGTATATATCACCGTGTTTTTAGTTCTATTCAGGTTAAACGTATATTTGATAACTAATTTAATAGGGTAGGGATAAGGACGGAAATATTTTATAGTTAATTTACCCATATATGCCTGGAACGAGATTGAAAAACCATTTATTGGAAACCAACTTGAGTAAACCCTAACGGGATATGAACCCTGATCTCCCCATCCTCAGCATACTTGTTTAAAACAACCAAATGGTTGTTATTATGGCGAGGTTTGGATTAATTTTCTACACTTTGTAATCAGAGTAGTTTTTAGATATGTCATGAACACAACTTTTAAGATTACTATCTTTATAAAATGTAGTTAAACGTATCTAGTGACCCAATTTTTTTCATTTTACATCGATCTATAAAAAGATTTTTTTTTCTATAAAAACTAAAAATAAATGGTACAGCACACCCCATAGCCTTTCTATCGCTTTTTATCTTAAAATATCAATTTACTAAAAACTGACCCGCCTCGGTGGCGTAGTTGGCTAACGCGCTTGTCGTGTTGAGCTCGACTGCTGAGGACAGGGAGATCGAGGTTCAAATCTCGGTCGAGTGAACTGGGGGTGGTTTTTCCTAAATGGTTTTCCACTCTACCTCCACGCAAATGAGGGCTCACTTCCTCTAATTCAACCTTCCTAATTCCTAATCCACTAGAGTAGTTAGTACTTAAAGCGTATAACCCGAACGGGTAGTAAGACGCGGTGCTAAGTATTATTATTACTAAAACTCGTAAGATTTGTGAAACGAAATTATAGGTTTATACATTGTTGTAGAAACACTAAACCAAAGATCTTAAATGAAATAATATACACTGTTACTTACTCAATGGCATTAGGAACTGGGAATACTGTTACAGAAAATTTGAGAAAAAAAATCTTTGTCCACTAAAGAGCGTAAAAATCAAATTCATTTTCAAATATCCAATTTATAAAGTATCATGCTTATACCTAAGAAATGATTAATTTAAAATATATATATTTTGAATTAAAGGATTTTTTTTAACAGTAACTTACAATGATGAGATATTTCGTGTCTCAAGTGAAGTTACGGAGAAATGCTCAAAATTGGAAAATTTCCCTTAAGTAACGTATGAAAATGAGAATCGCCATCTTGTTTAAAATTATGAGCTGTTTTTAGATATTAAATTTAATCAAAATCGTTAGAACGAGTTTGGAGAATTTTTTTTTGTCTTTTTTCCCTTTCAGTAAACTACCCTTAAATTGGGGTAGATATCTAATTCCAAAAACCTTTCGGGGGGGACTTTATGAAAATTCCAGATATCAAGTTCTAGCCCAATCAGTAAAATAGTTAGAGGTACAGATAGACAAATGGACAGACAGATGGCATTGCGAAAACAACTTTTTAGCTTCAATTTTGTTTGACGATCATAATAATTTTTCTCCGAGGTGTCGCGAGAAAGTAAAAATAAGGATCTGAACGCCTCTTCGCCCTTTAAACTTGCACACCAGTTGTCCATCATCATGTTAGCTACCTCCGAGGGTGCCTGAAAGATATATCTTCAGCAACCTGTTATCCGATCCTTTCAAAGGGTGTAAAAAAAAAGAGTCATGTCAACTTATAGCCCCACTATATCAACCGAAGGGGCTGATTGTTATGAAAGCTTGTGGGGTAGGTAGGGTGAGAGCTTGTTTTCAATTTACGTTCGGTAAAGTAAACTGAAAGTGTTTCGTTGTGATGGATTGACGTTGAAAGGCTGAGGTAGCAAGGCCAAAGCTCTCGTTAACTTCCCTGCCTGCGGCAAACACGAGTACCAAGGGTGCCGACTGGCCAGTGAAGTCGACTTGTAACGACCAATAGTAGAGGTGGAACAAGATATTGGTGTTAAAATAGCGCTATTTGCCCTAAAGAAGAGATTAAAACCTTACGGTGGATTTTCTTCAGTGGTGGTTTGTGATCTACTAGGTAGAGTCCATTCATCATAGGAGTGATGGTAACTGACAAATAATAGAAGATATAAAAACGGCTAAAATAAAAATAGAACTAAAACAAATTTATAGAATAAGTAGCAGCCAAGCTATTATATATTTTTTTTAATTACGGTTATAGCCGCATCAAAATATCATATTCTTTAAATTGAAAAATTATAACTAGTCATCGGAATCAAACTAGGGACTTTTGGCTTAGTACACCAATGATCTAACCACTAAGATTTCCAGGAGTCATCTCATGCCCGGGTCATTACTCACATATTTTAAGACAGAGTCTGTAATGGAAGTGTGGACATAGTCAGCTACATATGAGTGATCAATTAAGATCACGAGCTATCGGATAACGTAGCCTCCTTCAACTCAGGAGGGCTTTATGCTGCCAATATTACTTACAATGATAGCTCGTTATCTTAATTGATCACTCATATGTAGCTGACGATTTCCACACGTCCATCACAGATTCTGCCTTAAAATATGAGTGAATAATGACCTTGGCCACAGACAAATAATATACCCAGACACTCAACTTACAGGTTAAATTGGTTGCGCTCCTTTTGGCAGCTTGAGTCCCTCACCACTAGGATCGCTGCGGTTAGTCCTATCGTCACCCAGCAGTGACACTAGCGAAGCCCAGTGTTGAAGGTCTCAAGCTGGCAAAAGGATCGCAGTGAAACCCTCGTAAGGTTGGGAGTCTGTTTCTTACTTGTCTGTGGACCTGGGCACGTGATGACTCTTGGGTAACTAAGTGTTTAGAACATATTATATTGTACATCATATGGTTTGGCAAATGGTTACATGGGAGTAAATCTGTTAACTTTTACAAGCTGTCAGTTACCTACATTCCTACAGTAGATGGGGTTTAAAGGGGAAAGGAGGGAATTGAGGTGGACGGCACCTAGAGGCAGAGCCTATTACATGTGTTCATGGAGCCATAAATAATTGGGTTGGGGGGAGGTTAGGGGGGGAAAAAAGTTTTTAACAAATAATCGCAATTAGATAAAAAAAATAGGTAACATTTTAAAATCATTAAATTCCATGAGGAAAGTAGATATATTCGTTAAAGCATTGACTATAATTTTAAAGTATTATCATATCGGCCAACAGTGGACCCGACGTTAGTTACATATTCAACCACCAAGCGTTGTATTCGAAACATGAGCGTGATAAGAGGTCTGGAATCGCTATTATTTCTTTATTGCAACTCATTTGATAAAGTTTCTGATGTTGACGTTCTCAGGCTGAATTAAACTTAAGCTAATTACTTTTCATTCGTTCAATTTAAATAGCTTGCATTTTTCTAATAGTTTTGGTGTTGTTGCTAAACATAAAAATTTTCCGGAAAAAAGCAATGGTAGCTTTCCAAAAAGGAAACTCTTCCATCACATATAATAGGAATTTACCTTTTATATTGCCAAATTCTCACTTGCCGGTTCATTTAGATTTTTCTTTCTCATATTATAATTATTTATTTATTTATTTGAGGTATTTAACGTTCACTTTATGAACTGAATGATTATATCAGTACAAGAGAATTTCTATGAACGAGAGTGTAAGAACCTACCAATTTTACCAGGTAAGGTATTTTAACATGCCTAGCAGGTTTCTTTTAAATGCCACAATCGACTTGGAACTGATGGTTTTACTCACGCTTTGGTGGAAGTTATGCTGCTAATTTTTATCGCTCAAGGGATATCTATGGATCCCCGCAGGGTTTGAACCCATGGACATCGTGTGTTGAGACGGGTACTTTACCTTAAGACCACTGGGGTTGACCATTTTAAAAATAAAGTAGTATTGAAAAAAGGCCATTATTTAGATTATGTTGGTTCTTGAAGTACTATGTGCTCCCGTACTAAAAAATATATGTATGTCCCCAATGCCAGTTTGTCACTTTATTTTGGTCTGTATGTACCTGGCACTATAGCCAAAAAGGTTTTAATGATTTCTTTCAAATAGTTAAATATTAAATGGTCATGCCTCAATGTCAAATTCATTATTTTGATTCTAGCTCTTTTTTTTTTAGCACTGCGATTCACTATCGTCCAGGTTACTCGCTAATGTACTAATTACGCCAGTTGTTTTAGGAACGAAGAAGGCTATATTTAGGGGAATCGTACCCGCATTTACATGAAGGGAGAGTGGAAAATCATTTTGAAAAAAGTCACTATCAGTACACCCAACCGAGATTCAAACCTCGATTTTCCCGTCATCTGCAGTCCAATCTAACACAAGAGTGACGTCCTAGACCATGCAATCGACAAAGCGGGTGATTTTAGCACTTAAATTATGGCTAGTTTACTGATAGCTGGTTTTAGAAAATTTAAAATTTTCGAGCTATAACAATTCTAGTCAACATTAATATCTGACGAGTGTTTATTTTAAATTATAAATAATATTGTAGGCATATATTATAATTTCACATGTTTTATATGATAGTATTTTAGTATGTGAGAATGTAGGTATTCTTTTTGTTACAATATCTTTTAGGTGCTACTTGGCTTTCAACCTGCTAATGCTATTCTCAAATAATATCTTTATTTACTCCTTATCTTGTTGACCATTCAGGTGATAAGAATTAAATATGTAAGAATGTGGTAGGTAGGATCAAAGAATAAATTTCTCACATAACACAAGGTTTGGCTATGATAGGAAGATCGAAATTTGAATCCTGACATATACTGGTTGTGATTTTCCACCTGCTTGGAACTGAACCGTTGACCCTTGATTCACTTGTCAGACACGCAGAACTTTCCGAATATTTAATTAGACCATCAATTTTTTGTTATTAAATTCCCCAGTTCAATTATAATAATCAGAACTAGTTGTCAAATACTCTAAGACATCCCTCTTGCAATAGACGAAATTCAATGTGATGGCTTGGAATCTCTTTTGGGTATATTGAGGTTATTTCTTTAAGTGATCTCTCACTCTCCATCCTACCAAATGTGGGTAAATTTTCTCTAAATTATTCCTTTCTCATCTCAAGCTCATTAGCACGATTGAAAAAAAAAATGCGTATAATCCGGAAGAGTAGGAAGACACTATAAAAAAAAAGATAAAAACTTTGGACACACTACCATAAAGATGTATCCTAATATAAATAAAACCCAAATTACTAACTGATACTCATTACTGCTGTTGCTGAAGCCAAGAAAATTAATGTCCCACCCCCACCTTAAAAAAAGGGTGAAACTATACAAATGGGTCGGTGGGAATGCTTTTCCTTATAAAAAAAAAAGAGGCTTCGGGGAATAGGGAAATAGGTTTTCGGGCCCCTAAATCCCTTCCCTATCACCAAATACACCCCCCTCTTGCAAACACTGCATCAATTTCCTCCCACCCTCGCACAAAAGTCGCGCGGCTAATCTTGTTATAATTTAGCTCCCCAGGCTATCCACCCAAAGAAAGAGAGAAAGTGAAGCTACCAATACGAACCCCTCCCCTCCTTTCCCGCACCCCTACCTTCCTCCCCCCTCCCACTTCCCTTGCTCTTTGCTAATGGGAAACCACAGGAAGAATTTTAAACAGTTCTGCGACAGCGACAATTTTATTTGAGATTTTCTTTCCTCTCTCTTTTCGGGGAGAAAAAAAAAAGAGTGAAAGACAAAAATAGCAGGTTAGTTTAGATTTTTTTTTTTTTTGCTGACAAGGAAGATTTTTTCTTTGTTCACAAACCGTGGTTTTTATGTAAGCTCTACATTTTTTGTTTAAAGAACATGTCAATGTAAATTAAATGAGGATTATAACTATTGATCTGTCCAACTTGCCATTTTTTTTAATACCTTCAGCAAGCAGAAAGGTAAATTTAGGTTTTATCTCTTTCTTTTACTATATTAAGTAAAATTACTTTTAACTTTTTTTTCTATCTGTTTTTACATTATGTGTGTCTTCTTAATAAAACTTTATACGCTTACACACGCTTAGAGCACCATCTACATACACTGTATCCTTTAAGTCCATGGTCGGTAAGAAGTTTATTCTACAGTTTCAGAATGCTCTGTCTACAGAGTCCTAGTTCGTATCCTTTTTCCTGGTCCTTACTCCGTATAAGTTGGTCAACTTTAACTTTCTAAGGACTAGTTTATACGGGACTACCAATCACATTTAGTAAAATATTTGCACGTGCATCGAAAAAAAACAACCAATAGCATTGAAATAGGATCCGTTGTTAATTAGAAGTTTTGTAGTTCAAATAGTGTTTTAAATAGTATGGTTATTGGGATTGTGTTTAACCCACATTTTAAGTATAGTTTGGATGTTTTTGAAAAAAAAAAAAAAGTTTTATTTTATTTTATTGATCAGCTGATTGCTTGACGGGTGCTCCTTACTATAGACGATTTTATTTCGAAGAGTTTTATTGGACAAAGTCTCTGATTAATTAATTTGTTGGTATTTTCGCCTAATAAGGATACGGATGTTTTATACTCGAAAACAATTATTACGGACCAAGGACCTGTGAATATGGGGTTTGTAGGTGGCGCTTGATGAGGTAATTGTCTTCCAACAGGACGCGTCTGGTTTGAATTCTATTCTGGTTCCAAGGTTTTCTAAATGTTTCAAAAGTGGCCTACATAAGACATATGGTTTAAAAAAAAAGAAGGAAATTCCCGCTTAGTTGACCCTATGATCTAAGATGCTATACGTGCTAATTTCGCAGTATACTAGACTAACGATGACGGGGAAATCAAGCTTAGAATCTTGGTTAGGTGTATTGAGATATTTTTTCCAAAATTGCTCTCCACTACACTCCACGCAAATGCGCGTACGCCTCATATATACACAGCTTCTATACTACTTAAAACCCTTAGCATATGTATAATTCATATATAAGCGTATAGCCCGAAGGGGTAGTAAGACTGGTTGATTAATAAAAACTTAATATTATTCAGTTAGCTTGATTTAACCAGACCCTGATCTAGTGTAAGAAAATTGATCTAACTCTAGAGACAATTACTGAGGTAAATTGATTTAAATATAGCGATCTTGAGCTTGCTTTATTTAAACTATAATCTGTCCATCTCATTATTATAAAACTACATTCTCTGCTCTTTCTTTTAAAATGATTCACACTGAAACCAGAGCTATTCATTATCAGATTCAACTGAATTATCTAACAAGATAGATTAAAAAGGGCAAATAAAATAAATACATTAAATATTCACCTTGATTTGTCTTCATGTAAGCGTCTTACTTACTTTTGCGATTATCTGCAAGTAATTAATTAGTATAATTAAACATGAAAGGAGGAATTTTAAGGTAAAGGCATTCCTGAATGGCGCCTTGACTTATCTATTTAGATTTTGAACTATTTATATCTTATTAATTAAACAAACGTCAAGTTGTAATACCGGCAGTAGCCATAATTTAAGTTATATTTTGGTACATAGCCTTGTTTTACACAATTGTGCACATTATGTTTGTTATTAACTAAGCGTTACGCCAAATAAGAAGCGAGCGTAATAAACAAGTGTTTAAAAGTTTTACACGGAGGGCCATTATGAACTAACGGTGTGACGTGCTTGAGCAAGGCTCCAACTTAAATGCTACAATTTAAATTGCCACAAAAAAACAAGATAACAAAGTGAAAATGTCGTTCTTAAACGTCTTTGCATATTAAAAATTCCAGGGGGGACGTTTATTTTATGATTAATTAAATAACTTAATTTCTTTCATTAAGATGACTTGGAAAAGTCTTGATTTTGATTAAGTTTTTTTTTTCTTTCGAGTTGTGTCGTACCAAAGAGTACACAATGTTTAAGGCAGTGGTTTACAACCTGAGGGTTGTGTCTTGTTTCGGGGAAGGCTCGCAATACTTGTTTAAGATATAGTATGTTAATGTTTACTTTTTAAAGTGGTTACAATTATTATTAAAATATGCCAAAATTCAAATAGAATTGAAGTAGTTAAAATTATAAGAAACTTGAGTTATTGCTTAGGCTCCTTTTGGTTCCTAAACTCTGACAGCTTAATGCTGACTCAGTTAGCTGTAACAGTTTCGTGTTTGGGCAAGTGGCGCTGCTAGCATAACATACAAATTACCCATATGACTCATTTATTCTCTTCTTGAGACATCTTAATCAAACTGTTATAATCACTAAGCAAGCAATTTATAATAGTTAAATCAAAGCATGAGAGCTTAATATCAAGATAGTTTGGTTTGCCGATGATAAGGTTGGGGCTAAAATTCCAATCAGGGGTATTGACTATTAGTGGTGATTTTTCATAAGACGATTGCCCCCTGCTCACTCAATGTAAATACGGATACATTTCCTCTAAATTCTATCTACTCCTCTATTGTAATTAAATACGCATATCCAATTAAAATTCAGTGAAAGTAATATTTAAAAACTGGAATATGAAAAGTTAAAAGTTATCAATTGAGCAACGAAGGTCTCAAAGATAAAAAAAATTAGACCCTGTCAAAAGCTTGACGCCATTGGCCAATGTATGTTAAGGGACATTGTTTTTTGTTTTTGTTTTTTTTAGCACCACTTCTTACTACCCTTCGAATTATACGCTTATGCACTAATTATGCTGATGATTTTATGGATTAGGGGTTGTATTTATAGAAAGTGTACCCGCGTTTGCGTGGAGGGAGAGTGAAATCACGTTATGAAAAACCCCATAAGTAAACCTGACTGACACTCGAACCTCGATCTCCCCGTCATCGGTAGACTAGTCTACTGCGAGAGTAGCTGTTTTGACCACCGAAGCAAGTTTTTGGTGTACAAATCCATTCAATACTTTTCAACGTCTTACTAACCACCCATTTAGCTTTAGATATTTACTCTAATGAGGTGTATATTATTACTATAGAATAAAGAGGAATTGCATCCGCATTTGCGTGAAGGAAGAGTGATATACTATTTAAGAAAAATCAACTCTTCAATTGGCTTTGCCGGGATTCGAACCTTGATGTCCCGTCACTAACAAACATCTTTGTCTCCATGCCCACTGGTGTGGGTCTTTATCTCAACCTTTCTTTTCCCTTCTCTCTCTCACTCAATCCTTGTTTATTTCTATCTTTTGTTCCCTCTTTTTTTGACATCTTCTGAGTTCTAGTTATAATTATTTTTCCCCTATACAAAAGAGTAAAAAAAAAACTCCAACTAAACCAAAATAATCCATTCATTTACATTTGTGGATTTTTATTTAATATTTATTTTACTTAATTTTGTTTCTAAAGGTTTCTGCTCTTACATCTCGATAAATAGAAGACATACTAAATTAACTTAAATATATTTTCTTCTTCGTCTTAATATCCATTAAGGATACAATTGTATTTTTAATTACATTAATGGAGTTGGGATAAGGAAGGTAGCATTCAGTGAATATACGTCCGTATTTGCGTGGAGGAGCATGAGAAACCACAACGTAGCTTAGTACTATAAGGGGTTGATTAGAATCATAATTGTTAAAATTATATAAATAGTTTTAATTTGTGAGTTAATATGATTTATACCTTTCATTAGAATCTCATGGTTTAGTTCGTCAGCTTCCGTTTATTGGATTAAGTAGGTAAAAAAACACCCACGGTACAACCTAATCGAATTCGAACCCTGACCTAACCTTTTCCGGCAGACAAGATTAAATGCATCTTGTGAATGTGTGGAATGCCAGGCCGCCACCGTGGTTCGGATTCCACGTTAAACTGTAGGTCCTTCATTTCATCTCACAATCACCCTACCATTACACATTAGCGTAAGTGCGTATAACCCGAACGGGTAGTAAGACGCGGTGCTATATAATAATAATAATAATAATAATAATAAGATTAAATGAACCGGACGCTTGGTCCACGTTTGAAACAACACTACACATTATACTGTACTTTATACAATCTATTTTATTTAATTAAAATGAATAAAATAAATCACTTTTATCGTAATTATAAACAATGTTGTTTTGCAGCCCTCATTAAATATGGTTTTGTATTAAAGTCACCCACAGGTTGATTCGTGTCTTAACAGGTTTTATTTATAATGTAGTCTATCTCTTTGGTAGATTTTTCACTCCCTCTCCATCTATTTAAATTCACAAACATTCTACTACTCCGTGCTGATTTCATATTTTACAAACAGGATGTAATTCTATAAAGAGGAACCTTTTTGAGCGAGATCTAATTATACCAAAAAAAGCATGTTGTATAAAAGTAACGGAAGATTGGGGGGGAGAGGAGGAGGTGATGGGTGTGGTAAGGGTTGTGAGGGGAGTTGAGGGGGAGGGAGATGATTTGGCAACACTGGTTTGCGTGTTGGGGGTAGTTAGATTTACCTGCCGCAGTCCCTGGCCTTAGCTTTTTCCAACTAATTACATTAATTCTCTCTCGGTTTAAAGGAATTAACGCAGCACTCAATAGTAATAGACGTCGCTTTTCTGGCACCTCTGTTAATTATGAAACGAAACCATTTAGTTCTCTTCCTAATGTGTGTGTTGGTGTGAACCGTTTAGGTACTGAATCAAGCTGTGTACTGGAATGTTGAGCGAATACTGTAGTTCTTCTTTGAATTCAAATCGTGGGTCTTAAGGTGGGACGGAAGGGAACGCGAGAAAAAAAAGTTTTTTTTTTTTTCAGTTCAAAACATTTTTTTTAGCCAAAATAAACAAAATATTGTTCCAGTACAAACATATAATTTAATTTTCTTTACTTGGTGACTTCAACATTTTTTGATATCTGTAAAAGGTTTTCTGGAATTTAATGACAACTTTTTATCTTAATCTAAGAAGTTTGTTAGATAATGTCACCATGTTCATGACATATATTCAGGAACTACTTATATCAACATGTGAAGAAAATTAAAATAAATGTTTATGCTGAAACAATATTTTTCTTATTTTGGACAAACAAATGTATTGATATAAAAACTTCAAAAACATTGGTATTTTCTCATGGCCTCTTCCATCCCACCTTAATTCAGAAAACGTCGACTCGTGTTCTATATTTTGAGAGCGTCTTAACTTGTCGTGTTGAACGATCTGTAGCATTAGGTACTTGTCATTCCTTAGAGAGATTAAGCAAGAACTGTCCTTTAAGGTTGAAGTGTTGGTGAATTAAGAAAAGTAAGGTATTTTTGCAGTTTTTATATATATTTTTTTCGTCAAAATAAATCAAATATTATTTCAGTTAAAACATAGAGTTTAATTTTCTTCCCATGGTGACATTAGTTGTTGAATATCTTTTGAGAGTGTCCTAGAAATTGATGATAACTATTTCTCTTCATTTAAAAAGTGTATCATCTAATGCCGCTATACTCATGACAGATATTCAAAAACTGTTGATATCAACACGTGAAGAAATTTTAACTCTCTATTTTTACTGGAGCGATGTTTTAGTTATTTTGAAAAAAAAAAAAAATTTTGATATAAAATCTGCAAAATACTCTTGAGTTCCAACATTCCACCATATTAAGTGAATTTAAAGATCCTTTCTTTTCACCTAGTTTTTTTTTTTTTTTTAACTTGGAATAATGACATATGTTTATAAAACAAATTTCACCTTAACAATACATCTTATGATGTGGGGAATGCAGGCCGCCACCGTGGTTCGGATTCCACGTTAAACTGTAGTCCTTCATTTCATCTCACAATCACCTACCATTACACATTAGCGTAAGTGCGTATAACCCGAACGGGTATAAGACGCGGTGCTAATAATATAATAATAATAATAATAATATAAAACAAATTATACTACACAAACGTGCATACTTTCTAACATAGTCTACTGTAGTTTAAGACCAAATGGGCAATAATCACTTATCAGTAAAATATCCCTTTGTCATGGTTCTTCAGAAAAACCAACACTATTTTAATAATAATCAAATTTAGACCCTATCGTTCATCAGACCTTTTTTTTTTACAAAATTAATATTTATCATTAACAAAATTAGCAATCAGTAAATTACACTTGAATATTATTTGTTTCTGAAAAACAAGTATACTGTGAGCCTTACTTGGTAAAACACACCCCAGATATAAATTTGGACAAAAGTCCTTATATTCAATTTCAAATATTTCTAATTAAAAAAGTAGTTATCAATAAACTACTTTTAATAATAGGTCTAGAGTCAAAATAACGATTTGTGTTCAAATTAATCTAAAAGTAAAGTTAGGGCAAACTCCGTCTAATCATTTCGACTTTAGTTCAAGGTACAGTCAGAGGAACAAATACATGGAAATGTAAGACCAGCCTTTTTGAATTTGGGGATGCATACATAGGCAGGACAAATTATTAGATTAAACGGATTCGCTTCGGTTCATAATTTTAATTTTCTTGACAAGCCTGCTTCATTATACTAACAGATTTTTGTGAATAATTTAATATTACTGCTATCTGTATTTGTGTAAACGATCATCTCTCAAAATAAACTTTTAAATTGGCAATTTTCCTAGCTTGAAAGCTATGAACAATAATCAAGAATCTATTGCAAAAATCAAAATAGCAGTATTAAAAACAAATTATTAACAAATGGTAGCAAACCCCATTAAAAACTATTTTGTTAATTAAACATTTTAAGTAAACATCTGAATTGTTCTCTACATCAATGAAGTTAAACAACAGAAATGACATGAACTGCTGATTATTAATTAGTACTTTATGGTTACAATCAAATTTAAACAGCTAATACTTATCAATATTGCCAACTTAAGGTAACAACATAACTCAAAATTTAATAAAAAAATGTTTTAATAATATTTTAATATTATTACTTCCTAATTAAAGTAAATATATGATTTTGCAAAACTATTTTCACGTATAGTTGAGAAAAACTATAAGCTAGTTTAATAATTTGTTCTTTTTCTGTAAAACATCAATATCCATCATAATTTCGAGGCTGATCTACAATTACAATAATGTATCTATATGAGAAAAAGTAAAAACTACCAATCTAATATTAACTATGCTCAAATATCGTGTTAGCTCTCTTGGTAGAAGTTCGACAGCTTACTCCGAAATTATATCAAAAAAACTAATGTTTAAATCGGAAGCTAGAGAAAAAAGAAAATAGGAAAAGTTTATAATTTATGTCAATTATTGGTAGATACCTTCTAATCCCTTCCAAAAAAATTGCAATACTATTTTAACCAGTAAATATTTGGTGCATTTTATGCAAAACAAACTATTTACACGTCACAAAGATGGTGGACGTGTCCTATTATCTCGAACTTAAATCCAATCTTTTTTTTCATACAGCGTCTTACTAACCCTTCTGATTTTATACCTATGTACTAGCTACGCTAATGGGTTAATGATTTTTAAGGTTGAAATTAGAGGAAATGTAATCGCATTTTATGGAGGTAGTGCGGAAAAATCTTTTGGTAAAATCCCCCTCAGTACACAGGACCGGGACTCAAATCCTGATATCCTCGTCATCGGCAGTTCAGTCTATTGTGAGAGTGATGCCTTAGACCATGAGACCACCGAAGTAGGTTTAATCCAATCTGGAAGACACCTAGTGGATGAAAGTAAAACTACAGTTCGTTCAGAGTTTATAACACTCTTGAGGGGTCAAGTGTTAATGTCACAATTGTGCCCAATTTTTTTTTGGGGGGGGGTCAAGGGTTACGTGGGGGAACTACACTCAGTAACCCAATAAGGAAAACAAAAATGAAATTTTAAATCCTATGCATTTATTCTAGACAGTAATAGATTGAAGGGTTATGTAACAACTTGAGATGACAGTTTAGACGTGGACGAACTTGGAATCATGTTTTTTTTAGACAATTGGATGTAATCAGTGTGTGCTCGTATGGAGGGAGATAATCTACATTTTTCTCTTTCTTCCTTACACCTTCTAAGGGGAGATCAAGGTGATTTCTTATTAAGAGAAAAACAACAGTGGTTAATAATTAATAATAAGACAATTATCTTAACATTTTCTGGTGTGACCCTATCATAACATAACTTGTTTGATTGTGGAAGGATAGATCTAGGTTTATAACGTTTTACTTTATTTAATCACATACACACGAATTTTTCCATAAAGAGTCATTGAAATTTTTTTTAAACTTTAAACTTA
This sequence comes from Timema cristinae, assembly GCA_039000515.1. NCBI lineage: Eukaryota > Metazoa > Arthropoda > Insecta > Phasmatodea > Timematidae > Timema > Timema cristinae. Next base: position 17,870,971 of record JBCFYV010011172.1, on the reverse strand, counting down.
AAATTTAAGCTCTTTTACTAGTCAAAACACAGTTGGTAAATTTTGCCTACATTTTGGTTAAAGCCATTACTAAAATATATTAAAATACTTCTTTGATAATAAAGGAGTTCTAAACTTCTGTAACGCATATTAGTGCACTGCCTTACAGCACCCTTAAATAGAAGATTATCTCTTTCAAAAAATATTAAATTTGCCTTCCTGGGTGTCATATAAACTCTCATTTTGATTAAGAAAAATTAAGTCGCTAATAATGCACTGGCCTTGTTACAATTTATTCCACATCAATGGCGAATATTATTGCTAATGCAACGCTTAAAAGGTAGAATATATCAATATCTGAACGTTTTATGAATGTATCTTAAGCTTTGATCACCATCATCTTTACATAAATATGTTTTAATCATAAATAATTTCCCGAATAAAAAACATTTAGTTACGAGTTTTTATTTTAATCAATGTTTTGTTAATCATTCCTATTTTCTAAGCAAAAAAAAAAAAAAAAAACCCACGTATTTATTAAATCACGACGAATAAAAAAGGTGTACAATTAATTGTTATCGACCCACTTTAGTGGCCGCATGGTAAAAGGCTCTATTCTCGCAGTAGACCAGATTGCCGATGATTGAAAGATCACCGTTCGAATCTTGGTCAGGTGTACTGAGGTTGGTGTTTCCAAAATGGTTTTTCACTCTTCATCCACACAAATATGGGTCCTACACTTCCTATAAATATAACCTTCCTAATCCCTAGCTCATAAACGTAATCAGTACATAAGCGTACAACCCGAACGGGTAGTAAGACGTGATTCAAAAATATTTTTCTTTTTGTTATTCATCAATGTAATCTTCAATATATTTTGCATTCAACCTAGTCTATATTAATATTTATATTTTCAGTCCAACTAAATATGAGTAATCATATCGAAATAAGTAAAAATATATAATATTCACTGTCACAATATTTATTTAAAAAGAATCACGCTTAGGTTTGTGAATTCCTATTCTCAATCTTGTAATGAGATGATTGACTTATAATTATCATTATTTATGATTTATTAATCATGGAGAAGATATTTAAGATTGAAGATCATTTTTAAGATGAGTAGATTGAAATATATTTTGAGAGATTATGATGATCAAGGGTTAAATAATATCTTAAATATTAAATCTGGTTGAGAAATGAAGGAGAGATTAATGGATACTTTTACCTATGATTATTTCTTTATTCTATCTTCCTTTCCCTTTATTACCCTGTCCCCAACTTCTTCCTCGGAGTCTCTGTAACCAGTTTCTCGGTTTCCGTCAATCCAACAGAGACATCGTGGTATTATCCAATTAGATGTCGTTTCCTTTAAAACCGGATATATATTTGAATTGAAGACATGCGTGATGCCACTACACACAAAATAAATTACCAAGATATTATTAATGTCTCGAGAGGTAATAAAAAAGAATTATATTTTTTTCATTCTAAATTTACATTAATTTTTCTATGGAAATATTTCATTTGAACCTTATAAATACAAAATATGCCATTATGATGGAGGTTGCTATAATTTATTATATATTATTTAAAGTTTTATTAGTTTTATTAAAATCCCCTCTGGAAGTACCGATGCGAACTTTTATAAATTATTTCCCAGCTTTTCATTTTTGCAAACGTAGGTACTTTTATTATAAATGTTACTTTATTAATTTCTACCACACTATTGTAAATAAGCAGATAATCTGGATGTGTAACACATAAATAATACTATCTTCACCGCGTCTTACTACCCGTACCATCCATAGACATTTTATTATAATATTAGGGTAGGTATAGTTTTGAGAGGAAATATATATCCGCATTTACCTAAACGGCAAGTGTTTAAACCATTTAGGATTGACCTTCATAAATACGTCCTGTAAAAATTCAAATCCCATCTTTTTCATCAGCAATAGATTAAACTATACGATCTTGACGTTTAGTCTGTGTACCCACCGAGGTGAGAAATAATAATTAACCAGTAAACCCTTGTGAAACTTTCGCACATTCAACCTTCCCTTTCCCCCTCAAAAAAAGATTAGGTCTTTTGTTAGGTTGTTGAAATTAAATACTTAGCGAAGTGTTTACACAAGATAGAAAAAATAGTTTATTATTGTGAACGTATTTACAATTTACAATACCTCTTTGTATACAATATTTGATGTCAGAATGCAATCATCTTGAATTCAGATTTTTTAAACATTATTATTATTAGCACCGCGTCTTACTACCCATTCGGGTTAAACGCACTTACGCTAATGTGTAATGGTAGGGTGATTGTGAGATGAAATGAAGGACCTACAGTTTAACGTGGAATCCGAACCGCGGTGGAGGCCTGTTTTTAAACTTAAATTTTAAACAATGTGTTTTAAACATAAACTGAGTATGTTATGTCAGAGGTCGGTAAAAAAAATCCTATCCACTGATACCTTATTCATCGCTGTAGGTTTTGTATTAGTTGAGAAAAAGGGTTGTTGACAACATAAATAAGATATAGGATACCTGAAATGCTGGTCGTAATGGTATTACGTGTCACTCTTGTGTTAGATTGGATTACCAGTGACGGGGAGATTAGGGTTCGAATCCTGGTCAGCTTTAATGGGAATGTTTTTTTCTTAAGTGGTTTCCCAATTTATTTCCACGTGAATGCGTGTACACTAATTTAATAATTAAAACTTCCTAATCTTTCCTTATCCAAATATCGTATCTCATGTATGCGTATAATCTGCTTAGGTGGCCGCATGGTCTAATGCACGACTCTCGCATTAAACTATATTGCCGATGACGGGTAGCTCCAGTGGCGGCTCGTAGTTAAAATTAGTTGGGGTGCTGCTCGAGAAAATGTTTAGACTTTGTTTTAAAATTAAGTAAAAGAAAAAAAAAGCATGTATAAAAAGAAAATTTATTCTGTAACTGGATAAAATATTAACAAAAAAAACAAACTTTTCTACTTACTTTAACTTAAATTGTTACAGTTCAAGCTTGATCTATTCATTTAAAAATAAAATCTATTCTTCTTGTTTTAATTTGCGCAAAAAACTCAATAATTTTCTCCTTGATCTCTGGATGACGATTGAGGAAATTTTTCTCCATTGAAAGTACTGCAAGTGCATTTAGTCTTTCTGTTAAATAAAAGAACCGAAAAAAATTTAATCAAATAGAATAGCTGGAAGCAGAATAATAATCTAATTCTACACTCTTCCACACTTTATCACATTCAAGAATATGGTACACGGTTTTTAAGCACAACACAAGCTGAGTTAAAAAAAACTTCCTTCCACCATCACGCCAGAGCCGGCACTGCGAGAGCAACAGTGCTCTCTATACCTGGCAATCCCAACTTCCTCCCCACCCCCTCCTATGTGTGCATGCGCACAACAGTCAAACACCACGTTACTGGCACTGTGAAACACACAGTTCCATACAAAGATTTTTGTATATTTTTTATAAACTAGGGGATGGCTACTGAAGTACTGACATTAATCTAAATGAATATATATTGTACTACAAAAATAAAGAAAGAATTAAATAAAAAGGGACTCGTTATATTATATGTTATCGATAATATCAAGTGGAAATAGGGGGTGCATCAGTTCCGTAGTGCCTATACACGAGCAACAACAGGGTAGCTCGTGGTTTGAATCTTGGTCGGGTGTACTGAGGGTGATATTTCCATATTGGGTGTTCACTCTCCCTCACGCAAATTCGGGTACAATTCGTTTGGATATAAACTCCCCAATCCCGAAAGCCATTAGCTTAAATAGTACATTAGTGTATAGCCTGAACGGGTAGTAAGAATCGAGGAGTATAGAAACAATGGTAATAAAATAATAAGTTTAATTCACTGGCAGGCGAAAAAGTCATAAAATTGTGACGCACTTATTTCAGTAGATATCTTTAAGAGAATGGTTCTTATCTCTTTTTGCAACCGACTGAAGGTTTATATTTATTTTTGCAACATAATTTAATCTACAAGGTGTATTAGACCCTGTGTTTTGTCTCAGCCTGAATGTAGCCTACTCTCAAAGCATGAAAGCGTAAAGGCCCACCTATCTTCAAGGGGTAACACGACAAGTCCAATGTTTCCACCGCGAGAACATGAAGGTGGTAGTTACTATTATCTGTCCTGGAGAGAGAGAGAGAGAGGTCCTTAGGAGGTCTTGATAATGAGACTGGAGATTGGCGCAAAGGATGGGTTAGTAGGAGGGGATGAGTGGAGGAGAGGTTTGATTCACCACAAGGACCAAAACTTTGCCCTCCAGAGAGAAACTTTGGAGAAACCTAAGGTCAACCCCATGCACGGGTCGGTTCTCTGTATACGCCGGGTACAATAGACCAGTTATAGAGTAGAACAGTGCTAAAAGTCCAGCTCTTCTGTGTTCAAGATGGAGGTATCTAATTCCTCCTTTGGAGGAGAATGTTCTATGTGGCTGCGTCGCATAAATATTTTCATGATAGTATTCTTATCTTGTGTACAAATATTGTGTAATGGATAAAACATTATGTGTGGCAACGTCGCATATATACTTTCATGATAATATTCTTACTTTTTGTCCAGATATTGTGTACAAGAGAGAACATTATATGTGGCAACGTCGCATATATACTTTCATGATAATATTCTTACCTTGTGTCCACATATTATGTAATAGATATAACTTTATATGTGGCAACGTCACACATATAATTTAAAGACAAGCTTAGAGTCTCCTTAAATTGTTGTCATACAATTTTCGATAGAAAGAACACTCTTGGCAACATCGTAAAAAATACTTTAATACAAGGTTAGTCTCTTCACGCCTTGTTGCCACATAGTACTTAGTAGAAATCACGTAGATCGTGGCAACGTCACACAGCTCTTATTTTGTTAGGACGTGTTTGTGTTTGGATGATAAACGAACCAGGATGGATCAGTTGTGATGCATTGGCGTGCCAAGCCAAAGGAGCAGTACCAGTTGCCATTGACCAGTTTGTTAGTTTTCACTTAATTGAAGATGAATATGGAGTAAAACCTCAATTTTCAATTATGTGATTGTTTATCATACAAAACTGCGTTTTTAGTTCAAACACTAAAATAAAGTTTTGGTCTCTTAAGTGCTAACTTCATTTATGTATCATTTTTAAAATCATTCCAAATTCAAACAAGATAGTGGGACTCGGTATAAATAAACACGTGTTTAAATCTTTTCACGATGTTACTGCACCGTCTTGTTTTGATTAAGAATTTTCTTGTGGTCTAGTGATTCTCGCGGCGTCTTTAAGAACTATCGGCAATTTTATCTGCAGGAAGCAGCTAGGTATTCATAATCTGGTCAGCTCTGACTCATACCAAAGAGCTTATAGCGTTGTTAAGAAATGAAAGTAAGGAATAGGGTAAATATACTTCTAGCACATCCGAATAAGCTTGAGTAATTTTGACAGATGTAATCGTATAATCTTACACCCGTCTCTTTATTATTTGGTAAAAATAATAGTAGGCTTGAGGTGGTAGGATAGTTGAGCAGAGATACAACGCCGGAATCCAATTGGGTCATAACATTGCTTTGTGTAGGGGTACTGCCTTAGGAGAACAAACAGGAGAAGAGGAAAATACAAATATTCATACCATTTGTGTTGTGGACCACCCTCCTTCCCCAACCCTATCAAATTACATTATTGGATTCTCAACGATCCATTCAACGCCACTGTATTAACTACCTTTCGTTTTCCCATACATTTATTAGGTTTTAATGATCAACTGAAATATTATAGTTGTTTAATATACTAATATGCATTTAATAATCTTAAGCCTAGATAAAGCTTCGAAATTTCAAATATTGATATTTGTCAGAATCGTTTTGGGTTCAAAATATAAAATTCAAATATTTCCTAAATTCGGATGTGGTGGAATTTAACTTGAATAAAATTCAAATATTTGAATATTTTAACTTTAAAAAAAGTTAGAATCATCCCTTATTTTACTCAAGAGACCTGTGATATTTTACATGTAGTTATTATTTGGAAACGGTTTATTGACCCCCCTCCCACCCTTTTTTTTAGCACCGCGTCTTACTATCCTTGCGATTCATACGCTTATGTACTAAAAAAATGTTTTTTAGAGATTATGAAGGTTACATTTATTGAAAGTGTACCCAACTTTGCCTGCTAGAAGAGAGAGAGAGAGAAGAGAGAGAGAGAGAGTGGAAAATCATATGGGAAAACCACCCTCAATGCACCCGACCAAAATTCGAATCTATATTTCCCCCTCATCAGCGTACTTTTCTACTGAAAGAGTAGCGCCTTAGACCATGCAGACACCGAAGTGGATTTTTCCACACGTTGTCGATGTGATAACACGGGGGGAGGGAGGGAATAAAAAGGATGTGACATTTATGTGGTTTCTATCTAACTCTTTAATTAATATTTTCTCCACAGTACTTTGGCACCCTTTTATTATTATTATTTATTTTATTTTATTATTATTATTATTATGCGGCATGAATGGGTGTGGTTTAATTATATTATGCAGAATACAACTTGAGCGCAGAGTATAACCCAAACGGGTAGTAAGACACTGTTCTAAAAAAGAAAAACTTGAACACCAATTTTAATTTTCGCTTACGGTGCACGAGGCCCTTGAGCAAGCCCTATATATGTAAGAAACGACTCGCTAATTTCCAACCCTTACAATGTAACATATTAATCCATTGTTTTTCAAGCATACTACCAGGTCTAAACTAAACAATTCTTTAATTAGCGAATGCTCAAATCCATTCTAAATCAAGGCTATAGTTCTTGCTGTTACGTCGTCATAAAAAAAAACGTAAATAAGGGGGTGAATATTTAAGAGGGTTATAAAATTTAATCCTCTAAAGTGTGTCTCGTCTGGCTTAGGGATTTCAGTGCTATAAAATAAAATTGGGTGATTGGCAGGCAATGTAATCGTGGAGCCGTAATCCGGTTTGTTAAGAACAGAGAGGAAGCGACGGCACATAGAGTGATCTGAAGATGTTTTGACATCTGATAAACACACAACTCAGATCGTTATTAAAGAGGATATATTCTTTGAAGTAGCCGCCAAACTGACATAAAAAAGTTTGGTGTATTTAAAAAAAAATCAAACATATTTTATATTTTACTTAATTCCATGACAATGTAATGGATAAGGGGGTAGGAGGAATTTAAAGAATATTCACCCCATATATTAATTTCTTCTCCTTAAATTTACTCATACTTAATTTGTAGAGATAAAAAATTTGACTGTAGGAACTTATTGAATTCTTGATATCTTGACAGTAAATAATAATGTCAATCAAAAATATAAAAAGTACAAAGATATTAAATTTATGAGTATAAAACTTGTTAAAAATTGGAATTATCATTAATTCATATAGAATTGAAATCGTCTTCTTTGAAACATAATTATTCATCGTCAAATACAAAAAAAAAACAAAAAAAACACTACAAATCTACACACAACTAAACAAAAAATTGTTTATGTTGTTGCTTGGAATATTTTTTTATATTTAACATTTAGCTGCATATATATTTATATATATATATATATATATATATATATATATATATCTGAATTAGGTTTCGTTTCTTAATATTATATTACTCTTTATACTTTTTAACTAAAACATTTGCTGTCCAATTATCAGGAAATATTTTATTCTATGGATTTTATATAAAAAAAAGCAAAAAATATATACAGTGCTATATGTATTTATTGGGTAAATAATATATATCTGATGTATTAAAAACACAATATTCTAAATGAGTAATCTAATGTTACTACATAAGCATCCCTTTCCACATATTTAATCACAGCCCATGACCATTAACGGGAGCTATTGGAGCTTTAATCAAAGTTACTGGTTTAAATAAATGAGTTCATCAATTTACACTGTTAATAATTATAACAATTGAAACAAATTATTTTAATTTTTACTATAGTACAATGATGACATTATATTATTCGAGAAATAACTATTTTGTTAAAATATAGGCCAGATGACTTTGAGCCCAGACCCTTCATGAAATTAATGTTTATACCATTGATTTGAAAACATTTGTTATGATTTGTTGTAATGTTAAAAGATGGAATGTGTCATATTTAATTAAATCGTATTTACTCAAGTTTCTAAATGCTTGAAGTCTCATTTAAAGCTACTATCGACGAGGGTCTAATATATTTGGGTCAATATTATACTTAGTTCCAGTGATCATACATTGAAGGCATATAGCGCTACAATCGTCATATAATAGGACGTGATCAATACAGCTATTGTAAAGAAGTTTGAGCAACTAAGTCTAAATGTTAGGATTTCAAGTAAATATTTATTAAAATTAGATAACTCTCTCTAAATATCATCATATCATAAATTTTTTACTTTATTATTATTATATATTATTATTTTATTATTATTATTATTATTATTATTATATGCACCGCGTCCTACTGCCCGTTCGGACTATACGCTCTTACGCTAATGTGTAATGGTAGGGGTGATTGTGAGATGAAATGGAGGACCTACAGTTTAACGTAGAATCCGAACCACGCTGGAGGCCTGGCATTCCCCACATTCACAAGTTGTGATTAATACACGTCTTTCCAGAGGTGAAGGAAGGGTTTCGGAATCATATAAATCTGTGCCAGGACCGAGGATTGAACCCTGGACCCCCGGGACAGAAATCTGACACCTTACCCCCTAGAGCCGTTAGATCACCGATAATACTTTAAAACCATGCAATACTATTGTATCGTTCGGTGATATTTAAAAACTATCGTGGCTAAAATGTATTCAAAACTTTTTATTGATAAAAATTGTTAGGTTCAAACATTTCCCTGCTAAACCTTAACTAAATATGTTTTTTTAATAATAAATAAGCAGGTTAATTGGCTATGATTCTTAGGGTTATTTAACTAAACTGGACCCAATTCGGTGGCCGCGTGTGCTAACGCGCTAGGTTCGTGGTAGATTAGACTGCCGATTTCAGGGAGATCAGGTTTAAATCTCGGTCAGGTGTACTGAGGCTGGTTTTCAGAATAGTTTTTCACTCTTTCTCCACGCATTGTGGGTAGATTACTCAAAATATAACCTTCCTATCTTTAAAACCACTGTCGTAATTAGTACATAAGCGTATAGCCTGAACGGATAGTAAAATGCGCTGCTAAGATATAACTATACTGGATGGTTGTATAAAAAACTCAATTATTTGAGAGTATTTATTACAGGTTACACTGATGACACTTATGGTAAATTGGGTGAATTATTGTCCAAGACAACTGGGTACCCCATCTGACATTTAAGAATGGGGAGAGATATCCAATCCCAACCATAATACAATTCAAAAATAACATTCTAGAAGCTGGCTATCCTCACCAATTCTACACCAATCCAAGCCTTTGCTTGATCCCTGGTGAAATGAACTGGCTAATTGGGGTGACCATCCCTGTATGGAGGGGAGGGGGGCTGGTCTTCTCCACCGACAGCGAAATACTCCATTCTTCATCTACATTCCTCTCCAGCAGTAACCTTACATAGTTACAATGTCAGTGGTAATTAAAAAATACACATTACAACGAATTTAACCTATTAATGTTTGGCTTCACCCGTCTTCTTAGTTAAATATTTACTCTTCAAAGACCATCAACTTTACATCCATTCTGAGCTTTTGATGTTGAATTTCAAGCTAACTTATATTTTCCTCTTTCACACCACAATGAGAACTTTAAAACTACCCCCTTTTTTAGCTCTCTATCTATTTGTTTCACCAAACCACATTATTAAATAAATGGTATGGAACTCTGCACAAACTTTCTCGTTCTATTGTTTGAAAATGGAGTTATTTACTCAACATTCGTATTATAATATACACTAGCGAACACGATAACAAATTGCGCTATACATACGTAAAACATTTTTTGACTCACGTTTTTTAATTTTTTAATTTTATTTTAAAAAATTAACGTCTTAATTTGTATATTTGGACAAATAAAAAGATCTATATTGGGTCCTCAAGGTCAACACTTTGTATTAAAATTTTGACTTCCAGTTAAAATTCTTGGCATTTTGTTAAGGGATGCACATCTTATTGTTATCGCATTGCTACTAATTTTCTCTTTTATAAATTTTGACCAATAAAATAGGTAATTCTTGACTATTGAGTCTAAAATGAGAAGTAGATAATTGCAGTACCAGGGGTGGATCCATGTAAGTGGCATGGGGGCGTGTGCCCCCTTTCAATAAATTAAACCAATCAAATAAATATTAGTCACTACTAGTTTTTTCACGTAATACTATCAAACTAACAAGATTTCATTTTTTAAATTGTTATTGGTAATATTAAGATTTAAGACAATCACGTTAAATATAAAGGAGTTGAAAATAGGCATTTATGAAATCACCCAAATTTAAGTTGCGTGCCTCTCACCTTGTTGCACAAACCTTGTTTAGGTTTAAACTTATTTTATAATTTTTATTATTACTATTTCAATTATTAATAATAAATAAAGATATTAAAAATAATTAATATTTTAAATAACTTGTATTAAACAAAATCTTTGAATAATACCACTCATATTACGTGTTAGTACGTCTTAGAGGTAAAATTTCGATTTAGAATGAGGAATAACTAGCTATACTATAGAGTGGAGTTAAAGTTCGATTGTTCAAGATCTGAATAACTCCATCTATTTTGCCTAATCGTTTGAATAGCTAAAAAACTATTTAAATATTAATTGTTATAATGTTTAAACTTATTTACATCTTAATAATCCCTGTTTGTTGATATTCTTATTATTTTATAATGAGTTTTAAAACTAATCGCAAATTTCGAGTTATACTCTCGATTAGAGGATTATTATCAAGTTTAGCGTTACACTGAAAAATTACTTAAGGATTTACTTTCAAATTTTGAAGTATTCTCATGTCAACATTTCTTGAGGTGCCTCCCAACCCACTCCCCAACCCAATCCCTGTGGGATCACCCACGTCATCCCCCTCACGAAAATCCTGAATTGGCCCCTGTGATGTACAAACATTTTCCCTAAGAGGTAAAGGAAAAACTCAACTTCTTGAAAGACTTATCATATTGGCTTACTCTATGTCAATAGAGAATTATTGCGTTAAAACTTAAGTAGTAAGCCTATCTCTTTGCAATTAAAGCTCACAAAATTGTATTAATATATTTGACAATATCTCCGAAACTATTGGTTTTATAAAAATATATTTCAAATAAAAGTTTTCTATTTTTAATAGTACTAACATTTTATAATGATAAGTTATCTAATATCTCAAATAGTTGCGGTGGTATATGACATTTTTACTTCTGTAAAGAACCCTAAAAGTCGTTTTCATTGGAAAATGAAAAAAGCCATTTTGTTTATAGTCTTAATCAACACCTAGATATGAATTTTAATCAAAATCGTTAGAGCTGATTTGATCTAATTTTGCCCTTTATTATATTAACTACTTTTAATTTTAGAGTTAAACAGACACACAGACAAACGGCATTGCGGAAACTACTTTTTGAGTTTGAGGGGGTTGGGGGGTTTTTGAAACATCAACATTCATAAATATATTTGGTTAGATTTTTTTACGGTTGCAATACTTGACCTTTAGTGTTTGAAATGTTAAAAAAATTATTTTAATTTTGCATTTAGCTTGACATTTAAAATTTAATAAAATATGCTTCAAATAAAATATTGTTATTATAAATAGACCAACATATTTCCAATGATAAGTAATTTCATGTCTCAAATAATTTCGGAGATGTGATGAAAAATGAGAATTTACGCATCAGACCGGAAACCTTAAAGTAATTTTGCTGAAAACATTAGAGTAGCCATTTTGTTTATAATGTAGATCAATGCTTATTAATTAAATTAAATCAAAATCGTTAGAGCCAATTTCGAGAAAATTTCCTTTTTCTCTTTTTGCCCCTCAGTAAACTACCCTTAATTTGAGGGTTAGGTATCCAATTCCAAAAATCCCTTGGGGCAACCCTATGAAAACCCTTGGTACCAAGATTTAGCTTGATCGGTAAAATAGTTTAGGCTCTAGTTGGGGGTACAGACAGACAGACGGAAATTCAAATACAACTTTTTTGAGTTCAGGTGGTCATGAAACATCGATATTCATCAAAATCTTGAGTTCAATTTTATTTGACGACCACAATACTTTCTCTACCTGTTAATCATGAGCCCTATGGTTATGTAAGCAAATAATGAATGAACAGATGAGCCACTGCCCACACAACAGAAATTTTCTCGTAAAATCGGGTTTTAGTTTGAAGCTACTAATTTATACCAACGTCCTGTACTCCTAACCTGTTAAAAACAAGTGGTAGTCTGTCAGTATCAGTTCAGCTGTTTTCTCATGATCTTGTTTAGTGGCACTGGGCCTATCAAATTATGTATATATACATATATAAAACATATATAATGTATATAAATAGATATACACACATATATATATAATTTAGATCAGTAATTTAGGCATATATATATATAGTCCTAGCTTACTGATAGTCTGGTCAAATATTGTCAATACTGACCGTATAAAGTGTGTTTATATTTTCAAAAGGTTCCTTAATTACGGTGAAAGCGTGGATTCAAGTTATTATTTCTCAATCAAGCCAATATTTTAACGCTTTTATTCCTTTGATGAAACTTTCCACAGATGATTTTTTTTTTTCAAAACTTTGAGGCCAAAAATTGTCTGACATGACCTGGAAATTAAAAACTGTCCAAAAATGGTGATGATAATTTATCATTATAAAAGCCTATAAAATAAGATACAAAAATTTTTTTCTGCACTCTTCTATCTCATTTCTAACTTGTACATTTCTAACATTTGTAACATTTCTAAGTTGTAATTTATTTTCTAATTGCTTGAGAACGGGAAATAGCGTTTTTATTTAAGAATTAAAAGAACTGTAGCTTAAAACCACTGCAGATAAAAATCTCAACATGTGGGTTTGTTACCATCTCTATGGTTTCATTAGTTGAAATAAATACATCTAACAAGGTATGGTTTGAAAATGTTTAAATATTTGATCATTAGACAATGAATGACCCATTTTAATTGATTAGGAAGTCTTGGTAGTCGGTGTCTGAATATGGCGGTGAAAATATCGGTTCCTGGTACTGGTTAACACGCCTCTCTGAGCTGCGATATGTCGTAGCTTTGGTGAAGGAAGAAAGGGGATGGTTGGTGGGGGAGGGGAGAAAGGGCTTAGAGGATGCGTCATCTGAAAGGAAGTGTATCGTAAAGTGAGGTAATGTGATTGGTAACATGTTCAATCCTTCTATAACCCAGTATTGGATTGGATGAGGTGAAGTCGGTGGCTAGAGATTTTCTATCTTTTTCTAACATTTTCCTTTTTCTTTATGTTTATAAGAAATTGTTTAGGACATGGTGGGGGGAAAAAAAAAAGAAACATCGTATATTGATTATTTTTATTAACAAAAAATAGGTTTGAAAATATTACTTAAAGTCACTTTTAAAGAAAGTTTGATCCGAGGGTTACTAACAAATTGTGTTACACATTATTAAAACTGAATTCTGTTAGTCAAGCGACCAGGCTCACGTCTGATTCACGGTAAAAGCTACGTATCTAAAATCAATTTTCACAGGAAGGGACTTTAAGAATAAACAAACACATTCTTTTTGCAGTTAGATTGATAACATTTTACTATGGTAATTATTTATTTTAGATCATAGAATGATGGAAAATAATACTTGGAGAGCCTTGAAATGTGGTGCTGAAGAAGACTTGAGAAGATCTCAGGTGGACAGACAGGTGGTCAAATGAAGACGACCTAAGAAGAGGGGGTGCAAAAAAAAAACAATTTTGGATTTTATTCTCTGGTACGAAGCAAACTGGATCTGACACATTCTTAGGAGAAACTGTATGACGTCATAGAAGGAAAGGTTGAAGGAAAGAGGAGCTTAAGAAGAAGAAGGATTCAAAAATTGGATTACTTGAAGGAAAGGAAAACATTCTGAGAGCTGAAAAAGGAGGCAGAATAAAGGGCATATTGATGGTCTAATTTCACTGACAAAAGGAATGGACCTGTCGTAAGACAGAACACCCAATAATAAGGTATTGATAATAGATTTAGAAAGTGACAGCTGTAGATCACATGAACTTACGTATGAATACTTGCAAGTAAATTTAGTGACTTTACTATACTCCATCTACGTAGGAGTGTATGCGACAGCTACTAGAAGGTTATTTATTAGAAACATTGGCTGAAATTAACTAATGCCAACCTATTTGGAAATTATTTTTATTTGCGTACAGCATAAAATATAATGAATAAAAAAATGTTATCAACTGATTATTAATAATACTTTATCACATCTCCGCAACTCTTTGAAATACTAAATAACTTATTGTTCTAAAAATTTAAACCTCTTAAAATAAGCAACCTTTATTTGAAATAATATTTTTAAATATTAATTTTTTTTTAGTTAGTATATGAAAATAATATTTTTTAAAAGGAGCTTTGGTAAATAGGGAGTTGGAAATGCACAGAAAAATAACATGTTTCTGTATCGGTGTGTCTTATTTCATGAATACTCTTTGGTGAAATATGGTGCCCGCTTTTCCCAAAATGTTTCTATAAAAGTGTATATATATTATATATATATATATATTATATATACTTTTATAGAAACATTTTATATATATATATATATATATATATATATATATATATATATAAATTTGTTATATCTTTCAAATTATTAATATAATTTAAATAAAGGAATGAAAAAGTCTGTTTGGTTCACACTAGTATTTATTTAAATAAATGGTTTTTAAAAGTCCCTCAACACCAAATGATAATACATTTTACTATAAAATGAAACCAATATGTTGTGTATATGTGGATAGCACATATGGGTAAAAGGACGTGGTGCGTAGGTAAGCGCGCCCACACACACAGAACGTGTGTATGCAAAATACATATGACATTTTAATAATAAATTATAGGGGATTTTGGCTAAATATTACTGGCGATAAAACTTTTATTTTTAAAAGTTCACACGATTTTTCCTAGCCATGTCAAAATAAGATAATAAAAAAACTATTTCTTAAAATACCTCATTCCATGCCCGTAGATTATATTACTTTAGTTAGCTGATAGCCAGACACCCTAATTCTTGTGACAAGCATACTTTACCTTGGTCTCTTGAGAGAGAAAATATTGTGATTGTTAAAATAAAATCTAGCTCGAGATTTTGATAAATATCGACGTTTCATAACACACTGAAACTTAAAAAGGTTTTTTTTCGCTTTGTGTGCCTGTCTGTATTTCGGATATAAATGGAGATTTCCAATTTTTATCATATCTCCGCAACTATTAATTGTGAGATACGAAATAACATATCTCTGTGTAGTTAGTGTTATATTAATAGTAAACATAGATTTTGAATGTAATTTTATAAAACCAATAGTTCCTGAGAAATAAGCAAACATTATGAAGCCATTTGATATGTAATTGCTAATTATGCTCTTATGCGGACAGAAAGGGTCCTCTTTTCTCAATGTTTCTGTAACAGTGTATATTATTACATCTATGCTCTTTGGTGGAGTTTATCTGCAATATAATTCTGTTTCATAATTCTTAAGAGTTTTTTTTTAAGTAAATGTCTCTATTTTAAGAGAAAGTCTGTTCATTGCACCTTAACATTGAAAAAAAAAAATTAAATCAACTATTTAATGTAAGTGTAATAATCGTATAATGTATAAACGACTTTTATAAATTTTATAACGGAGAAACGTTATTTTACTATGCGGTTTGCCCTACTACCCATTAAGGCTTTTTTTGTATATTTACACCAATAGTATATGAAAAATGAAAGTAGGATTATGGAAAGTGTGTCCACATTTGCATGGAGTCAAAGTGGGGAAAACATTATTGAAAAAAAAACACACTTCATTACACTTTTTCAGGACATACAAGATGAGACTGACGCCTTATTCCTTCTTCTGAAGGACTGTATTTTCCAATTTTAAGTCTATCATTTTTATTCTACTTCGACTTTTCGGTATTTAACTCTTCTTCCATCGTTCTAATTTTTGCAAGAAGTTTTCTCTCAACATGTTGATTACGAGTAATTTCCGGTTCGAATGATGTTCTACATATGAGAGAGTAAAGGGGTATGTGAGGGGGGGTGGTGGTGGTAGGTATTGAATAAACATCCTCTCGTATTCGTTGGCCTACCAGCACTCGACATACTTCATAATAATATCTAAACTCTCGAGGTTTATATAGCATTTATTTGCAAGAGGGTAGCCCGCGCGTCATGGTCATTTCCATCAGCAAATTATAAAATATTAAAAAATATATACAAGGGCTCTTCTTTCTAAAAATTAAAAATACATTTTTTGAAGAGGAGGAGGGAGTTCACATCACTTTCATCTATTTCGCATATATATGTATTTACGAGTGAGGGAAACAAAAGCTTTGTAAAGTTTCTCACTTGCTCTAAAATTACTTCTCCTATTGAATTAATTTTCTGTATATCCATTATTGCTTCTAGCCTATGACCTGGGTCAGTTTATTATTATTATTATTGTTATTATTATTATTACTACTAGCACCGCATCATACTACCCGTTCGGGTTATACGCACTTACGCTAGTGTGTAATGGTAGGATGATGGTGAGATGAACTGAAGGACCTACAGTTTAACGTGGGATCCGAACTACGGTGGAGGTCTGGCATTCCCCACATTCACAAGTTGTGATTAATACACGTCTTGTCAGAGGTTAAAGAAGGGTTTGGTAATCAGATAAATCTGTGCCGGGACCAAGGATTGAACCCCAACACCCCCAGCACAGAAGTCCGACACCTTTCCCCTAGACCACCAGGTCACCCAGTTTTGTATTCATAAATTATATTTTCCGTCACCGGCTTGATAGGTCTGTCGTGGCCTAATCTTCCTTATAATCTAACTTAAGACAAGGGCAGGAACAACATCCAGTCCCTGACCGTTAATTTATCACTGTGAAAGTGTAAATCCACATTTCACTAATGATACATTTTTCGGCTATATTGGTAATTGATCCCGGGCCCATGGCTCAGTAGACAAACTAATTCACATTTGTTGTTTTTCGCCTTAAACTATTTATTAAAAAAATTGTGACCGTAGTTTAGAGATTTTCTGACTCAAGGTTAAAACATTTATTTCATGTTTGTAAAATGGTACGTCTTAAAATTATTGAAATAATTTTAAATCTAACCTACAATACGTTTAGCTAAATATCTTTTTGTAAAAGAATAGCTCTACATTTAGATTGAAAAAAAACGCATTAATGAATGCTAAATTAAGGATTACAATACTTTGAAAGGATTTTTTTCCCCACTCGTGGCTTATTTAAGAAGTTCGTCTTTTTAAGAATGGACATTAGAATTTTTTTTCACTAGAACGTAACCATGACTAAGTGGTTAGTGAGAAATATCACATGCTTAGGGTCTCTGTTTCGATTCCGGGCGGTGCTGACGAAGATATTTGTTATTTTATAGTATATTTCCAATAAGTGAATATCTACTCTCTACATATGAGAAAATCAGTGTGGATATAAAGGGGTATATGTTTTTTTGGTTAGGAGGACTTGTTTGGGGTTGAGGGGGACTTCACTTTAAACGTCCATAGTTGAAGCATTAAATGCATCAATTACAATTTAACATTTAAGCTCAAACCCATAGTTAAATAGTGAGAGTTAAAGTTACAATAGATGCCCATGTCAGATTCATAACAAAGATTATTGATGGGTACAACTATTCTCAGTTGGCATAATTATTATAAAGGTGTAGCTAATTTCCCACGCTTGATTTACACTGTATCTTAACCACGCAAGACATTTATATCCACGTCCAACATGGCGGCATTTAAATGGAATAAAGATATTTAGACAAATACTAACGCTACCCAGTGGTCCGAAGCCAAAGTATGTTGTGACAAAAAAATATTAAAGTGACCTGAGAATTATGATTATAGATTTAATATTTTGATTTAAATATATATTAATATTTAATGTTTAATTTTGAAAGAATAGTTTTGAAAAGTTTAACAAAGAATAATTATATAAATATCACGGATTTAATATAAAATCATTTGACTTTATATATTGCTTAGCATTATTAAAAGCACACTGATTATATAATCATATGACTCACAGACTGACTTAACCTAGGACAGAAATTATACATTCCAAGCGTATATATAACGACTTAATGGATAACATATTATATATAATCATCGGAATCAAACTAGGACCTTCTATGCAAATAGTAGATATACCTTACTGATCACATATTCACGTGTACGACCGTTAAACATATTATTATATTATTATTTTTACACGGAGTATTAGTAACTGTTTGGGTTGTACGGATACATTATTTAAGTTGATGCAGTAGGAATCAGAATGAGATAGAATTAAATAGAAATGGTAACACACGTTTGCGTCACAGTAGAATGTGAAACTATTTTGGTATAAAAAACACACTACACAAGACCAGGATTTGAACCCATATCTACCCTTTCACCGGCAGCCAAATTTTACACGAGCCACACGTTAGACACGTAACACCTATGCGGGTATCATATTAATTTATAAAAAAAACACATGTGTTTACCACATGATAAAACATATATTTTTTTTATTAAAAAAAAAGTTTTGCCTTGTTTTATAACGTGAACTGTGTAATAATCTCTCGTAGTGAAAATACATAAATTGACAAACCTATACATGAACCACACAACAACGAAAAAAAAACCCCTCAATCCACATGTGTGCAATAGAATGGGTTAGAGAGAGGAAGATAGAGTGAGGTCACTTCTGAAAGGTAATTGAAACACATTGCAGAATGTAACCTAACACCAATATACTTTCCTCAACCCCAACTCCCTTCCCATCCTCCTCAAAAACACACACACACATGCCTACCAAACTGGTAGTATTTTAGTCTCCCCTACCTTTTTTTTTGTCGTTGCTGGTGTTGTGTAGGTAGTTCCGTACATGCATCTCCCTCTTTAATTGATTTATTTTCCTCTGTTTCTGTACACTTTGTTTCAGAAAAAAATGTGAATCATCTTCCCAGTGGTTTTCGAAACCATCCGGAGATACAATTTGGGTCTTATCGTGTAATAAAGGGGGATTAGAGTTAAATTCTGTATTTTAGAAATATTTATAACCTAAAAAAACTATTTATCTACAAAATAAATAAAATATTGATCCAAATTATACGTTTAGTTTAACTTTATACACACAAGTTAGTTATTTTTTCCACTGCTCGGGTTATACGCAAACATTAACTCACGCTAAAAGGGTAGGAATGATAAAAGTAGAATTTAAAAACTTTATCCGTATGCGCATGGAGGCATAAAGGAGAACAATTCATGAAAAATTATTCTTATTTCACCCGACTGGGATTCGAAACCCAATCTCCCTACCCCTACACTAAGTGATATAACTATAAACATTTTTTTAAATATGGAATAACCTATAGAAACATCACTATTCTCATGAAAAATACTAAGTAATTGTTAATATATTATATTAATGAAATTAAAATATATATATCATGAAAATAAAATAAATGTGTCTAGTATGTTAAATACTTTATTTTATTCTGAAAAGTTTTTTTGTTAAAAAAAAACTACAAAATACTGACCGTATTTCGCACACCCTACCGTGTCACTTCTCTTTAGTTCCAGTGATCAGACTTTGAAGACATAAAGTGCTAGTGTCTCTGCATTTTAACATACATACAATTTAAATATGGAAGAAAAGTTCCTGTTTTAACTACTGCATCTTATTACCTGTTCAGGTTGTACGCATATATGATCAGTTACACTAATGGGGTATGGATGTAGAAGGAAGCAGTTTAGATGTAATCTAACCGTATTTGCGTGGTAGGAGAGTGGGAAACCATTTAAGAAAAATCACCATCTGTAGACCCAACCGCTTTAAACCCTGATATTCTCGTCATCAGCAGTCTAAAAACCTTTGAACTACTATTATTAAATTTTATGGTCATAGCTAATATGGTGAATAGAGTAAATAATTAAGATGACCAATGAAAACACTTTAATATTAGTAAAAATTATTTTATCATCTTATCGTAATTGATTTATTATGATTGTAATAGCATTTAAATTTGCTTGGTTTATTAAATTTAGCTCAGTACGCTGTATTATTATTATTAGCACCGCGTCTTACTACCCGTTCGGGTTATACGCATTTACGCTAATGTGTAGGTAGGGTGATTGTGAGATGAAATGGAGGACCTAAAGTTTAACGTGGGATCCGAACCACGGTGGAGGCCTGGCATTCCCCAAATTCACAAGATATATTGTCAGAGGTGAAGGAAGGGTTTGGAAAGCAGATAAATCTGTGCCGGGACCGAGGATTGACCCCGGCCGCCAGCATAGAAGTCTGACACCTTACCCCTAGACCACCAGGTCACCCAGTACGCTGTAAAGGGGAGGGAGGATTTGTTTTTACACAATGTATGATATTTTCTTTGTACTACAAATAAAATGTATTCAAGTTTTAGGGCCCTTAAGTAATATTATCAGCTAGTAATTACACCCGAGGGAATTCGTGTTTGACTCATTTTAGCTAACATTGGATAATTTGTCTGAGTCAAAGCTATATTTAAAATTTAGGAGGGAAATCTATTTTTTTTACTAGTTCTTAAACTGAAAAAACGCTTTACAATACTAAAACTATAAAATATTGTAAAACATCTAAGTGATAGAGTAAATTTTTAGAACTCAGCTCGGCATAACTCACTTAAAAGCAACGCTCAATTTAACGTATGTTTAATATGTTATGTATTTCAATGATTCATCACATGCATTACTAGATTTTAAATGAAGATGATAATATAATTATTCATATCTGATATGTGAAGGATGTTTTATATCTTTTGTCTAAAACGATCATACATCGCTATTATTTTGACTCACATGATCATAACATTAATATGCAGCGATCCCAGTGTGAACTCATATTACAGCAAACTATGTAGATAAAAAGCTTGATTAACACTACATGCTGTGTAGTGAAGAGTGTGATAGGGTTTATACCACCTTAACTTTCCACCCTTCGTTAATTATTTCTTCCCCTACTTCTTGTTAATGCCCCATTTGTCACTATCCATCACTCACCTGTCATTTTGGTCGAGGGGTTAGAAAGGCCCGTTGTAGGTGTAATTTATTTTATTCTTACAGTTTCAGTGTGCTGGCTAATAGTGATTTTTATTCTGATTATTTCTAGGAGAGTAATGGTGCTGTTTTGGATCGAAAGTTTCTCTTGGCAGTCATTGCGACTAGGGCAGACGCAACAACATACACAGAACGTTAATGTATGGTCTAGATTAGCCAGTAGAGAACCACCAGATAAGCTTTCGATGCATTTACGCAACACCCATAAAAAATATACTACACGCAATATAATTGCTTAGTGAACTGCAGGTCTTATGGAGAAAAACTTTATCTTTGCTCGCTCTCAGTTAAATGTTTGCTAAATATACTCGCACTGAGTTATGAAGGTGACCTGGTGGTCTAGAAGTAAGGTGTCGGACCTCTGTGTTGGGGGTCCAGGATTCAAACCTCGGTCCCGACACATATTTATCTGATTACCAAACCCTTCCTTCACCTCTGACAAGACGTGTATTAATCACAACTTGTGAATGTGGGGAATGCCAGGCCTCCACAGTGGTTCGGATTTCACGTTAAACTGTAGGTCCTCCATTCCATTTCACAATCACCCTACCACTACAATAATATAATAATAATAATAAATAATAATAGTAATAATAATAATAGTTATGTCTGAAGGTGATGTGCTGGGGCAGGAAGGAGTTACTGGCAAACTCGACTAAATAGCGTTGCGAAACTTGTCTTACATTTAAGGGAAGATTAACCACACGAAAGCGAGTGAATGGCAACGCTGTTTTCCCAGTATACTCCAGTCACGGTAGGAATTACTCTCTGAAAGGTTTTTTTTATACTATTATACTACTATATAGTATATTTCTGGTAGAGAAAAAGGCTTTTCAGAAAACAATTCATACGGTGAACGGACTTTAGTAGCCATGCAGGTACCTAAGAGATGATATAGAGTCCCCTTTCCTAAGCCAGAAACTCTTTTAATGTACACTCCTTTTAACCTGAATGGAAGTAATCTTACCTTAAAGGATTACACTAGGACCCTATATAATAAGATACACAATAATGTAATGTACAGTAAGCTGGCCTCATTTCAGTGTAAATTGAGTGTATGCGTTTTTTCACTCAGTAAAATACCGCAATTTAAATTACCTTTGTTTCTTATGCATATTTTCGCATGTTATCATAGTTGTATAATTGTGACCCCCTTTTTTCAGTCAGAGTTACTGACGATGGATCTAGAGATACCGTGTTCGATCCCCAAAATTTACAGATTTGTTTGTGAAGTAGGGGATCTGGAACATGAAATGTTCTAGAATTACGAGTCCCTACGTTGTGCGCCAATTGTGATGTTCTGGAATATTACTGCACCGCGATGGGTGCCAATTGAGAAGTTCTGGTTTGTCACGTTGAGCGTCGATTGAAGTTACACCGTTTAATTAGCTGGTAATTGCCCCGTGGTCGAGCACTAATTAAAGCCGTCCGGTTTTTTGATGTTGTGAGTTAATTGGTATTTATAGCCCCGTGATCGAGCGCCAATTAAAGAGTTATAATTAATACACACTTATTATTTTGACATGTTTTTATTTCTGAATCTAAGTTTATTTAAGGAGAAAATAGATCATGTCGTCGAACTATGTATACGCGGCCTATTGTATGAGCGCGGACAGGTGTTGCTGGACGCCAAGTGATTTGTGCCTAGCGAGTTCTGAGCAGTACTAGTCAGTTCTGGACGCCAAGAGCGTACTGGCCTTACATTGCACCATCCTTCGTATATATCCCTTGCTCACGGAAGCTTCGAGAAGGTTTAGTTTAGAAAAACAAAATACAAAACAAAAACATCTCGGTTTTACTAGAAGGTCCGAGAGCCGGAAACTGACTCAAATTACCTTTTAAAATCTCTAGTCGAACCTTCGAGAAGAGGAAGTTATTAATTAAAAACTTATTTATATTGTCAACTTGACTTGGCTGGTGTCACTGATCAGTGGCTTTTGCCTTCTTAGAAGAAGAAGTGCTTTAAGCGCCATTTATATACTACATAATTTAAATGAAATAAGATATGCTTATAAAATTAAGAAACATTATTGTCAATGCTTTCACATACTTTTCAGGGGCAAGTCAGTTACATTACAAACAGTGTTATGACAAATGAGGAACTACTTGAATAAAAAAAAAGTAGCATCTCCACTCTAGAAAACTGAGATTAATGGTCAGAGGAGTAGTGGTAATGGTTAAGGGCTGACGCCAATGATATACCTCTTGTACAAAGTATTGTTGACTTAGCTGACTTAACTTGTTAATCTTTTACTCTTTAGCTCTTTCTCCCTAAATATTGGTTTTCCCTGTTGTTACATATGCAGACCACCTAAACCTACACTGTGGACTACAGTTTCAGAGCAAGGGAACTAATCAAGTTATTTGAGCTTACCGGGAATCGAATCCATGACAAATAGGCAGACACTCCAATGAAACTAAACTATGGTATAGGATGACAGGTGTATGGTAGGTATCTGATTCGGTTAAGGTCCTTGGCCCTGTCGAGTGCAAGTCTAAAAGCTAGTTTGTGGGATGGTGGTTGGGAAAGTGAAAGGCGTGGCGTGGCTTCACAACCAACCAAAGTATCCTTCCGCGCCAACAAGAACAGATGGATCAGGAAAACAGTAAATGACGCTAACTACCGGACAGGTCTTGCGGAAAAATCATACGTTTGGAAATGTCAGTTTTCTTGAAAACGAGTGAAATTTTAATGATATTTTTTGTTACTAAGCCGGCAGTTTTCTATTGAAAAATGTCAATTTGATCGATATTTGATCACTTTAAAATTATAGAGGAGGTGTGTATATACAAAGTATAACATAATCAACATGCTTCTATTTTTGAACAAATCGTTTGCGAAAATAAAATTGCAAAACAATAAAAATTCTTGAAGATAACCATTTGTTCCCAAGGCTCTGCATTTCCATGCCAAATTCATTCGCCTTAATGTTTGTGAAACCAAAACCTTGACTCAGTTGGCAGCGTGTCTTTCTACTGAGCTTAGGGCTCCGGGTTCTATTCCTGGCACGGCCGAAAAATTCATTATTGGTGAAATGTAGGTTCTCCTCTTTCGTAGTGATGAATTAAAGTGTTAGTGCCTGAGGATTAGATAATTTATTTGTATTAAAACTATAATCTAAAATGCAATTAAAAGCCGGGTTGTTACGAAAGTTCGGTAGGAATAGAGAAGATATAATGTAAAGAAAATGTACCCATATTTTTGTGGAGGGAGAGTTGGAAACCAACTAACGACGTTACCTACCCGTGAGTTTGCGGCTAGTCACTTTTAAGATTTACCTCGCTATCTAACTTACGTTTTATTCGGCGAATATAATAAATATAACATTGAAAAAAACAAAAGATTCTTAATCCATTCTGAAAATAGTCTTGAATTATCACAACATTATTAATTTTTTATCATGAAGTAGTTTACTTTGGTGCATTTGTACTATTTTATTTAAATAATTGTCTAATTTATGCTATTTTGTTTATTCACGAAAATGGTCAATATGAATCTTCCTGCAAGAATGTATATTAAAAATGTCCATGGAAGCATAATATGTCCGTACAGAATAGTAAAGGAGAAAAATATTATTTTGAAATGCAAGTCATTGTGGTCCTAGTGCAAATCTTATAGTGTTTATATTCGTCAGCGGAAGAGGATAAGTAGTGTAAGCAGTAGATATAAAAGAGGCTTCATGGAGTGAACTGCTAATTTTATTCCCTCTCTTTCTATCTCGTATATTGGAGTCTAAGTGTGATGCACTTAAGTGCGTCAGGTTTTGATGCGGCCCGTTTCGTAAATAGCTTTCAATTCAACAAATAGGCAATGTCGTTAAGAGAGAAACAATAAAGTTTAACTCAACCGGGGTTTACACGCCGACCTCCTCGTTGCTGGCAAATTAGAATAGTTGATCTTGACGTTTATTCCACGTGTCCAACGATGGTGGAAGATAGTCTTTATTCACTTTTGAGGTACAGTTAGAGAGGCAGCTCCATTATGGCAATCGCTATAAAAAAAAATCGAAAAAAAACACATACACGTAGCTTCACAGTTTTAAATAGCTCTTATAGTTACCCGAGTGAACCTGCTAAATTCACTTACACACATGTAGAATCACTCACTCTGAATCTACACTCGGTAAGTCCAATTGACCCTTTTAATAGTTAATACTCCTATTTGCACTTACTGGCTAACAGTTAAAAATAGCTTATAGCTGGATCTCGCAAAACTTTAATCACATTCAAACATGGTTAAAACGGGAATGTTGGAATTTCTTCTTTTTACTTCTCAACTCTTTTTGGCATTTATATTTAGGTAACTATACGTCATTGGCAAGTGGTTACGCTGCTCAAGGCGTCAGACCCACTTTATACGGTATTTGCCAAAGATAATAAGGTCAATGTTACAACTCTTAGTGAGACACGGGGGAAAAGAAATTATTCTCCACTTTTCTCTTTCGAATTCTACCTTCCTCAACGCAAGCGTGGTTTACATTGGTACATTTGGTAGTATAGTACGGAGGCTTCTTTGGTGCTGACTGACAGCTCACAGCTGAGAGCTTTGAAAAGTTACCAGACCAAATTATGTATCACTACGCCGAGCCATATAATCTGCAAAAATATGTGTTTAGCAGCTGTCACTCCTGACAATTAGAATTCAGGTATATACTAAATGTTGACTGTCAGAAGTCAGCTGTGAGCTGTCAGTCAGCACCAAAGAAGCAACGAGGCTACTGTAGAGTGCTTACTATTCCGTTACTAGCATAATATAAACATTTTGGGATAGTGAAAGTAGAGTACTAAGGATAGAAGCGCGAAAAGTAGAGTGTAGAACATGTAGATTAGTAGATTAGTAGACTCTACTCGCCCCTAACCCCACCACAATCCTTATTCTACTCTACCAGCACTCTATCGGTGTAAACAGGTTTTGCAGTAGAGTATGGCGTGTGTATACAAGTTTTGTTTAGAAATACGGAGGCTGTTGTCAAAGTATTAACATCGTTGATTAATATTTTAACTTATTACGCACTAAAATGAAGTTGATAGAATCTGAAACTATAAAATTAGTGGAGCTATATAAAGATTACGAGTGTATATGGGGCATTAGTAGTGTTAACTATAAATATAAACAAATGAGAGAAGAGACTTATGAAGAAATAAAAAAAAAATATGATAAAAGAAAATTTTAGTGTCCCTTCCAATGCATCTCGTCTTTTAATCCAGTCTCTAACCCATTTTTTTTATATAGGAGTTTCATACTATAAAACCTCTGAAACTTCATTTAACAAAACATTTTCAATAGTTTTTAAGCACTTTTTCACAATAACGAGATGACGACGCCGTGCAATGTTCATAGTAACCAACTTTAAACTAAACTCTCCTCTACAAAATTACTGGCTTCGTGTGGACAGTTACTCTACCAAAATTAGTAGAGTAGAGTTATTTGGGGGAAAAATATGCTAGTTTATTCTACTACTAACTCTATTAATGTAATCTGGGCTTTACTTTCTATAGGAAAACTAGTGGATCTTTTCAGCGATGGTCGTATATTATCGCGCTAAAATGTAGTCAAAGTTTTATGTTGGTAACAATTCTATAAAATAAGACCTCACTAGATTTTCTAGCTAAAGGTTAATTTTCCAAAGATTTTACACTTTCTGTGTTTAAGTTTAAGCAAAAAAATAATCCCCTTCACAACACAATGAGAATTTTAAAACGAACCTCTCTCTTAGTGCTTTAGCTATTTTTTTTTACCGCCATACCACTTAAGTAAGAATTTCACTGTCATTATTTTTAGCCAAAGAGAAATACGTACCCTAGCTTTCATTATAATGTAAACAAAGAATGATAATACAAATGAACCTTTGCTAATACAGCCAAGGGAGCCCAATTGGGGTTTTACAAATGAGGGCGGATTGAAGTTCCATCTGGTGGGGATGTGGCACCACTCCTCGAAATAAAATTTCAAGACTTTAACTTTGTGTGAGGAAATTTTAGAGCATCTGAGCATAGTTCTGAGATATGAGTTTCATTAACCTATTTCCTCAACCAAAACCAGAAAGTTTTTTTGAAAATTAACAAAATTTAAATTTAGCTAAAGCTGAACCCGTTAAACAGAAAGATAAAATTGTTTAAAAGTTTATCGAACAAAACAAAATTAAAATAAAGTTGTTTAAGAGGAAATGGAAAAAAGTCTATTTTTTTTTTTTTCATTTTCATATTTTGTATGTCGAATATTGATTCGAAGTTGTTAATAGCCAATCGCAATGAAATCTCTAATTCACAATTTTGATTTTTTTCGTATAAATTAACAACAAAAGTAGTAAAACTCGGAGAGTAATAAGGGGGATTAAGCACCCCTTATCACCCATTTATGAACGTCCATGAGCACAGAAGAAAAGATTGAAGTCCTCTAGTAAAATTAGGTGTCCTTTAGGATCTACTATATTTGCTGAAATACTGGACCCGTAGCCTTTGAAATAAGCAATATTTTCTCAAAATAGGTTCAACCGTATTCTAGTAGTTTATATTACCAGAAATGAGCTTATCAAAATACAGATATGCATTTATATCAGTTGGAGGTAAAACATAAAGTAGGCCTAAGGGAAATCAATGCGCCTTCTTTGTTGATTTTTATCTCGTAAACGTTACTCTTGGTTCAGTTTAACATTTACTTTCTCTCGATACCTCATAGAGAAGGTATTGTGATCATAAAAAAAAATCTAACTCAATATTTTGATAAATGTTGACGTTTCATAAACCCCAAGCCAAAAAGGTGGTTTTCGAAATTCTGTATGTGCCTCAGGCTATAGCCGAAACTATTTTACCATTTGAGGTAAAACTTGGTATCTGGGGTTTTTATAAGGTCCCCCCAAGGGGTTTAGGAATTAGATATTTAACCCTAAATTTGAGGTTGGTTTACTGAAAGGCACCCCACCTCAGAGGCATAGTTGGCTAAGTGCTAGTTTCGTGTTGAGCTTGACTGCCGAGGAGGGGGAGATCAAGGTTTGAATCTCGCTCGGGTGAATTGGGAGGAGGGGGTCCTAAATGGTTTTCCACTCTCCCTCCACTCGAATGCGGGTTCAATTCCTCTAACTTCAACCCTACCAATTCCTAATTCATTAGTATAATTTTTACTTAATCGTGTAATATGAATGGGTAGTAAGACAAGGTGCTAAATAATAATAATAGTGAAAGGCAAAAAGAACACAAACAGATTTTCTAGAAATTCCCTCAATCGATTTTGACTGAAGTTTATATCTAGACATTGTTTATCTTTAAAATCAAGATTGATGTTTACATTTTATCATGAAAATGGCTTTAAGGGTACTTCACATAGGGGAAATTTTCCAATCTTTATAATTTCTTCTCAACTATTTTAGAGATGAAGTAACATATCATTGTAAAGTTGTAGTTGTATTGAAGATACAAATATTTATTTGAAATATATTTTTAATAAAACAAATAATTTCTAGGCCTCAAGAAAATATATATAATTTTTAATTCATGTCTTTAAAAAGGAGTTTGATTCTTATACTCTTTGGTGGACAAATATGTTTCTATCTCAATAATTCTAGTACATTGTTCCTAGTTCCTAGTGTCCTAAACTAAGTAGCAATGTATATTATTTCACTTATGATCTTTGATGTAGTGTTTCTACAACGATGTTTAGACCTATTATTTCGTTTTACAAATCTTACAACATTTAGTAAATGTTTATTTTAAGATAAATGAAGTAGACCGTACCATTTATAATACTATTATAGTCAGTATTTTTTTAAAAATTAAATAAATTCTGTTTAAATACTATTAAGGTAGTTGACTTAAGTTGGGCATGTTGGGAACGCGAAAAGAGGTTGTATTTTTGAAGTTTTGATACAAAAAATTTCTTTGGTCAAAATAAATTGACGCGCACGGATGCGTGTCTTGAATCTTTGCTTCCCTTTCACTCTAATATGTAGAGGAGGTAACGATTACTAGAACAAGGTAAAGGAAATAAGGATCATATTGCTGAAATATAGAATAATACCTAGGTAACAGAAATAAATTTATTATAATAAAAAATAAGGTGAGATAAAAGATTACAGTAGAAGAACAAGATTTAAAGTTAAATATCGGGTACAGTATATAGTGTCAGAAATATCAGTTCAGAGTATCAAGTATAAATTCAAAGCAAAAAGGAAAACACCTTTAGATTGAACATATAGTAGGATTTAACAACTCCAGAAATATAGGACCTTGTCGTATCTCGGGAGAATAAGTGTCTAAAACAACACAGTAACGGTTAAAAGGGGAGCTAAGTAGAAAGAGCACAAAGGTAGTCGGACTTGCGCCAGAAGGGTCTAAACAGAAAACAGTGAAAGAGTAACTAATAAATAACACTACTGTAAATCCTATAGTTTTAGAGTTACTAGGTTAAATATGGGCCAAGCCAGCTAGCTTGAGTTAAATTAAAGAAGAGTCCCATAGATACTCTAAATAATGAAAAGTAAATGGACGATCTATTATATACATACAGATGGCTAACAGTCAGGTGTCAACACCATGTAGTACTATGGCCGGTATTTTCCCGGTGGGTACTACCGGAGCATTCAATAGTACATACAAGCAATTACTCATACCCTGGGGTATTTATTTTATTTATTCAGTGTTTACAGGCCCGGTATCTTACAATCTTTAAATCCGGGCCGTTTTTCCACACAACCTTTACTTAATTTACACAATTTTAATATGAATTTCCTTTTTAACATTACAACACATATTTTGGCTCTTAACTTAAATGAAATTCAACTACCCTTAGCTCAATTTGATCCACCCCGGGTATATTACGCCCCGGTACCCTCCCCGCTAGGCCCTTCACAATGCCCGGGATTTCACTTCCGAGTCCGCCAAGCGCTCAGCAGAGGTGAGCATCCCCATACCCTGGAGTACACAACAAAGCTAGTACAATCTAACATTATATACATCGCCAAACGAGGCGCCAACAAGGGGTGACAGGAAATACTCTCTGTGCGGGCCACTATATGAAACTAGCCGTGTTCCGCACTTTGCACACCCTAAATAGTAACACAGAAAAGGTGCCAAAAAGAATGTAGTGTGACGCTGATCTAACTAGGTCCTAGACAAGAGGCGTAGACAAACTGCTTGTAACCATAAAAATATAGAACATGTGAGCATGCTGTTTAGGGCGTTACGAAACATTTCTGTGCCATAAGCACTCAGAATAATTGAATGAATACACGGATTAGAAAAACCTGACCACCTGGTCCTCCTTATATATAGAGCTTAAGGATCCCGTCTATAAGCTATGTCAAATGGACTTAAGAAAAATATAGCCAGACTATCGGACGATAGGTATTAACCAATTAGTTTCTTTGGCAAATAGAACATATCTGAAGGACATACAACATAATTAGTCTTTCAGAATAAAAATCAAACGTGTCAGAAGGACATAAAAACATAATTATAGAGCATAACCTCAGCTAGTGTCTGAAGGACACATAAAAACATTCTTACAATAGAACAAACTATGTCGGTAGAACATAGTATTCAAAGTCGGAGATATAGGGTGATGCTTAGTCGGATCTGGCAAGGCTTCTTCTGCCTCGTGGTGGTGAGTCTGACTCCTGATCCATTGTGACCACCAGTATTAGTGGCGCTGGAGATAAGTTCAGAAGTTTTTCCTTCGATGAAATTTTACAAAGAAGTGCAGTTATGTGGCACACGGGTTCCCATGTTTTATACTCTTGGTCTAACTCGGAAACGAACCAAACGGCGGGATCGACGAACGGTAAGGGGGGGAGGGGGCGAGGGGGGGGGGGGTTATAGGATAGAGGGTTTTCCAGAAGAGCCGCTAAGGAATCAGCGTCTTAGGGTTGAGGAGTCGACTGGCGACACTGAAATTCTTTTCCATCTCGTGCGTCCAACGACCAAGACATCCGTCAAGCCGCCATGATGCCATGCTTGCGGAAAGGCTCTTGAAAGCATGATGATAATATCAGACTGCATCCTGTCCATCGTAAGACTTTTCTTCTACTTTCTAAAGAAATAGATTAGTTTTAATTTGCTTCTACCTTCTAAAAGAACAGTTTTTTTTAAAATTCCTTTATTTCATTCGTAGCTTTATTGTCATGCTTGTAGATGTTCTTTATACAGAGGACATGCTAAAAAATCATGTATTGCTTTTGTACAAACAGATTTTAATTTTATTCACATATTGACCTCAAAATTTATTTAATATCTATCAAGGTTGTCCTGGGATTTACAGACAATTTTTTCTCTTCATTTAAAAAGTTTGTCATCTAATGCCACTTTGCTCATTACAAATATTAAATAACTGTTGATATCATCATTTGAAGAAAATTAAACTATGTTTTTACTGGAGCAACATTTTATATATTTTAGCCAAAAAGGTTTTGCTATAAAATCTACATTATCTATGTCCTTAACTCACGTTCTCTACATGGCCACCTTAAACATTAAGATCCTAATGCTATTAGCAATTTCCACCTATACCCTAAACCTATTAAAATACCCTAGTTAAAACCTGATAGTTATAGGCTAGAGTAAATTCCCTCAAAATTGTTTTTCTCTTTCTAATTTACTAATTCTTTTTCCATAATAGTTTTTTTAAAATTTAAAAAATGTTTATTTTAAAAAAAACGTTTGTGAAACACCTCATACCATTAAATTGTGCTCTATAGCACTCTCTAATGACTCCTTGGGAGACTGATATAGCTACAAACACACCTGAGGATACACCAAATCATTTGACACCACGTTCATCAAAATAAGTTGAGTGGTTTTGGTAAGAATTGGTAACAAACAAATATAAGGCCTACATTATATTAACCATAATAACTTCCTTTCGTAGTCGGGTAAAAATAGGAATCGTTGTATCTATAAAAAGAAAAGGTAACGGTTACGATATAATTAGTAATCCATTGTGGTTCTAAACGATCTTCCAATGTAGTTTTAATCGTATACTTGTTTCTATATTTTTCGCAATAAGCGCTTGACTCAAATCAAAACAAACTCTCTTTTATTTTCACATTTTTTATTTTATCTTAATAAAACAGATAAAACATTTATTGGTGACCTGTTGGTCTAGGGATAAGGTGTCAGACTTCTATGCTGGCGGCCGGGGTTCAATCCTCGGTCCCGGCAAAGATTTATCTGATTTCCAAACCCTTCCTTCACCTCTGACAAGACATCTTGTGAATGTGGGGAATGCCAGGCCTCCACCGTGGTTCGGATTCCACGTTAAACTGTAGGTCCTCCATTTCATCTCACAATCTCCCTACCATTACACATTAGCGTAAGTGCGTATAACCCGAACGGGTAGTAAGACGCGGTGCTAATAATAATAATAATAATAAAACATTTATTTCAAGTCATAGTATATACATTAAATTTAATATCTACCATGATGTGCACTTTTTTCTTTATTTAAAAAAAAAACTGCGTGAAGGTTTTGCATAAAAATTTCAGGAAAATAAGCTTTGTTTTTTATTATTTTTTATTTCAAATTAGTTGCATTTTAGATGGTACAAACCAACAAAAATTTCGTCGCATTTGTAGTTAGTCCACTTATTTTTAATTCAACACACTGAGGCAGGTGGAGGCAGTTAATTCTGTACAAAAATTACCTGTACTTTGTCTCAAATAAAAGAAACAGTAAAAATAAAATAAATTTCTAGCCTTCGTATATTGTACAGAGTCGTTCATAAAATGTGAACGAAGAGGCCAATAATTCATTTTAAATGTCTAATTGTTAAGAGGAAGTGTAAAATATTTATTATTTGCGTAATAAATATATTTGCTATAACTCATGATGCTAATTTTTTTTTTCCTTGATAAAGATTCCTTTGTATTTATAATTTTATATTTGAAAACATGTCGCCTGAATTTGATAAAGCACTTTTGTTGTAAAAATATTAAAATTAGATGATTTGATTGAAATTTTAATCAAATACCTATATTTATTATGAATATAAGAGACGCGTGACACGTGATTAATTTAATAAATATTAAGGTACACATACATAGTTCTTTGTTTTAAAAGTAATTACATTACTCATGCATCCATCACTTTCGGTAATATGATAATAATTATAATAATAATAATATTTAGCACCGCGTCTTACTACCCGTTCGGGTTATACGCTTTAAGTACTAATTACGCTAATGGATTAGGAATTGGGAAGGTTTAATTAGAGGAAGTGAACC
The DNA here is from genome assembly GCA_039000515.1 of Timema cristinae. NCBI lineage: Eukaryota > Metazoa > Arthropoda > Insecta > Phasmatodea > Timematidae > Timema > Timema cristinae. The sequence continues at coordinate 17,837,495 of JBCFYV010011172.1, read as the reverse complement.
CGCATTTGCGTGGAGGGAGAGTGGAAAACCATTTAGGAAAAACCACCCCAGTTCACCCGACCAAGATTCGAACCTTGATCTCCCATTCCTCAGCAGTCGAGCTCAACACGACAAGCGCGTTAGCCAACTACGCCACCGAGGCGGGTAATATGATTATAAAACTTATGCTGATCGTAGCCAATTTGTCAAAGGTCCCACCCATCTGCTTCTTTGGCTACATTGTCTAAGACATCATCCTCGCAATAGAATATGTAGGCTGCTACAAGAGACAGGGATAGCAGGTTTCAAATCCTGCTTGGGTGTACTAATAAGTAATTATTATGTATTCATAGGTTAAGTTAGCTATAAGTCCATAGATGGTGGTATAGCAGATAGAGGGTGGAGCGACTATTAGAATAGATAGAAATAAGAAGGATTAATATAACAAACTTAGACTAGGTGTTATTTCCAACTATTGTTGTATGTAAATAAAATTGAAGTAGCTAAAAAATGTGAACTAAAGTAAAGAAGCAATTTAGGATTAGAACTAAATATTAGGAATTGGGACAAATAGGCAATGGAAAATGTAAAAATAAAGTTCTATGTAATGTTTTTCATAAATTGTTTTCCTTTCCCCCTCCATGCAAATTCAGGTATACTTAATCTAAATTAAACCTTTCTCATCCCTAGCTCATTATTATAATTAATACACTATACTACTATAAAGCCACATAGCTGACTCACTCACTAACATTAATGTTTACCTACTTCCAGATGAACTAGAAACTTTAAACTTGGCATACTTATAGCGTATAGCCTGTAACTGACGGGAAAATTCCTAAAATGTTAAAAGATTTAATTTTAATTTTTAACCCCAGAAAAAAAATTCATAATGACGAAACAACTTTAGTCAGTGCGGACCTCTCTTGGAGGTATCTTGTGGCTAAACAGTAAGACCTATCAAAAAAAGGCTCTGGAATTACATTAGTTTACATCCACTTGCAAAGAAAACACACTGACGATTTTACAAATAACCTGAACAGGTATAAGTTGTCATGTTAGAAAAAAATTATTCCCCTGTTTAAATAATGCATATTTAATAAGTAATACTAGCCATCCGAATTGGTGGCTGCATAGTCTAACACACTACTCTCGTTTTAGACTAGACTGCCAATAACGGGGAGATCGAGGTTTGAATCTCGGTCAAGTGTACTGTGACAGGTTTTCACTCTCCCTCCACACAGATTTGGATGTATTTCTTCTAAATATAACATTTCTCATCCATAAAACCACCATAGTAATTAGTACATAATTATATAACCCAAACGAGTAGTAAGACACGGTACTAAAAGTAAATAGCTTTGTAGTTTTTAAAAGCTGGACTCTTTCTAGGCGCCAGGGTTGGCTGTATGACAAGATATATCTCCCTTGTTTAAGATAGCTTGTGTGTAAGTCGTGTGTCGATGTAATAGATGCATTCAGGAAGCCCTCGGTGGCGCAGTTGGCTAACGCACTTGTCGTGTTGAGCTCAACTGCTGAGGACGGGGAGATCGAGGTTCAAATCTCGGTCGAGTGAACTGGGGGTGGTTTTTCCTAAATGGTTTTCCACTCTCCCTCTATGAAAATGCGGGTTCACTTCCTCTAATTCAACCTTCCCAATTCCTAATCCATTAGCGTAATTAGTACTTAAAGCGTATAACCCGAACCTAAATATAATAATAATAATAATTATTATTATTATTATTATTATCATTCAGGAAGCGAGTGTTAAATACTTTACTTAAAAAATACTAAACACTTTACAAATAAAAACTTGTGATTCTATCACAATATTTTTTATACCCTTTTAATATTTTTCAATCTGACTTTTCACAGGAAAACTGCGGGTGGTATAATTCCGGGGAATTACCGCGCGTGTGGGGGAAATTCTCCGGAGGGCAGGTTGTGATATGGATAAACCGTAATTTACAATGTTATGAGGATTTTATTAACGTAAAACAAGTCTTAACGAATTTTTTGTGTGATAAATATTGAATTAAACCCACATAATTTATTAAGAAATTAAATTAGGAGATCAATATTATTTTTTCAAGCTTAATTTTAACTATTTTTGTGTGTTTTTATGTCAAAATAAATGTGTTTTGACAAGTTTAATTGTTTTATACTATCCTGTAAAAGATTTGATAGTTTATTTGGAGAAGCGTTTTGTTTAGAGAAAGGTGGATTTTAAACTTTTACTGAATAATTTTTTTAAATATTAGTTTACAATTTTGAAGTATTTTTACCACTAATTTCATAATAACTTATGTAATTTTATCCCCTTATATTTTGGTTTAAACATTGAGTCCATAACCAACTTGAATATTATTTCTTAATGTACTTAGTTACTTTATGGTGTTCAAATATCTGTAGAATCTACATTTCAGAAGCTCATGAAATATTATACACCACAATGGTTAATAAGCTTTTATTAATTCAGAAAACTATACTAAATTCGCTGGTAATTAGTCAAAAACACCATAAATAGTAGCCAAAAGTTGGGCATACAAGGATATGCCATAATGGCATTAGGAGCTCTAAAGTTAACTAACACACCTGATAAATTACACCACTTATCCCTATCTTGAGCTAGTTCTATCCAGTCCACCTCATTACACCTTAGCCCTACCTTGAGCTAGTTCTATCCAATACACCTTATTACACCCTATCGCTATCTTGATCTAGTTCTATCCATTCAACCTCATTACACCTTATCCCTATCTTGAGCTAGTTCTATCCAGTCCACCTCATTACACCTTAGCCCTACCTTGAGCTAGTTCTATCCAGTACACCTTATTACACCCTATCGCTATCTTGATCTAGTTCTATCCATTCAACCTCATTACACCTTAGCCCTACCTTGAGCTAGTTCTATCCAGTACACCTTATTACACCCTATCCCTATCTTGATCTAGTTCTATCCAGTACACCTTATTACACCCTATCCCTATCTTGATCTAGTTCTATCCAGTCCACCTCATTACACCCTATCTCTTTCAGGTCTATTTTAATGCTATCCTCCCTTCTACTTCTAGATCTTCCCAATGGTCTTTTCCCATTGGGTTTGCCGGTCAGTACCCCGGGCACGGTGCTGGATTATTCCATTCGCCCTGCGTGTCGTGTCCACCATATCCTGCGGGTTTTAATCACCCATACAATGTCTTGTGATGAGTACAGGGTATGTAACTTATCATTATACAACCTCCCCCACTCTCTTTTTGGAGCAATTATTTCCTAAAAACTTTGTTTTCGAAGCTCCCTAAATTTCTTTTCATCACTTAAAGTAATAAATTTCCATGAAGAACAATCGGTGAAACTAATATTAAATATAAGTTAAAGAGGTTGAAATCTATGTAAGATAACTCCCTGCTTTCTACCCGTGGTTTTTGCAAGGAAACTTTGTTCGGAAGTATTATATTAAATCATTAAGAAATATGTGTATTATTTTAAATAACATTTTGAGAAGGCCCGTAAACAGCTCAAATTTTTGTGTTTGTGTTTATATTCAAAATAATATAATTTAATTTATTTAAATTTATTTAAAGTATTTAACGTTAACTTTCTGAACCTACGGATCATATTAGCACACGACCTATAAACTAACTTAAATATAGAACAAACACAACACCCACCCCCAGGCCATTAATTCATCACTGTGAAAGGATAAGCCCACATTTTACAATTGATATAGATTTTCAGCCATGCCAGTAATCGAACCAAGGACCATTAGCTCGGCGGATGAACAGGCTACCGACTGAGATAAGGTGTCGGACAAAAATAATATCGACTTAGCTAAATACCCACATCAGTGGTCACACGGTCGTAGGTGTTGAGCTCACAGTATACTGAATAACTGCTGAAAGGGAAATCGAGGTTCGATTCTCGATCGGATGCAATGAAACTAGTTTTCTTCCCTTCTCTACAATTATTCGTGTTCATTTTAACGTAATTATCCCTCCATTTATTCATACTTTAGAGGTTAAAGATGACTTTCTCTAGCCTATTTATAAAAACTGTGATTTTTTTTATCACTGCGTCTTACTACCAGTGATATTATACGCATATAATATGTTAATTAATATGATGAATTAGTGATGACTAAGGAAGTATTTTAGACGTAATACTCGTTTTGCTTGCTATGGGCTCCACCCCCGACCCCAGTGAGGGTAAACTAATCTAGTTCCAACGTTGTTTTGAACGTTGATTTATTTTTACAATTTTATGATTATAGCTGTTCTATACGTGTGCAAGAAAATTTTAAAAACGTTTGGAAAATGTGCAAAATTTACCTAAATTCAAAAAATCTAGCTTTGGTGCAATCAGTTTTTTTTTTAAAATAGATCTTACCGTTTAGCCACAAGAGACCTCCAAAAAAGCTCCGCACCGACTTTAAAGTTGTTCCACCATTTTGAATTTTTTTCGGGTGTTAACATTTTTAAATATTTGGGATTTTCCCGTCAGTTACAGGCTAGAAGCTATAATTTTGTCAAATTTCAACTTTCTATTTCATATGGAAGTGGGTAAACATTAATGTCATTGAGATAGTGAGTCAGCCATGTGGCTTTATAGTATAGTGATACCCACATTTGCATGTAAGGAGAGTGGTAAACCATTTAGGAAACACTACCTTCAGTAGATCTGATCTGGATTTGAGCCCCAATCTCCCCGTATTCAGCAAGCCAGTCCAACACAAAGGTGACGCCCTCTAGATCATTCTCGCACTAAAGAGGGTATTTAAAAAAAATGTGTTATGTTCATTTACATCAATTTTTAAAACTTTAATACTTTAACTTAATATTGAAGTGTTGGCTTAGTTTGCATTTGTACATTTTTATTCTAAAGAGCACGAATATTAGAGTAGGATTTTGTACATATTTTTTTACTCTTTTTTTGAATTTGTGTTCCAATCATGAAATGTTTGATTACACATCCATCTATTTATTTTTATTTTTTTCACCTCGCCCGCAATCATACCCTAGATTCCAACTACCATACCCTTATACCCCTTATCCTACCCTGTAGTACGCGATAGTACGTGTATATTCGTTCGAGTGTGATATGAAGTATGTTACTTTATGTACACATACATACGTGCCTCTTTTTATTTATTCTCGCTACTGATTGGATTAATGGCCATTCCAATTATTTCTGTTTGCTATTCGTTCGACGACCCTCTGTTGTTGAACTTTTTTTTTTTTTACGTGCGAGCCCTCCCCTTCAAATCTACCCCACACCCTTCTCCTATAAACCTCTCACTGCTTCTGTACATATTTTTTTAAAGCTTAAAAAACGCGTAGAGATTTTCCTTGGTTTTTTTTAAATGCGAACATGAACAAATGTTACAAATATTTAACTTACTCGAATACGACTATTAGTGTAAGTAGTTATTAGGAGGGTGTCTCTGAGAATTGTCTTGTAGTGTCACTCCTAATCCACCTTAATCCTCTTAGATGATGTTTTTAATCTGAAAGTTAAATAACTTGCCATTAACTACTTATTATTTATTTTAGCACCACGTCTTACAACCTGTTCAGATTATACGCATTTTACTTACTATACTAATGTGTAATGGATGAGAGGTTACATCTATAGGAAGTGTATCAGCATTTGCATGGAGGAAGAGAGGACAACCACTTGGGAAAACCACTCTCAGTACACCCAACTGGGATTCAAACCTCAATCTTCCTGTTATAGGCAGTCTAGTTTATTGCGAGCGAAGCACCTTAGACCACATGGCCACCGAAACGGGTATACGCCTATGTACTAGTTGCTCTATTTGGGTATGAGGAAGGTTGAGTTTTAGAGAATATCTATCCACATTTGCGTGGAGGGAGAGTGGAAAACTGTTTGGGGGAAAAATCGCCCACAGTACACCAGATTGAGAGTCTAGCCCTAATCTCCTCATCATCGGTTGCCCAGTCTATTGCAAGAATGACGTCTTAGACCATGGGGCCCCTGAAGAGGATTCAAGACCATTAAAATATTGTAGATGTATTAGAAAAGTTTTGAAGAAATGCACTCACAACGCAAAAAAGAGATTGGGGGAAAAAACCCAGTGATAAATTAATGAACCTAAGCTGAAATTTTAATTTTGATCAAGCACCCCTTCACCGGAAATTCCGTAATTTGCAAACTTGACAACCTATATCACGTGACCACTCGCTTTAAGATAATATATTTATCATACTTACATATTTTATTTATATAGTTTTACCATCCAACTAATTTGAGCTCCCTTAAAGCCTTCCAGATTTACTTTTGTGTTATTTATCCCTCAAATAAGGTTTTACCAGTGACGGGACGTTATTTTTTTAAAGGATAAATAGAACTTGTTCAAACTGTCTGTAACTGTGAATTGTTCTCATCCTTCAGTAGAGCATCCATTTGCCACTCATCAACGAAAGTGCTCTCCTTTAGAAATATAAGTAGAGAAGAAGCTATGACTGAAAGATCAAATGAGGACCAAGAAGGGATTAACATATCAGATGTACAGTTTTAACTAGAACTGCTTACCCTGCTCAAATATAGACAGTGTGGGACAACATATTAATGGTACTGTTTTAACTAGCACTGCTTACCCTTCTCAAATATAAACAGTGTGGGACAACATATTAATGATACAGTTTTAACTAGCACTGCTTACCCTTCTCAAATATAGACAGGGTGGGACAACATATTAATGGTACAGTTTTAACTAGCACTGCTTACCCTTCTCAAATATGGACAGTGTGGGACAACATATTTTTGGTACAGTTTTAAACAGCACTGCTTACCCTGCTCAAATATGGACAATGTGGGACAAAATATTATTGGTACAATTTTAACTAGCACTGCTTACTCTGTTCAAATATGGACAGTGTGGGAAAACATATTAATGGTACAGCTTTAACTAGCACTGCTTACCCTGCTCAAATATAGACAGTGTGGGACAACATATTATTGGTACAGCTTTAACTAGCACTGCTTACCCTGCTCAAATATAGACAGTGTGGGACAACATATTAATGATACAGTTTTAACTAGCACTGCTTACCCTGCTCAAATATAGACAGTTTTGGACAACATATTAATGGTACAGTTCTAACTAGCACTGCTTACCCTTCTCAAATATAGACAGTTTTGGACAACATATTAATGGTACAGTTCTAACTAGCACTGCTTACCCTGCTCAAATATAGACAGTGTGGGACAACATATTAATGGTACTGTTGTAACTAGCACTGCTTACCCTTCTCAAATATAGACAGTTTTGGACAACATATTAATGGTACAGTTCTAACTAGGACTGCTTACCCTTCTCAAATATAGACAGTTTTGGACAACATATTAATGGTACAGTTCTAACTAGCACTGCTTACCCTTCTCAAATATAGACAGTTTTGGACAACATATTAATGGTACAGTTCTAACTATCACTGCTTACCCTGCTCAAATATAGACAGTTTTGGACAACATATTAATGGTACAGTTCTAACTAGCACTGCTTACCCTGCTCAAATATAGACAGTGTGAGACAACATATTAATGGTACAGTTCTAACTATCACTGCTTACCCTGCTCAAATATAGACAGTTTTGGACAACATATTAATGGTACAGTTCTAACTAGCACTGCTTACCCTGCTCAAATATAGAAAGTGTGAGACAACATATTAATGGTACAGTTCTAACTATCACTGCTTACCTGCTCAAATATAGACAGTTTTGGACAACATATTAATGGTACAGTTCTAACTAGCACTGCTTACCCTGCTCAAATATAGACAGTGTGAGACAACATATTAATGGTACAGTTCTAACTATCACTGCTTACCCATCTCAAATATAGACAGTTTTGGACAACATATTAATGGTACAGTTCTAACTAGCACTGCTTACCCTGCTCAAATATAGACAGTGTGAGACAACATATTAATGGTACAGTTCTAACTATCACTGCTTACCCTGCTCAAATATAGACAGTGTGGGACAACATATTAATGGTACAGTTTTAACTAGCACTGCTTACCCTGCTCAAATATAGACAGTTTTGGACAACATATTAATGGTACAGTTTTAACTAGCACTGCTTACCCTGCTCAAATATAGAAAGTTTTGGACAACATATTAATGGTACAGTTTTAACTAGCACTGCTTACCCTGCTCAAATATAGACAGTGTGGGACAACATATTAATGGTACAGTTTTAACTAGCACTGCTTACCCAGCTCAAATATAGACAGTGTGGGACAACATATTAATGGTACAGTTATAACTATCACTGCTTACCCTGCTCAAATATAGAAAGTTTTGGACAACATATTAATGGTACAGTTTTAACTAGCACTGCTTACCCTGCTCAAATATAGATAGTTTTGGACAACATATTAATGGTACAGTTCTAACTAGCACTGCTTACCCTGCTCAAATATAGACAGTGTGGGACAACATATTAATGGTACAGTTCTAACTAGCACTGCTTACCCTGCTCAAATATAGACAGTTTTGGACAACATATTAATGGTACAGTTTTAACTAGCACTGCTTACCCTGCTCAAATATAGACAGGGTGGGACAACATATTAATGATACAGTTCTAACTAACACTGCTTACCCTGCTCAAATATAGACAGTGTGGGAACACATATTAATGGTACAGTTCTAACTAGCACTGCTTACCCTTCTCAAATATAGACAGTGTGGGACAACATATTAATGATACAGTTTTAACTATCACTGCTTACCCTGCTCAAATATAGAAAGTTTTGGACAACATATTAATGGTACAGTTTTAACTAGCACTGCTTACCCTGCTCAAATATAGATAGTTTTGGACAACATATTAATGGTACAGTTCTAACTAGCACTGCTTACCCTGCTCAAATATAGACAGTGTGGGACAACATATTAATGATACAGTTTTAACTAGCACTGCTTACCCTGCTCAAATATAGAAAGTTTTGGACAACATATTAATTATACAGTTTTAACTAGCACTGCTTACCCTGGAAACACTCCAGGACACACCGCTGTGTTATAAAACTTATACCTTTGATATTGGCGCGTTTGAAAATCTTTGTATATAACTAATTGTAGTTCCCTCAACCTAGTTTTTTATAGTTTCAACTTGTGATGTATCTACTAACTATGCTCATTGAGAGGGGTGTAATGTTATTGTAAAATGATTAAAGCTTGTTTCAAGTGCTCACCGAATATTCGAAGTAGAATCTGTTTGGTGATCACCGAATTTCACACGCTAGTAGAAATTTATACTTGACCCATGATGCTTTGTAACACAGAGAACAAAGAGCTGATTACCAAAAAATATATCTATCTTCTATTTTATAAACAGATCTTTAAGATTAAGATAGGGATATAGGGTACGCGAGAAAAGGACAGTATTTTCTGCAGTTTCTGTAACATTGTTTTTTTTCTGGTCAAAATAAATCAAATACTGCTCCAGTAGAAGTATAGATTTTAATTTTCTTCACATGGTGATATCAACAATTGTTGAATATATGTCATGAGCCTTCGGAATTAGATAACAAAAATTTAAATGAAAAGGAAAAGCTGTCATTAGATTCCGAGATATTCTTGACAGATATTAAAGAACTTTTAATATCACCATGGGAAGAAATATAAACTCTGTTTCTGTTGTAACCATATTTTATTTATTTTGGCAAAAAAAAATATTTTGTTATAAAAACTTCAAAAACACAGTAACTTTCTCGCGCTCCCCAAATCCTCAGCATAACAGGCAAGTATTTACATCCCCTTGATGGATCCTCTAAATACTGGGGGTCCTTAAAAATTAGAAGCTTAAAGGGAGGGGGATAAGAAGGGTGTCGTCACATTTTTAATTTTACATTTTTTTTAAGGGTGTCAAAATATAATAATTATAAAACTTAAGCTATAGCTGAAAAAATATTGTTTTATTTTAATCGATATTAAAAAAAAAGGTGTGATTTTGTAGTCACCCAGGGGAGATTGATTTTAATCTAGTTAATCTTCTAGATGATTGATTCCTCGTTTAGTTGCTTGAGAAAGAAAGGGAGGATATAATTCCTACGTTCTAAAGAAGTTTGGTTAGTATTTTGCGTTTTATAAGTGCTTGCAGGTATAATTATTTTAAAATTAATCTTGTGAGTTTGTTTACGTGGCACAGCGAACGTTAATAAATTGCGTGAAAGCTTTTCTTGGAGAATAAAAAAATAATTAAATAATGAAAGAAGCTAAGATAGTAAAATAATTATGAGATAACTATATCTGATATAAATCAATATTATAAATTATTAGTCTGATCAGTATTTTGGTTAAACATAGGATACAAATGAAGTTTTGACAAACATTTGTTTCGATAATTAGACTATCCAGGAGACAATAAACCTGGGGTACGCAATTGCATTTCATGGGTTAAGTAAAATCTAAAAATTATATATATTTTTAATTTATAAAACATATTATTTGATAGATCATTTAGAACACTTTATTTGAGATGTAAATTACAGGGTATGTATAGCACACATTATAACAATCAAGTTTAATGATATACAGTTGAAGAAAAATTACGTACGTAAAAGATAAGGGGTTGAATACCACTGCTATACAGTACAACCTGGTTAGTAATGCCTTTACCTAAGGGGTAAGGATTGAGAGGGTTACTTAGAGAAAATGAACCTAATTATTTTGGAAATAATCAGTGTACCTAGTTTATTATATAACGTGATAAGAAAATTTCATTTTTTAAGTAGCTTTAAAAGTGTCACTTGCTTATCTTAAAATTATTTTACTTGCGTCACTTGTTTGTTTAGTATATTGAAAAATGTCATTTTTATTAATTAACCTTTTTAAAAAACTATGAATGGCACTTTTTATTAAGTAACTTTTGTAAAAGCTTCAATTGTTTGTATGATTAAATTTTTTTTAAATTTATTTTAAAATTTAAAAAGTTAAATTGTTTACTGCTATTATCACTTATTTTGTATTTTGGTTGCGGCCTGTCGTGTTTGTTGCATTATAAAAACTTGCCTACTAGCCATGAAAGGTTAGACTATATTGATATAGATAAATGCCATTGATAATATTCAGGGCAGTTAAAATATCTACAATAATAAAAGGGAGTGTTTGTGTGAGATGGCCAGCCAAATCTACGGCACACAGATATCTGAAATTTGAAACAAGGTGGACGGAAGGGGGTCAGGATTTTATAATATTTATTTAATTTTTAATTAGACTATTTTTAACAGAATTTTTGAAGAAAATATTGTTAATCTGATTTAGAATTACGTTTCAGAGATAACTGTGGCAAAAATATGCCATATTCTCCTTGGATAAAAACCCAATGAAATCGGCCGTAATTCTAAACAATTTTGTGGGGGAGGGGCCTATATAATTACTATACCATAGGGGATTATAGGCAATGCCGTGCGGTATAGCTTGTTATTAATAAATATACATTACCAGGACCCTGAGTGGATGCCCTTACCACCCCCCCAAATGCCCTTAAATTTATATATTGATCCTCTCAAAATAAATAATAACACTTAAATTAAAAAGGTCCACTTAAAAAACTCAGATTTTTAATCCTTATAAATAAAAAATCTTAAAAATAAATGAATACATTTAAAATCTGATTGTTCTTCTTGTCTGTTTATTGGTAATGACTGGGGAATCCTGAAAAGTAAGAGATAAATAATCAATTGTTTGATCAATATACCCATTAAAAAATAGGAATAACATTTGTTTGCTTAAGAGAGAGCCTTACATCTTATATTTACCTTACTCTGCTTGGAATACAATCGAAGACCATCTTCATATTCTCAGATATGAATGATCGACAATTATCGGCCAAGAGGTCTTTTTGTACCTGGACAATCTGGGCTCTACATCCACGGATGTTATTGGAGAGTTGGAAAGCTCTTTGGCATATGTCCTCTTCATTGTCGTCTGAAGAGTCACTTTTATCGTCAGAAAACATTGGGCTATACTCATTGTCTCATGTCTGCCGTACTCATAAATACACAAGAAAACGAATGCTCCAAAAAATAGAAATAAATAATTTGTTAATTAAAAAACTACCCTTTGTTAGCTATAAATTTTATATAATTATTCTAAAAATGAAGGGGTGACCTGGTGGTCTAGGGGTAAGGTGTCAGACCTCTGTGCTGGCGGCCGGGGTTCAATCCTCGGTCCCGGCACAGATTTATCTGATTTCCAAACCCTTCCTACACCTCTGACAAGACATCTTGTGAATGTGTGGAATGCCAGGCCGCCACCGTGGTTCGGATTCCACGTTAAACTGTAGGTCCTTCATTTCATCTCACAATCACCCTACCATTACACATTAGCGTAAGTGCGTATAACCCGAACGGGTAGTAAGACGCGGTGCTAATAATAATAATAATAATAATAATAATAATAATCTAAAAATGACAATATGCACGATAAGAGTAAAAACAATAGAAAATGCCACAAAATGCCATAAACTGTAAGATCCTTCAACTAAGCAAAAATATACTAAATAAAAATCACCAGGGTGCCATAAATTGTGTTTATATACAAGTTACCATTGCGATATACTTCACACAAAAACAGATTCAATGTCATCAACTTCCGGGTACTGTCTATTACTTTCTTCAGTTGGGGAAAGAGTTCTCATTATGAATTTGAGGATTGGATGGTTTATGTGGTTAGATAATAATTGCCATTTTGAATCCTATTTCTTTTATTTCTCATTTATTTGAGGTATTTAAGGTGCACTTTGTGAACCAACTTATTATATAAGCACACGGATAATAAACAAATTTAAACCTAGAAGAGACACAACATCCAGTCCCCGGCCGTTAATTCATCAATGTGAAAAGGAAAAATATACATTTGACCAACTATACATTTTCGGCCATTCTATTATTATTATTATTATTATTATTATTATTATTTATTATTATTATTATTATTATAACTGAGTCTTACTACCCATTCGGGTTATACGCACTTACGCTAATGTGAAATGTTAGGGTGATTGTGAGATGAAATGGAGGACCTACAGTTTAACGTGGGATCCGAACCACGGTGGATGTCATTTCACACATTCACAAGTTGTGATTAATACACGTCTTGTCAGAGGTGAAGGAAAGGTTTGGCTTGGCAATCTGATAAAGCTTTGTCGGGACCGAGGATTGAACCCAGGACCCCCAGCACAGAAGTCTGACACCTTACATCTAGACCACCAGGTGACTCTTGGCCATTCCAGAAATCGAACCTGGGATCCCTAGCTCAATAGACAGACATGCTACCGACTCGTCTAAATTGTCTAACGACTCTTATTTAATTAAAAGCTTTGACTTTCTTTCTTAAGAATTAATACTAGTTTTAATTTTCTTTTTCTGGTAGTCATTTAATTTTTCGTTTTAATATTATGTTTAATTAAACCCACGCATATGGACACGTATTCAAAATATCAAGCTCATTTAATCTGATTTACAGGTGGCATGAAGGTTAAGATTCAAACTCCGAACTGGTATCATTTACAGGACTCAACTTTTTTTTTTCTATAAATATTTTATGACAAAATTTTATAAATAAAATGTATTTTGTGTGGCCAAATGGATGGTGAAGCATCTAACACATCCAATCAAATATTAATATATTCCAAGGGGTATTTTCTGCACCAGAAACACAGTTAAGCCCCGTCTTGGAAAATGGAATTAAGCGTTAAGGGAGCGTTTCCCCATTCTATTCACCTACCCACCCTTCCCACTTCAGTAACACTCAATTCTCCCCACGTCAACCCTCTGCTACCATCCGCGTTGAGACATGTCTCTCGATGTAATTACTCTGACATTATGGGCGGTCGTGATGAGTCATAACTCGTCTCGTCACGACGCTTCGGTGTCTTATTCTCTTCTCTTCTTTATCTCTTCTCCATTCTACATATATTATTAAACGTCTTACTTTAGGTTATGTATGGCTACGTTATATTAATAACTTCACACTTGGTTGACTTTTTTTCTCCTATTTTTCTGTTACGTTTGGTTTTTTTGTCGCCTTTCCTTTTACACCCTATCTTTGTTTTGCATCCGCTTTTTCTAGCTTTTCGTTACTTCAATTTTTCTTGTTTGTATTTAGTTTTAATTCTTTTTCTTTATTTCCCCTGGTTCTTATTATCACCATCTTTCTCTCTTCTATCTCTCTAATTGTTTTCCTCCCCTTTACATATATTCTTACACATCTTAATGTATTCTTTGTATGGCTATGTTCTTCCTTTCTCCTTATCTATATCCGTCTTATCGTCAAGTTCCTTGTTAGTTGCATTTAGTTAGCTTCTTTTGCAACTAATTTTCATTCTATTTGTCTTAGGCCACATATTCTTTCTTGTCTTGTTTCTATTCGCCACCTATTTCTACCATGTTTAATAATAATAATAATAATGGCCTTTATCTTTCTGGCGAAGTTGAGGCGTTATCCTTCTATTCCACCGTTTCCCCTATTTCAGTAGATCATAAGTATCTAGCTCTCTTTTACTTTCCCTAATGTTAATATCTATACTTCTCTCTTTACACTTATTAATCTAAGCTCTCTATTGATATGTTGTATTCCATATTTCACTTCCTTTTATCTCTAGGTCCCTTTTCTGTTACGTTTAGTCTAATTCTTTTAACCTACTTTTTTAGTAAAGCTTTGCTTAAACCACATTAATTTTTATTGTATATATTCAGCTTCTACTTGCTATAATTTTTTTTATCCTTTTCCTTGTTCCTATAGGTATTTATTTTCTCCATCTTTGTTTCTTATAAACTCTACATCCCTTCTCATACTTGTAACCCTATATTGTATATTATTTTGTTTTGTCTTTCCTCTTGCTTAGCTTACTATTTTTTTTAGCAGACACCCTTTTTGTTATGTTTAGTTATTTTCTTTCTCCACTGTTTTTAATTTCATTTCCAGTTTTCCTAATTTTCACTGTCTTTATTTTGGTTGTATTTTTCTCTCTTTTCAATCACCATTTCCCTTGATACTTATAATTTATTTTATTTATTCTCGTTTAGTATGGTTTACTTCATTTTACCTATTTTCATAAAGGTTTTGTTCTGTATTTTTCCCCTGTTTAGCTTCCTCCTTCCTTTAGGTACACTTTATATAGTTTTTTGGATTCTTTTCCTTGTTTCTAGTCTCTCTCATCTATTCTTAATCTTTTCTCTACCTCATTCCCATTGTTTCTGTTGGTCCTGACTACCTTTCTCTTTCCATCTCTCTCTCTATCAACTTTCCTCCTCCGTGTTTTTATCGGCAATACCTCTTTGTCCTCACCTGTTCTCAACTCTCTCTCACTCGATATTCAAGGTGTTCTCTACCTACTCCCTCCATCTCCCCTTCTGCCCTCCTAATGATTTATATGCATTGCCATGACTCGGGTTTAAGCAACCGTCGGCACCTCCACCCAGGAGGGGGGGGGGGCAGGGGTCTGTGCTCAACTTCAGTCGCTCTCTTGTCTCCGTGTATTGAAATACACCTCCATGACAAAGAGTTGAGCGTGTTTTTTCTGATTGGTAGGTTACTTCACAGAAGCTGATGTTTTCGACACTTAGAGTGCTCTGGCGCATCTTAACAGTTTCTTGTATGTTTCACTGTATTAATAGGTGAGCTATCCATATCAGTAGTGACGTGGTCTGGCACATCACTCTAGTGTTAAACTGGATTGACGATGATATGAAATATCAGGGTCCGAATTATGGTTCGAGTGTAATGAGGGGTTTTTAATATATTTTTTCTCCCACTCTCCCTACCATAATTAGGGTAAATTTCCTTTAAAATTCTACCTATTTCATTAATATCATTACTATTATTAAGTGTTCTGTCTTACGGCAGGTCCTTTCCACTCGTCGGTAAAATTAGATCGCCAATGTGCCCTATCCTCTGCCTCCTTAAGCTCCCAGAATTTTCTTCTTTCCTTCAAGTCATCCAATATTTGAATGATCCTTCTTCCTAAGCTCCTCTTTTCTTCAACCTTTCCTTCTATGACGTCATGCAGAAAATAGTTAATCCTAAGTGTGTCCGACCCAGTTCGCTTTGTTCTGAAGAATCACATTCAAAATGGTTCTCTTCCAACACTCCCTTCTTAGGATTTATTCATTTGTCACTGTGTCTTTATACATGAGCTTCTCAAGTATTCTCCAGCTCCACATTTTAAATCTTTCTAAGTATTTCTTTTCCATCTTCCCAAGATTCCAAGTTTCTGCTCCATACAACGCGATGCTCCAAATGTATTATTTCATCAGTTTCTTCTTCAGTTCCAGTTCAGTTGATGGTCAGCAGTAACATCTTCTTGTTGAAATTTTCTTTGGCCATGTCGATCCTCGACATAATTTCCTTGGTGAAGCAGGCATCTTTTTTTCAGCAGACTTACTAGGTTCTTGAACTGTTCTATGTTTTACAACTCCTGGTTTCTCATTTTGATTTTCAGCCACTCTTTATTAGCGTTATTAATTTGTCCTTATAGCCTGAACGGGTACTACGACCCAGTGGGGTAAAAAAAAGGGGCAATTTCCTCTGGACTAAACGTGTCATTATTCATTAACTACATTTGTTTTATATAGAAGTAATGATCTGCCAGAAATGTGAATGATTTTGCGTCATATATCAACCCTAAGGTTTTTTTTTTTTACGAATGACAAGTAGCAGCAGTGGTGCATAAGTAGTGCTGTTCAACCTGGGGTAGGCAATGACTTCCTAGGGGTGCGTAAAATAAATATTAAATACATATATATTTTTTCTCGATAAACACTAAATAATCTGGGTTAAATTTTCAGCTAGGCATGAAAGACCTGAATGTACGTACTGTATATGTGATTTAAGAGAGCAATTTTTTTTTATCTTTCACTCCCTTCCTCCCTCTCCTCTATGCGAATATTATTTGAACAGCTAGTTTTATTTTGGGGTATAAAGTTTAAGGGTTGAAGATACATTATATCTGGGAGTACGTGAGTAAAAATGGTTTAATTCCTCTGATTTAAGACACTAGAACCTCTAAATACACAGTGTGCTAGAACGTGCTCATTTATTTCTAGCATTAGCACCTTTGACATATTAATCTAATCGGTTCAATGGTAGTTTTAGAGGGAATTCACCCATATTAGTGGGAAGAGCTCATGTGAAAACAACGGTGATTAATCACAAGTGGATGTTCACCTATTGAGCACGAGGTTGAGACTTGAACCTAGACCTACACATTGAGAGTCTACCTAGTATGTGTCTTATACTGACTTCTTAGACAGCGTTACTACAAGGGTGAGGGTATTTATTGATGCATTGATGTGGGCCTACTAATTTTTTTGAACTATCAGAGAAGTGTTGAATAAACTTGACCGTAGTTATTTTTTATTGGCGTCTCTATATCCCTTAAAGTTATATGTAATATAAAAATAAATTAGCATCACGTCTTACTACCTGTTCAGGTTGAGGAAGAGTGGATAACCATTCTGTAAAAATCACCCTCAATGCACCCAACTGGGATTTGAGCCTCGATATCTTTAGAATCAAGTCTATATAATTTTAACTACGCCAATGGGGTAGAAATGAAAAAAATTATAATTTGTAGGAAATGCATCGGTATTAACCTGGTTGGAAAACCATTATCTATCAACAACTCCAGTAGATCCAACCAGGACTCGAACTCCAAGACTACAGTCACAGGACAGGAAAACCAGGCAAAAATGAGCTTGATGTTTAGACTACGTGCCCACCAATGTGGGCTTTGCCATAGATAACCGAGCGTGGTGATATTCTGTTTTTAAATTGAAAATTTGGAATTTTGTCTTTCTGGATATTTGTTCCATGATAACTACAAATATATTGACCATAATTGAGGAAATTTGATAGGAACATTCTTTGAATATGGGCCGAAATATTTATGTACTGGTTTTTAAAATCGTAAAATATGATTTATTATCGCAGCTGCTTGATTAAAAAGGAATATAATAGGCCTATACTAAAAATTCAAGAGAAATCTTAGGATGTTGTACCGATAAGAACATGGAGGGAGCGAGGTCTACTGTTCACAGAACTACTAGTAAGACTAGTAACGATAATAACATGGACAGAGCGAGGTCTACTGTTCACATAACTACTAATTATATCGTATTAAAACGTTTAATACCCAAGTACAGAAAGTATCTGGACTCTATCTAGCATTTCAACTTGTTTCGTTCACTGCACGCTGTGACAGCCAATTAAGTGTTTCTTCATTTGCATGAACTTTTAGGATCAGATGAAATCTTCCAATCTTCCAGTAATTACTTCACCGGGACAGAGAGTGTCGTGGTCTGAATTGAACAACACTTTAGATACACCTCCACACATAAAAAAAAAAAAAACTTCATTAAGATGACACGCGTCTAAAAAAAGGTTTAAATCAATAAAAAAATATTTAATGGTCTTATAAACGAGACAGTAGAGCTAGACTAAAACATAGCTAGTATATAAAGTGTCTACGTCGAATTTAGGCTAAGAAACCAAGGCATTGTCCTAGTTCTATAATATTTAAGGACTAACTATTCTTTAGAATAGAAAGTAAATATATAATTGTTTACAAATATTCGTTGTTTTTACTAGTCCTACCAACAAATTTCCATTACAGTCAAACGTAGGTGTGTATTTTCTTCATATTCATCTTACCAGTTCCTTACACTTAGCTTAAGTCACTGCGCGTATGATCTAAAACTAAAAAGGGTTCATATAAAACTAATAAAAATAATGACTTCAAATATTGATCTTTCCAATGAAGTTATAATTAATTTGAAATCCATTCTAAATTGATACTTGAGGTTAAGAGATAAATAGAAATTCCCATTCTATTTATTATTATTTAGCACCGCGTCTTACTACCCGTTTGGGTTATACGCTTTAAGTACTAATTACGCTAATGGATTAGGAATTGGGAAGGTTTAATTAGAGGAAGTGAACCCACATTTTCGTGGAGGGAGAGTGGACAACCATTTAGGAAAAACCACCCCCAGTTCACCCGACTGAGATTCGAACCTCGATCTCCCCGTCCTCAGCAGTCAAGCTCAACACGACTAACGCGTTAGCCAACTACGCCACCGAGGCGGGTTTCCCATTCTACTAGAATCAATTAGTAATAATCTACATAAATTTATGTTTCCTACAATGTCTGACTAACAATACTATCTATTCGCATTTAACTATACTATTGAGCTTGAGATGTGGATGATGTAATTTTGAATAAATGTACTTACATTTGCTTGGATAGTGATTGGGTAACTATTAGGGAATAATCACCCTCGGTTAGCCCAACCGGGATTTAAAACCCAGCCACACACCAAAATTGACAAATAGTATTGAATGATATATATACTTTTAATTCACGTGTCTAAGTTGGGAGTGTAATATTAAAATTAACATTATATTAAATCAAAACATCTAATACCGTTTGGATTATAAGTTATTTATTAATTTGATAATCATAAGAAATACTCATTTAAATTAAATTTGTAACAAAATTACTACAACTATTCCAAAAATATAATAAAATTTCCAAAAAAGTTTAATTAGTAAACTAACCTTGAAGGATTTTTTTTCTGAAAATATAATATAAGCATTTATCTATCATATTTAACGGAGTAACAATATTGCACTGTATTAATAATGGGGACAACATCTCAACCCCACCATGAGGACCTGAGGATGGCGTAATGAAAGTAGAGACATGTAGCCAATCAATCCACCTAGAGGCGGTACAAGTGTTTAAGGAGTGGAATTAAATCACAGTTAAGGTACACATCTTTTATAATACAGCATTCAATTATTATTTCAAGTATTTTCTCTTTTACACTTCTTAATTACATCTATTCTATTATATTTAATAAACTTATAATATCAATTATATAAAAAAAAAAGTTGATTGATCTGGTCGTCATTCCTACTAATTATCAATTATATATTTAATTATCTCTTTGGTTAATATAGTTTGTAACCCCTTGACCTGATAATCTCTAAACATTCACATCTTTTAATCGTGTTGCTCTGTTATCAGGAAAATTTTAATTTTTAACATGTTTCTTATGTACGACATTAATATGTTTACATTGTGTATCAGTCCCTTGTTATTTATTTCCTGGATTTTATTAAATAATCATTCTTGTAAATATCGATACAAACTTATTAATCACATTGATTATTCTTATCATTTGTGTAAATGCATAATTGCTCTTGTGACTGTTCTTAGATTTTATAAATTTATTCATGTAAATATCACTCCTGTTCAGTTATTTATTTACAGCTTCATTTTGATAATTTCAAAACATTTAAAAATGATTACACTTCTTTGATTGAACCCTGTTCACACACTGGATTCCTAATTTTAATTCAATTGCATCTGTTATAAGTGACTCTTAAGAATATAATTAGGAATCTAAGTTGTAATTCCTGTCATATCAATAGTTAGTTAATAAATTGTTTATACTGCATTTTTGCCTTGTTGACTGTTTCCTAAATTCTAACAAATGATAATTTATTAATTGTTATTGTGTTAAAATCCTATTTGTCACTAACTATTAATTCTTGGTTTTATATAATTCTAATTTATTTTAAATAATTTCCTTTTTTGAATCTATCGACTACTTGATTTTTTCCTATTTTAATTAAAGTTGCTCTTGATCAATTTCTAAGTGACACTAGGTGAATAATTTTGTACTTACATTGGTTAATTCCTGAATAAAATTTTAACTGAATAATAATTATTTTTTACATCCATAATTCTATATAAATTAACTGCATGTACTTTTTATGTTTTAACAATCTCCCTTTTATTAAACCCCACCTTTGATTAACCTCACCTTTATTAAACCTCACCTTTATTAAACCCTTTTTTTAAACACCCTTTTATTAAACCATCCTTTTAAAACCCCTTTTGTTAACCACTTTTTTCTTTCATTTCTTTATGTTAATGACTCTAGATGTGTAGCAACTAATTAACCAATTGCCATTTTACAATTACGTTCTTATAATCTCATTCTTACTTCTCTTGCTACAGTTAAAATGAATTTAACTATATCCTAACACAAGCTTTATCGTTAAATGTTTCGACTCTAGCTGATACAGACGATGTCACAAACCACTTCTTAGATTTTTACGGGTTATGAACATTGACATTTATTTAAATTCTAGTAGATATTTTTTGACAATTATAATACTTCTTTTTCGAGGGTCTAGAGAAATAAAACTATATTAAACGTTACAAAAAACTAGTCTAACTGAAGAGTTGGGTTCCGTTTATATTGAGCGTCTCTGCGCTCCACAAATGAAATGCAGGAATTTTTATTGGTCCAAATATACAAATGAAGATATTTCACTAAAAATAAATTATTAAATTTAAAACCATGTTCAAAGATTCTTACGTATGTAGAGTCCATTTTTTTCTAGTTCACTAGTGTATATTATATATGAATTTTGAGTAAATAACTCAATTTTTTAAACAATAGTGAGAAGTCCGTGTGGAGTTCGTCCATTTATTTTATGATCGCAACCCATTTGGTTATACGCATTATGATAATTATTCTAATGGGTAAAAATGAGGAGAAATTTAGATGTATCTACGTATTGCGTAGAAGAGAGTAGGAAACCACTTAGGGAAAATAAAACCCTCAGTAGACAATTAAGTTAGCCCAGCCATTATTAGGATCCCGGCTAGTTTTATTTTTACCAACGTCTTACTACCTTTTCAGGCTATACGCATAAGTACTAGTTACGCTGTTATTTAAGAATGAGGAAGGTAGAATTTAGGTTAAGTGCACCCGTATTTGCGTTAGGGGATCGGTAAACCCTTTTGGAAAAACGAATCTCAGCACACACATACTGGGATTTGAGCTCCAATATTTCTGTTATCGGCAGCTTAGTCTATTGTGAGAGGGATGCCTTAGACCATGTGACCACCAAAGCCGGTCCAGTTACTACTAAAAAACTTTTAACCCAACTACTATCACGTCCTCGGCTACTCTTAGGTCAAATATTTGTATTATACTACTATAAAGCCACACGGCTGACTCACTCACTGACGATAATGTTTACCCACTTCTAGATGAGCTAGAAGCTTGAAATTTGGAAATTTATAGCTTCTAGCCTGTAACCGATGGGAAAATTCCAAAAAGTTGAAAAAAATTATCTTTAACTCCTAAAAAAAAATCAAATGACGTAGCAGCTTTAAAATCAGTGCGTACCTTTCTTTGAAGGTATCTTGTGGCTAAACGGTAAGAGCTATCAAAAAACGGCTCTAGAATTACATTAGTTTACATCAACTTGCAAAGAAAAACACACTAAAGTTTGGGGGTGTAGCCCCAACGAGCAAAGCGAGTGGTATATGTAACCCCACTTGTTTTCTTGTGTATACCAGAATCGCATCCCTTCATTTGGTAAAACCAAAGTCATAATATATTGTTTGTATTAATATATGTACCATGTCTCACAATTGGTCCGGGCTACTCACATGTAAATACCTTAGTTGGATAGGGTTAAGGTACGGTTTTGCGAAATTTTCATAACAAATAAATTCTAGAGTCACTAATGAATTTGAAGAAAATACGGGTTTACCCTTTCACATTGATAAATTAACGGCCGGGGACTGAATGTTGTGTATGTACTAGCTTATGAAGGTAGAGTGTGTGGATCAAAAGGAAGAGGTAGGCCATGTAAGGCGTGGCTAAATGTTGTAGACGAATGTGTGAAAAAGAGAAACATTAAGTGTTTCAAAAAGAAAGAGCATGTATGACTTTGTGTATGGATGTTGTTGAAGTGAAGGGAGTATGCAAGGATAAGGATGTGTGAAGAAAGTTAGTGAGGATGGATTAATTACGTTTTTTTATTTAGCTATATGCACAGTTTCTTGCCTACCCTCCATGTGTGTATGTGTGTATGAGTGCATTTATGTACGGTGTTAAGGATTAGGAAGGTTGAACTTAAAGTAATTGTACTCAAATTTGCGTTGAGTTATAGGCATCTTTTCAATAAAATCACCCACTATACACCCAAACTGGACTTGATCCCCTACATCACCGTCATCAGCAGTCCAGTTTATTGCAAGAGTTACGCCTTAGACCATTTGGCCACGGAATTGATTTAAAATCATTCTAACTTCAACTCTCACTTTTAATATA
Source organism: Timema cristinae (assembly GCA_039000515.1). Classification (NCBI taxonomy): domain Eukaryota; kingdom Metazoa; phylum Arthropoda; class Insecta; order Phasmatodea; family Timematidae; genus Timema; species Timema cristinae. The sequence continues at coordinate 17,814,334 of JBCFYV010011172.1, read as the reverse complement.
TAGTTTTAATATCGATATGATAGTAACAATAAGAAAGTAAATTGTTATTAATGTCAACGGCAAAAAATATATTTTTAATTTATAAATATCCATTTTAACACTAAGTCACATATTCTAAAAGTTTCTTTGCATAGAAAAGTGCATGCTGTATACATTATTTGAATTTAAATTTAATTATCCAATCAAAATCAAAATCACTCCATATTAATATTTACAAATCTATCAAAAATAATTGTAACATGATATTTTCTTTTTTTTTATGCATATAAATAATGTGTTTCAATATTATTATGAAGCTTAGAATATAATCCTGAAATTAAAATCTATGTTGCATTGTCAATGAACATAGTAGAAAATTATGTACACGATTTCTTGTCACGACAAGGAAATTGCTTTTTCTTTAACCAGGCATGAGAATCGCACCGTTCGTACTTACGTATGTCTTGAAATGCTCAATTTCCTAGTCGTTCTGGAAAATTGAAAATTTTATGACCGAAACATATAAAATACATCATACTTAAAATATACGGACAGGTTATATAGCTACCCCTGGTGTAATATTTAACGTTCAATGTATATATACATGTTTATTTTCTCCTACGGTTTAATTTAAGAATAACCAACTTAACCTACCAATCAATTGCTACCGGTTTAATTAAACCACACATAAACTACTTTAGTTAGCCAACGCCATTTAGAACTGCAAGTTACCCGCTCCAATGATTGAATGTCTAAGTAAGCGTGTTCCAATCTGTGGCTTGATGAGGCCATTTTAGGATAATATTTATTTATTTTTTCGACACCATAAAATGGCATAAGTTTCTAGGATTTCCAATTATTTCAAATCTGAATAAAGAACATTTGTCAAAGGCGTAGCAACAACATTTGATGTTTTAGTTTGTTTTATAGTTGTTAAATTATTTTTTGCTATTGAGTGTTAGTAATCATCATCAACAACTGTTTCCAGCATGTTGCTAGGCCAGTTTAGTAAAATGCCTCCATCTTCCACTATCCTTCCACCATTCTTTCTCATTGCTTCCATTCTTCTCCTCTGACTCTCACACTTTCTGTTATTAGCTCCTCCCAGCTCTTCATGACCTCCCTTGGGATCATTTTGGGTCATACTTCATTTCCATTATTTTCTTTGGCATCTTCTCTTTCTTCGTCTTTATTACATGCCCATACCATCTCAGTCTTGCTTCCTCTACTATCTCATGTACTCCAACATCCTCATTACATGTCCATACCATCTCAGCCTTGCTTCCTCTACTATCTCATGTACTCCACTACCTCATTACATGTCCATACCATCTCAGTCTTGCTTCCTCTACTATCTCATGTACTCTCAACATCCTCATTACATGTCCATACCATCTCACTCCTTGCTTCCTCTACTATCTCATGTACTCCAACATCCTCATTACATGTCCATACCATCTCAGCCTTGCTTCTCTACTATCTCATGTACTCCAACATCCTCATTACATGTCCATACCATCTCAGCCTTGCTTCCTCTACTATCTCATGTACTCCAACATCCTCATTACATGTCCATACCATCTCAGTCTTGCTTCCTCTACTATCTCATGTACTCCAAATCATCATTACATGCCATACCATCTCACCTTGCTTTCCTCTACTATCTCATGTACTCCAACATCCTCATTACATGTCCATACCATCTCAGCCTTGCTTCCTCTACTATCTCATGTACTCCAACATCCTCATTACATGTCCATACCATCTCAGTCTTGCTTCCTCTAATATCTCATGTACTCCAACATCCTCATTACATGTCCATACCATCTCAGCCTTGCTTCCTCTACTATCTCATGTACTCCAACATCCTCATTACATGTCCATACCATCTCAGTCTTGCTTCCTCTACTATCTCATGTACTCCAAATCCTCATTACATGTCCATACCATCTCAGCCTTGCTTCCTCTACTATCTCATGTACTCCAACATCCTCATTACATGTCCATACCATCTCAGCCCTTGCTTCCTCTACTATCTCATGTACTCCAATATCTCATTACATGTCCATACCATCTCAGCCTTGCTTTCTCTACTATCTCATGTACTCCAACATCCTCATTACATGTCCATACCATCTCAGCTTGTTCCTCTACTATCTCATGTACTCCACTCCTCATACATGTCCATACCATCTCATTTCCCTAACTATCATTACTCCGAATTCATCATTACATTCCTACATTTCTTGTTCTCTACTATCATGTACTCCAACATCCTCATTACATGTCCATACCACTCAGCCTTGCTCCTCTACATCTCTTACTCCAAATCCTCATTACATGGCATACCATCACCTGTTCTCTACTCTCATGTACTCAACAATCTCATTAATGTCCATACACTCAGCCTTGCTTCACCTACTATCATGTACACTCAACATCCTCATTACTTCATACATCTCAGTCTTGCTTCCTCTACTATCTCATGTACTCCAATATCCTCATTACATGTCCATACCATCTCAGTCTTGTTTCCTCTACTATCTCATGTACTCCAACATCCTCATTACATGTCCATACCATCTCAGCCTTGCTTCCTCTACTATCTCGTGTACTCCCTGTACCCTCACTCTTTTCCGGGTAACTTCATTCCTGATTTTTTATTTCCTTGTAAGAGCTAGCATGCTCCTCACAAACTTCATTCTCATGGTCTCCACTATCCTAGTCTACTCTTAGATTAAATATCCATGTTTCTGCTGCATGTGTGACAATAAGTACAAAGTACGCCTTGTAGACCACTTCAGTACACTTCAAGGGCACGTATATTCTGCATAGCAGGTCTCTTACACACCTATATAACAACTATCCCTGCTGTCCTCTTCTCATTAAATCCTCTCTACTTCCATCATTCACCTCAATCACTCTTCCAAGATACGTCCTGTAATTTTCTCAGTTCTACTTCAACACACTTTATAGCTTTACTAAACCTTATTCACTTCTTTGTCATTACCATCACAACACACTTTGCCATGCTAAATTCCATTCTACACTCTTTCACTTCCTCGCTCTATTCCTGTAGCTGTTCTTGTTCTTACTCTTATCACACCCCTCACATCCCCTCCCACCCCCTCCAACCCCATAACATCAATAATTTTAATGATATTAGTAGAACATAATTTATAACAGCTCCATAAAAAAAGTTTGGTTACCCCTTTTCTAGATAATCAGGCTCTTAATAAATTGGGCTACTGATGATTGGGAGATCATGGTTCGAATCCCACTTCGGTGTACTAAGGGTGGTTTTTCTATTCGATTTTTCACTCTCTTTACGCAAATTTGAATATTCTTCATTTTAACTTCAATCTTCCTCATCACTAACATATTTGAGTAATTAGTAGAGATTCGTAAAATATGAACGGTAATAATAATAGGAGCTTTAAAAAAATATAAACATAGTTAATGTGGGAACGAGTATAAGGGGATGAAGGTGGATGTGGAACGGACGTCACTGTCTGCAGAATGGGGTGCCAAACTTGTTCAAAATGACACGTTTTTTTTCCAACCTCAGTCGAAAAAACATCGCAATTTCACAATTTTATTTACAGAACTCTAGTAAAATTTTGAAGTAAGTCTTATAATTTTATTTTATTAAATTTGTCCGAAGTCAGGTGTGTCGACAAGTAGTTTTAAGGTTTTTTTTTGTAGGTAATCCATTTGAATATTTAGCTCTTAGTATTTTATTTTCCTTCCACCAATTCACCGTTTTATAACATGACAACGTCGGACGTAGAAAAAAGATTGGGACGAACAAAATACCTTGTTTGGAATTTTAAATAAGTATTTAAAAAATGAAATATGTATGGTCATTCCAGAAAACAAAAAAAGATAGTTGATAAGCATATTTATATGTAAAATGTAAATGTAAATTGATTATTTAGACTAAAAAAATAGTATTTTTACGTGGAGAATTAAACTTTATAAAATAAAAGGCAAAACAAAATTTAAAAAAAGAAATTTGAATGGTAGTTTAGTCAAACTAATACATAGCTAAGACCCGCACCAATGAGAACGCGAAATAAAGGCCAGACTCGCATAGTCTGGTATGTCGGTGTGTGGGAGAACTGGATTTAAATTCTGACCAGGTGCATTCAATTTTGGTTTTTCTTAAATTCTTTCTACTTATCTTTCACACAAATGTGGGAGATTAATTTATCTCTAATCTAACTTTCTCACTTCTATCATCATAGCGTAGCTAACTTTGATTATACTGGATGATTAGTAGGACTCAGTAAAATAAGAAAAATTAAAGATAAATCCTTATTTATTTTCTCGTACACTACGTCTTAATACGTTTCCGGGTTTACCACACATGTTCATTAGTGGGATAAGGATGAGTTTGACAGAATCTATAAGGAATTTTTACCGCGTTTTAGAGGAGGGAGAGTGGGAAATCAGTAAAGAAAATATCACCTCAATACATCCAGCTAGGATTTGAACCCAAACCTTCCCCGTAACCGGGAAACATATAAAGTGAGACTGAATACTTTGCTGGAAAACATCTCAGAACGAGAAGAAAATCGTAACTTTATATTTACTAAAATGAACGGCTTTTTTATTTAAATTTTACATATTACTATGCGTTTGGGTTATACGCTTATGGATGACCTGGTGGTCTAGGGGTAAGGTTGCGGACTTCTGTGCTGGGGGTCCATGGTTCAATCCTCGGTCCCTGCACAGATTTATCTAATTACCAAACCCTTCCTTCACCTCCAACAAGACGTGTATTAATTACAACTTGTGAATGTGTGGAATTCCAGGCCTCCACCGTTGTTCGGATTCCACGTTAAACTGTAGGTCCTCTATTTCATCTCACAATCACCCTACCATTACACATTAGCGTAAGTGCGTATAACCCGAACGGGTAGTAAGACACGGTGCTAATAATAATATACGCTTATGTACTCATTACACTTATGAGCTAGGGATATAGAAGCTTGAATTTAGATCAATTTTACTCAAATCTGCGTGGAGAGACTGTAAGAAACCACCCTTAGTACATTCAACAGGAATCGAACCACGATCTCTTCATCGGCAGTCTTGTCTATTGCAAGAATGACGCCCTATATTATGCGGCCACCGGAGGGGGTATATTCCATGTAGTTGAGATTATTTACCAATATACAGGCCGATTCATGTAAAAAGGGATATAAGTCTGCGACGCCAGGTGGCGGATCTAGTAGGAGACTTCACAGTTGGGGCTGTATGCACCTTAGGGAGTAGACAGCTCATCAATCTTCAGCACATAACAAGTTGAATGTGGTATACATTATGATAAGTAACAGGCTTTGAATTTCCTGATAACAGGTACCCATGAGGAATTGCTTATTTTTTGATAAGATATGTTTGTTGGCCCTGACAAGCTACCTTACACAATGCATGTCCACCATTTGAGAAACGTGTAATGTCCGTGTAATGTCCGTCCATGTTGAGGCCAACAGAGCAATACCCCTCTGACACGCTGCCACCATCTTGTTTTGTCTGGGGAGGGAATGGCGGGGATGTCTGTGTCGGCTTGCTTGGCGTGATGCATGTATTGCCAACCCCTTCTTCTCCCAGGTGCATACAGCACTAACTTTAACGTCTCGTATCGCGTCGCCGACCCCGAGATAATTATGTGGAAATACTCTTGTCTTGTTACCCTCTACAAGCTGTGTTGTTTATTTTTATCAAAGAGATCTGAATATCCCTGTATAATAGTTTAGATCTTAAGGAATATATTCTTTAAATTGAAAAATTACACCTTGACTAGTGTATCAAACCTGTGTCCAGATGTCTTGTTACAATTTAAATATTATATATTTTAATGAGGCTATAACTGTAATTATCAATCAATTCATCTTTAGAATAGATTTATAAGTTGTTAAATACTATATTTGACTGTATTTGCATATTATACTTTTGATAGTAAGATACTTTTATAAAATGCAAGTAATATATGTTTTTGCTGTCAACCTTGAAAGGATTTTACTGCTTTATTAAGTTTATTTTAAAGGTATGGATGATATTTATAAACAATGAGAGTAGCAAATACCATGACTTGACATTTGAATACGTAAATATGGGTCTAGTAATTCTTTTAGCTTTTATATGAAAATTGTACCATATGATGTAGTCGAATATGTAAAATTTGATAGCAGCATAGAAAAGACTTTTCAATTTAGACTGATCTAAATTTATTTTAATGTGAAAGGTATGATTTAGATTAAGTGCACCCACGTTTAGGTGGAGGAAGTGTGACAAACCACTTAGGGAAAACCAGGATTTGAAATCAGACCTTCTCTTTTAGAGTAATGTAGGGAATAATAAATGTATTGCCAACATGATTTTGTTGTTGTTGTGATTTTGGAGATGCTTAATAGGAATTAATATACTCATCGGTGGGCGCGTGGTCAAACGCGTTACTCTCGCAGTAAGCTAGACTACCGATGACGGGTATATCTAGGTTCGAATATAGGTTGGATGTACTGATTTTTTTCCCCTCCAAAATAGCTTTCCACTCTACCTTCACGAAAATTCGGGTACACGTTCATTAAATATAGCCTTCCTAATCTCTAAAACCACTAGCATAGAATTAATATACATGCATATTACCCTAACGGTTGGTAAGACGCAGTAGCTAAAAAAAAGGAAAGGTGGAGTCTTTTTAATCTTATTTTGTATGTGTTTGTACAGGTTTGTAAAGGTACAATCCAATCTTCTTAGGAACATTTACTAGATCTACTTTAATATTTCATACGTAAGGTTATTTGATCCGAAGTTGTTACTTTTTATGAACATTATATTTTAATTTTTATCAGTAATAGAATTCAAATTTTGGTAAAGTTGACAAATCATGTTAATTTAGCATGAAAAGAACATGTATTATAATAAAATAGGCATTATACTTTGAAATCTTGAATAAAATAAAATTGGTAATAATGATTACCAGTTATAATATCTTATGGTGAACATACAATATGTAATCAATGAGATTTTAACATACATCTGAAATTTTGAAACACTTTAAAAATTGTGGACTTTTGAGTCAAATTACATTAAAACAGTGTTATGATGAGATGTTGTAAACATGTATATATTACTTGTCTTATATTATACTAGATTGCTGTTGCCCGCGGCTTTGCTCGCGTGGAAGTTGATTATATACAAATACGAAAATATACATATGTATTTACAGATTAATTAAAAATATTACGTTACGTTGATGACCATAACTTGACCTCAGATCAAAAATAATGCAAGTCCGATACAAACTTTCACCCCCTTTTTCATCCCTTATTAAATAAAATTTCCAAAATTCCTGAAACACGTATTTATTTGTTTTACGTCAATAACCGAAATACAAAATTTTGTTTATGTAACTTTCAAAATGACGGACTTTCATACATATTATCATCCCCTATTTTGACCCCTTTGGGGTGGAATTTTCTAAAATGCTTTCTTAGTGGGTGCCTACATAACAAAATGAATATACAGTCCGAATTTCATGCTTGTAGCCTTGATAGTTTGCGCTCGGCGATGATGAATCAGTCAGTCAGTCAGTCAGTCAGTCAGGACATGTTATTTTATAAGTATAGATTGGAAAAACAGAATTATTTGTAAAATATAAAGAAATGAAAAATATACGTAGAAATTGAATTATTTCCTTATCTGTAATTCCCAGGAAATAATTCCATTTTTACGTATCTTTTTCATTTCTTTATATTTTCATTTTACAAATAATTCTGTTTTCCTAATATAATACAAGACAAGTGATATATGAATATTTATATCATCTCATAAAAACACTTTTTTAATGCAATTTGACTCAAAAGTCCACAATTTTTAAAATGTTTCAAACTTTTTAGATTTATGTTAAAATTTCAATGAAATCATAGATGTCATAAAGATATTATAAATTGTAATCATTATTACCATTTTTTTCTTTCAAGATTCAAATTTTAATACCTATATTATTATTATTATTATTATTATTATATTACATGTTTTTTCATGCTAAATTAACACAATTTGAAAACTTTTCCAAAATTTGAATTCTATTACTAATAATCTTAATAGTTCCTTATTAATTATCAACATGTTTTTCAAAAATTACATTTTAGATTTAAGTATTATCAGCTTAGCCGTATATTTTACATCTATGGACCACTATACCTTTTAAGTTTGATTTACTTTTTTTTTTACAAATTTTAGTCAAAAAAAAGCATTTTATTTCACGATTTTTTAAAACACATCTTTTTATTTAGCGAAATAATAATTTTATCCACCCCAAATCAGAGTGATTTCAATCGATAATCCACTTGAAGTACTTGACTCTTTAATTGATCGTTTGTTATATAATAGGTTACGTCAACATGTATTTTTTGAAAGGTACTGACAAGGGGATGGTTAGCTGGTACGTTACATCTATATTTATCTTTCTTGTCTATCTTTCTCTCTCACACAATGTTTCTATCTCGCTCATACTGTGGTCATACAACACTTGACATAAGCAGTCACATGTTTTGCTTTGTACTCAAAGCGTTACTGTTTATACTGCTAATTAATATTTGATCGTTACCAGGAAAATCTCTGATAGCACAAACGCTTGTGGAACAAACATACTCTAGTGTTTTTTTTTTTTTTTAGTGGCATAAAAGCGTAAATCCTTGCATCCACTGTTGTTGTGTTTTTTTTTCAAACAAAATAATGACGTGTTTACTTTTGAAGAACAATGAAAGTATATTGAATTACCATAGTCCCCAAGTGACGTCACCATGATTTAGCCAGCTTAACTGTCTCTAATATTGTGTTTCCTTTGATTTTCTCTTTTAAAGTTTATCAAATATTTACACACAAAACGTTTTTTCTCAGTGTGTCCAATGTAATATTTTTAAAAGTACCCCTTACTTTGTACATGAATATTCAAACTATTTAAAATATTGTTCTCGTCTCAAAAATAACTCCAAAATGTGTTAAAACTCTTTTACAAAACCTACCCATAGCAAAAAATAGGAATATATCTTTTCGTATGTTCCATAGATTTTTTGATATATTACAATATCTGTGATTTTGGAAGTATTTTTTAAGTGTCTTAAATTTTATTTTTACTATTACTCTAATACAGCTCCAATTTAATGTTATTTTTTATCAATTCTTTGTCAAATATAATTGAATTAAAAGATAAAACACAGTATTTATAAACTTTTTAATGATGCATATCTCTGTTCTCTGAGCTAAGAGTATTTTTGAAACTTTTTTTAATCTAATAAATATTTGAAACGTGAAAAAAATAAAAAAAAATTTATTTTGAATGTTAAAACAATTAATTATGCAACATATTTGTTTGGATTAAAATATAACATTGGTCATTAAATACTATATGGCCTTACAAACCTCAAATAGCTGTGAGTATTTAAATAATAATGACAATAATAATAATTATTATTTGTTTTTTCGTTTAATGAGTAAAGAACATAATTGTGTTTAATCTTATAATAGATTTTTTTTTTGATAAAACATCTTGTATCCATTTTTTTTTCAAAATGAATAATCTCATTATCTCTGAATAGCACATAAATACTAACTGAACATTATAACAAACAATATGTTTGGTATTCTTGTCATCATTTCATCACCGTGAAAATGTAAGTTTCAGTTTCACAATGATTTATTTTGCTATATTGAAGATTGAACCCAAAACCTTTAACCCAGTAGAATGACGCGCTACCTACCAAAGAACATATTATTTTTAAATAAATAAATGTTATATTATATTTATCTCTTAGTTCACCTATAATTTATGTGTCCCTAATGACGTTATTATGTTGACGAGCCTATAAATCATATCAATAATAATTAAAACAATTTTTAACACCACGTCTTACTATCCGATCGGTCTATATGCTTATGTACTAGTTAAGATGATGGTTTTAGGGATTAAGAAAGTTGAATTTAAAAAAATTGTACCAAAATTTCCGTGGAGGGGGAGTGGATTTTTTTAACTACCCTAATTACACCCGACTTGAAGCCTGATTTTTGAGTCACCGGCAGTCTAGTCTAGCACGTTAGACCTTGCGGCCACCAAAGTTGGTTAATAATTTAATGTACAATTGAATGAATTATCTTTTTAAGCAACCCTACAATCTATAACTGACTTGACCTAAAACAAAAACTACTTGACATTAAATTGTCAAAAATATAACTTAAAATTTATTAGGTTTTTTGGTAAATAGAACAAACGTATAAAACAGTATAAACTATTTTATTAACAGCACAGCATCGAACCAATCTCCTCTTGTATGTATTTGGTCTTAAAGACCACTCCTATCTAATGATATCTTAATAGGAAGAATCTTCTATAAAATTATATATTTTTCATAGTCAACATTAATAACATTTTATGATATTATCGGTATTTATAATATCTACCAAAGGTGACTGCTACATATCACATACTCTGGCGTTTAACTACAAGTAAATCTAGTAACTTTACTAGCTGTCAGATAAGACTCTTTCTATGAAAATTAGTCTGTATATTTATATACAATGCTTCAACCTTTTCCGCCATGGTAAATCGTAATTACTTTTAACTTTTAGTATCTGAAGTAAATTTCCCTTTAGGAAATCTAAAAATAGATATATACTTTTTGGGAGCGAAAACGCTTTATTATATGTTTATATTTTAATAAAGTTCTACTATCTATCGTTTAGTAAGTCAATATATTTTATTCTTACTATATTTATTTATATTTTAACAATAAAATAAACTTAATTTTATACAGAAAACAACTTTATTTAAGCTAATACAGCTACTTTGAATTGTGAAAACTTGGCAATTTTGTGGCCACATTTTTTGTTGTTCAGTCCTTAAGATAAAAAGAAAGCACTATGTTAAACAAAAGGTTTGATATTTCTTTCTTTTTATTTGCATTGTTATTTTGTTTACCAAAAAAATCTTTGGAAAGCTTCTTGAGATAGCTCGGTATGAAATATGAAAATAATAGGATTAGTTTTTTGAGGGGAAGGGGGAGGTATTACTGAAAATATAAAATATAAAATATATATAACCAGATTTGTAATAACGTGAGCAATGTTTCACGTAGTCTGAAAAAAATATACTCCTTTATTCAGAATCAAAAAGAAAATGAATTGAAATAAAGCTCATCTCAACAAAAACAATGCAATATCAATATTAATTAATCAATGATTTATTAGTATATTATGGTTTCCGGCTTATTTGATTGAATTGAAACTAAATCCTAAGCATTTAAAAGTAGGGTGGAAAAAGATTTGAAGAAAGATACATAAGTGTTTTTTTAGTTTTATATCAAAACTTTTTTGTTGGTCAAAAGACATATCCATTCATTCCCCAGTAAAAACATAGTTTAATTTTATCCACATGGTGACCTCAACATTTTTTGAAAATCTGTAAAGTTTGTTCTTAGAATTAATTAAATATTTTTCTTGCTTAAAAATTGTCTTCATCTATTGCCGCTATGCTCGAGGCAGATATTAAACAAATGTTATTATTATTACCACGTCTTACTACCCGTTCGGGTTATACGCACTTACGCTAGTGAGTAGTGGTAGAGTGATTGTGAGATGAAATGGAGGACCTACAGTTTAACGTGGATCCAAACCACGGTGGAGGCCTGGCATTCCCCACATTCACAAGATGTAATTAATACACGTCTTGTCAGAGGTGAAGGAAGGGTTTGGCAATCAGATAAATCTGTGCCGGGACCGAGGATTGAACCCTGGACCCCCAGCACAGAAATCTGACACCTAAACCGCCAGGTAGCCTTCAACAACTGTTGATATCAACACGTGAAGAAAATTAAACTCTTTGTTTCTACTGTAGTAATATTTAATTTATTCTGGCAAAAAAAAGTTTAGAAAAAAAAACTACATAAACCTCTGTCTTTTCTCGCGTCGCCTACACTCTCAAGTTAAGAATATATAAAAAAACCACCATTATAATAAAGCCCAAATAGTAGAGGTTTGTTAAAACAAATATACACATAATAAGGTCTATTATCCGATCCAGTAGGCACGTTAACTAGACGTCATAGTACATTTTGTCTCGTAAGTCAGTGAGGGAAGATCAGGGCACGATTCCCGGATGAGTGTACTAAGAGAGTTAATAAAAAAAAATATTAAAATCACCAATTTTTTAGCACCTAGTCTTACTACCCGTTTGGGGTGTACGTAAATGTAGACTACTAACTACGCTAATGTACTAGAAATGAAGTTATGTTGGATTTAAAGGAATTATACCCACATATGCATGGAGAAAAAAGTGAAATATCGTTTAAGAAAAACCATCCTCGGTATACCTGACTAAAAATCGAACCTCAATCTCCCCCTCATCTGCAGTCTAGTGTATTGTAAGCGTTACGCCCTAGAATCTACGGCCACTTAAGCAGGTTAACCCACTATTCCAACGGGGAAATTGGAGTTACATTTTTGCTAAATACTAACTTTCTAAACCCTGTGCCCTAAACGAAAATTAATGCGCATAGTTTGATCAGGTAATGTGATTAATAAGCCGAAGCAGACAAAAATTAATATTTAGGCAATCTTTTCAGAAAGAGCGATCTATATCTATACTAATATTATAAAGAGGAAAGATTTGTTTTTTTGTTTGTAATGGATAAACTCAAAAACTACTGGACCGATTTTAAAAATTCTTTCACCAATATAAAGCTACATTATCAGCGAGTAACTTAGGCTGTAATTTATTTTGAAAATTTAATTTATTCCTCATGAAAATGTCGATAGTATATTATATAGTTGTTGGAAAAAAAAAGTTGTTGAAGGGAAAGTGTGGTTGGTGAAGAGGGTGGTGGGTAGGGGTGAGGAAAGAGAAATAGATGTAGTGACGAGGAACGCAAAAAATAAAAGGTTAAATAAAATTTGGGGAAACGAGGGGAGTAAATGAGGAGGAAGCTGAAAAATTAATTTGATTTTAACAATTTGTTTGATTGGTGTATACACAATTCCTTTCGCGCCTAGAGAAAACAAAATTATATAGGAATGAGATGAAAATAGAAGGGAGGATAAAAAGAGGAAGGGGGCTATACGGTGAGGTAGGACTGTATTTAAAAAAAAAAGTTAAAAAAGTTTTGTTTTTATATTGACATGATTGATGATTTGAAGCTTTGTTTTACAGGATTCTTTACAATATTTTTTTACGGGGAAGGAGGCGAGTAATGTACAAAGACGATACAGCTGAAAATTTTATTATAAACTAGGAGTTAGGTCTCTCACAAACAAACTCAATTTCATATTTTCTATTTTTAAATTTATCAAAACTGGAGGTAGCGCGAATTGGTTTTCTTGACTCCGATAAGCTATAAGGAAATATTTTTATTTTCAATGTAACGGATTTTGTTTCTCGTGAAGACGGCAACTCCATAGCCCACAAGGACAATAATATACATCTGGAAAAGTTTTTAGTTTTTCTTTAACGTATTCATACGTTAGGTCATGTGATTTTAATGTGTCAATTCGATGTATATTATAAACCCCTATTAAATAACAATAATAATATACCTATTAAAGTAAAATTCTGTCAATGTTTGCCGGAGAAATTGTTTGAATTTTCTAAATGGTTCTTTTTAACAAAATCTTACTAAATCATAAGTCTTGCCCGGGTATAATGTTACGTTTTTAAGTACTACTATAAATTGAATTTTACTGAATCTTTATTAAATTTTTTTTTTAATCTTGCACCACTGTCGACATTTTGCTCATATTACGAATTGTCTTTACTCCACATTTCTTCAGGCATTCTAGACAACAATTTATTTGTTTAAGGATGAATTGTACCCCTAGGAATTTCCAAGGCCCCCCCCCTCCCAATTCACCCCCCATTTTCCCAACCCCTAAACAAATACTTCACGAGGAAAGGCGAGATAGGAAAGAAAGCAAAGACGTGAAATCAAATACCCATCAGGCTTTTATTTCTTATCCTACAGCTTTCTTCTTCTCTCTCTTTTTTTATTTTTATCTGTATTATTTTTTTATTCTCTCCTTGGTGAGTTTGTGTGTGTGTGTGTGTGTGTGTGTGTGTGTGTGTGTGTTGAGCACTGCGTGTGTTTTTGATCGCGGATTTTTGCGCCTCTTGGTCTAGAGAAGTAGGATGATAAAGACGCAATAAATATGACATTAGCATCGTCAGCTGGCATGGTCTTCTTTCCTTCACTTCCCCTCTTTCCCTTTATCCACCCCGAAGGGACTGTCGAGCATGTAAGGGGAAGGAGGCAGGAGGGAGCTGGAGGTATGAAGGGACGTTATTTCAACCACCGCAAAAACATGGCACGATTCAGGATTTGGTCATAGCAAGTTCTAGATTATGAAACAGTGTCGGTCCTACGAGTAACGAACACACCTCCACTTAGGAAATTATTATTAATATTTTTAAAAAGGATTTAGACGGAATATATTTCTGGAGGAAGCAGATTAAGGTGGAAGTGAAGGCATCGTGAGTTAAGGGCAATACAATATTCTTGCAGGTGTTAATATCAAAACTTTTTTTGGTCAAAATAAATAAAATATTTCTCCAGTAAAAACAAAGAGTTAATTTTTCTTAATATGGTGTGACCTCATCAGTTCTTGAATATCTGTCAAAGGTGTTCTGGAATTTTATGATAACTTTTCTCATCTCTTAAAAAGTATGCCACCTAATGCTGCTATGCTCATTACATAAATTCAACAACTGTTGATATCACCAGGTGGAGAAAATTAAAATATAGGTTTCTATTGGAGCAATATTTGATTTTGATTTTTGCCAAAAATGTTGCTATCAAAAGGTTAGAACATCTCCTTATCTCACGGTACCTACAATCCTACCTTAAACCAGACGTGTCAAACTCGTTTAATTATAAGGACAACATTGAAAATTGAAAATTGTGAAGGAGACGTACATAATACAATCCATTTTTTCATAGAATTTATTAAAAATATTCAATTGTTAAAAAATGTTACCACATATTATATTGTAGGTCTAAGCTAATATTATTTAATTGTTACGATCCATCCTTTATTTTTCCCTGTAATATGAAACCTTTTATTTGTAGCAAAGTTTGTGAGTGTTAAAAAGTAATTTTTTTTAATAACTGACGTTGACTGACGTTAATCACTGTGATATTGGGGTAAATTATTTGACTCAGGACCCGATGATCGTGTACTCAAACCAAGTCGGGGTTGACGGATCTTTCTTGAACGATAAAAAAAAACCTTAGCACAACTTCCTTTGGAGTGGAAGTAAGGCCATCCATCGGTCCTATGTCGATTGTGGCATGTAAAAAGATAACCGGGAAGGTATTGAAAATACATTTACTTGCAAAATTGGTAGGTTCGTTCGCTCTTGCTTATAGAAATTATCGTGTGCTGATAGTCAGTCTGTTCAGAAAGTGCACATTAAATTATACCCCAAATAAATAAATAAAAAGTAAATAATTTATGACAAATGCTTGCTGTAAGTCATGATCTCTCAGGTTAGTTCCTTTTTGAGTGAAAAAAACCCATCCACACGCTAATATGCTGCCATACATTTGGTCCCACGTGTTTAATATCCCACTGTGACCATTCCCTTCTTCACCTTGAGAACGTGGGCCTAGAATCTGTCAGGATGTCTGTGGCTGAAGTTAAGGTGGAGGTGATATTGAATACTTGTGTGGGTTCGTGATTGACGTTAGACTTGCCTTTCAAACAGGCTTATTAGTTTGTCTATAGAATAATCATAAAAACCTCGCAACGTTCGTTTTATCATTCGCAACTCATAACATATAATATTACACAAACATGCCTTCCAATTGAGGTCGTGCAGTTACACCACACTCAGTTATATTTAATTTTCTAATCAAATAACATTCAAGCATGATGTAAGCTCGCGTACACTTTTTTTTTTAAATAATTACTCAAATTAAATTTATGATGATACTTGTCAAGGTCAACGTATGTGAGTTCTAATAAAAATCTCACCTTTAAAGTAAACAGTGTTTGTTTCAAATATTTAAATAGCTTAACAATCTTTTTTTTAAATCACCTTTATTAACCTTATGGAAGGAAACGATAATTAGGTTGCGTATTTTTCCAGTTTTAGTTAAAAAAAATAGTTTTTTTGCCAAAAATATTTTTTCAGTAGATAGGGACATTAAGTATATTTTTCTACACATAGTAATATCAATAGTTTTTTTAATATTCGTTATGAATATTCCTTTGTTTGAATATGACTTTTTCTCTTCATATAAAAAGCGTTTAGATGAATGTTAACCTTCAATATTCAATAACTACCATGATAAATATGTTTAGCAAATTAAACTAAACTCATTTTCCTTTTAACTCCATCTAAACACTTTTTTAATGTTCTTGTTGTTTTCTCAAAAATACTTGAAAAATGGTGTCATAATAATTAAAGAAAACAAAAAGTAAAAAAAAAATATTTTAGAGGTCATATACCAACATTTGAGTGGAAAAAGATTGGAAAACCATTTAGGGAAAACCAGCTTTAGTAACCCAACTTGGATTAGAACACATATAGCTCTGTCTTCAGCATGCCGGTCTAACATGAGTGTGATGCCTTCTTAGACTATTTGGCCACTGAAGCAAGTGACGGGTAGATTGGAGTTGAAATCTCTTTAAGGTGTATTTAAGACGTTTTTAATTAAAGGTTTCCCACTCTCTTTCCACGCTGACGCGTGTACATTTTGGCCTTAAATTTTACTTTTATGTGGCTACAACCCTTTGCTGAGCCCCCCTTAGCTTTCAACTGAATGAAACTATGTGCTCATATAAACGATAGAATAGTAATATGTTGTGAGTTAAAACATTTTCCTGGAAATAAAATAGAAAAACACAAGGACGTAGACAATTAAAACTGACACAGTTGCTTCAAGTTGAGACCAAACCTCAGCCTTCAGACTCTAAATTTATTCTCCTCTGCTTAAATGTCTACGTCACAATTCGAAATTGAAATTAAAATGTTTCATTAAAACCTTGAAAGTGATCCCTCTCTTCATTTCAGAGGAAATGATATTAGTTTATTGAAAACGTTACATTATATATATTTTTATTTGTTTAATTTTTTTTTTTGGCGATCGCTCTTTTTTGGAGGATTCCTCTAGCGATTACAATGGAAGAATAAAAATAAAAAAAAGTCTCCACCCTCTTGAGGGTCTATTGTGAACAGATTGATGTTCGTGAACCTTATCAAGACATCAAGAATGCAAGAGAACACTTTTACATTTCCTAGTCAAGATCTGTCCCGGGAGAATGATCCAGAGGAACTGAAAAACAAATTGTTCGGTCGGATTTTTTTTTTCTTTGTTTGTGATCTGAGGAGTTGTATTTTTTTTATACTCCCTCCATGAATCATATTTATAAAAAGGGAAGTATACTACTTTGAAACACCTCCCTATTTCTGTATTGTTGTTTTTTTTTGTTGGAAATGACACGCTTCGACGACCCCGTGGTCTAACTCTACTCTAACAGTAGAATAAACAGCCGATGATGGGGTGATTGAGGTTCGAATCTCGGTCGGGTGTACTGATTGTGGTTTTTCAAAAATTGTTTTCCACGGTTACACTTCATATAAATATAGCTTCCCTAATACCTAAAACCAAACGGGTAATAAGACGCGGCGATGAATAATAAAGGTAATTTGCGTCATATCACCAAACTTGGTTATACGTACATTTATAATGGGCTATACCCACTTCGGTGGTAAAATAGTCCAAGGCGTCACTCTAGTCATAGAATGAACTGCTGATGGTAGCGATATTTTGACTCTAGTCCCAGTTGTGTGTACTGAGGGTGGTTTATGCAAAAGGATTTCCCATTCTTACTATATTATAATGTGACACATTTCCTCTGAATTCTACCTTTCTCGTCTGTAACATACAAACGTAATTAGTACATAATTGTATAACCTTAACGGATATTAAAAGTGGTAAAAAAATGGGGAACAGTAGAATATGAAGAAGGTAGGTTTTGATTAAAATGTAATTGAATTTGCCTGTAAGTAGAGTGAGAAACCATTTAGGAAAAGAACTTTTTCATTACACCTGGCTGGGCCTCGAACCATGATCCCTCCATCAGCGGCAGTCTAGTCTATTGTGAGAGTAGTGTTTTAGACCATTTGGCCACTTAATTAGTTTGGTTAAATAGTTGTTTATTAAACAAGATTATATTCATAATTTATTTGTTGATTTAGAATAGTTATTGATCTCAATGAATATTCCTAAAACATAATTATAATATGATATGTTATTTAAAAAATGTTCAGTTCAATTTAAACTGGAAGGGCCTTACTTTACAGCTAGAAATGTTACTAGATCTACTTTCATGTATTAATACGTCGATACATATGATCTACAGATATCACATTTGATAAATATTATCAAACATAGTAACATGAATGATATTATTGATAAATAGTATGTTTGTATTTTCTAAATGTCCTTTCAAATGAAAATTGGATTTTGTTCTCGGTGTGTTCCGGTTTGTATAAATATTTCATTACAATTTATATCAAAGTCTCGAAACATAAAAACAAAATATACTCCAATCTTTTCAATCTAAGAAAATTAAAGTAAGAAAAGTGTCTTGAAAGTTGAATAACTCTTAACGGAGCTACTTTAACATACAATAATAATAATAGTAGTAGTGAAAAAAAAAAGAGAGAAGAAGGCAGCGTCAAGTTTTCCTTTGTAAAGCGACTAACACACGCTTTTGTTTCGGTTTAATTTTGTTTGTTAACCGCTGCAATAATTTAGGTATTAACCAGAAGCTAAGAGTTCTCACTCCCGAGCGGAGAGAAATTGGCTAGAAACTTTACCGTCCTAAGTCATTCTACGCGGTAATTATTTTCTGTGTTAGGAAAATATATAGTTGGTGGCGGTGCGGGGGAGGGGAGGGGTTTGTGAAGGCATGGCGTGGGGTAGGGAAGGTTTTCTATTGTTTCAATCTCTCTACCTTCATTGGTAGACTTATGAGAACATAAGTAAACTAGAACGGTTATGTTTTCGGTTGGGAAAAGGATAGAAACAGTATCTTATTTGTTCTTGCAAGGATGTGCATAACTTGACGCCAAATGAGACAGGGTTGGTTTTTGAGGAGATGATTCTATGAGCTGATCCGCCGTTAAATTTTTGTCTAAATTATTTAAAGAAAAAATTATCTAATGTGAGAAACTATCTTTTAATAATGTATTATTTGGATTGCCAGTAAAATATTTCCAACCTAGTTATTATATTCGAATTTGCACCCCCCACGTCTTATTACCCGTCCAGGATATTCAACAATTTATGTTTATACTGTTTTGTATGAGAGATAGTCAAGAGAAAAAGTACCCTCATTTGCGTGGAAAGAGGGAAAAAGTGGTAAATTATTTTGTTACAGACCCTTTCAGTACGTTTGCCCAACGATCTTAAAATCCAACCTCTCTCTTCACCGGTGAGTCATACAAAACGAGACTGACACCTTTTTGTTTTTATTTTAGGATAAGCCCCAACAATTTATACCTAGGAACGTTGGTTTACCTTTGAGTGAAAGATTATAAATCAATTTCGTCAGCTAAGCGTTTTCAGGCCCTCTCCGATAGTATGGGATGTAAACGATTAAGCCCAGTTTAAAAAAAAAAATCTTTTTGGTGTTTCTGTAACAATTTTATTTTTTTGCAAAATAAATAAAATACTACCCTGGTAGGTCTGCATTAGTTTAAAATTCTACAGATGTTCTTGTATATTTATCATGAATACTATATACATATATACCTCGTCATGCCAATAACTTTCTCCACACTTCCCTATCCTTGAATACTCCCTTCGCTTCAACACCGAGTCATACGTGTTCTTATATTCTTAAAACTCTTAATGTTTCGCTTTTTCACACATTCGTCTACAACGTTTAACCACGTGTTACATACATTTCTTAGATGTCCCATTCTAACCGCAATCACCACTATAGTGACAAACCCAAGCTTAACATCCATAAAAGTAGGTGACCTGTTGGTCTAGGGGTAAGGTGTCAGACTTCTATGCTGGCGGCCGGGGTTCAATCCTCGGTCCCGGCATAGATTTATCTGATTACCAAACCCTTCCTTCACCCCTGACAAGACATCTTGTGATGTGGGGAATGGCAGGCCTCCACCGTGGTTCGGATTCCACGTTAAACTGTAGGTCCTCCATTTCATCTCACAATCACCCTACCATTACACATTAGCATAAGTGCGTATAACCCGAATGGGTAGTAAGATGCGGTGCTAATAATAATAATAATAACATCCATAAAACAAAGTAACACTTTTATATAACGCCATATTTGCCTCTTTCGATCATTAATAAAATCATATTTAAACAGAAAACTTTATATTTAGAAAAAAAAAATCTGTTCAAATTCTGAGATGTTACTTATGATAGATAAGATTCATGACCTTTTTATATAACAATGTGTTAAAAGTTAAACTAAATGAAACTACTGACAGAATATTTTATTTATTTTGTCCAAAAACTTTTGTTTTGTTATAAAAAAATACTAGCTTTGCCTTTCGTTCCTTTCAGTCCCCCCTTGAATCAAACCCAGGACTGTCAGACTAGTAGAAAAGTGCTCTACCAAAACTGAGCTATGGATGTCGACCAACTCAGTACTATCTTGTCGTCTCAATAGACAAGAATCCGTATAACCCTCGCGTTATTTCCTTTACCTTAGTGCGCATGCGCGCTCGTGGGTGAAAAAAAGAAGTAATTAAGTTTGACTCTGAGCTCTCAAGCGAGCGTCTCGTTTTCATCTCTGACTGGAGATGGGGGGTCGTAGTACCTTCCTCTGCTCTCCCTCCCACATAGTTTACGACACGATTTACTCACCTTTAAGAGATAGAGAGACTGGGTCTCGGGTGAAGAACCGGACATGTCTCTTGTTTTAGAAAGGTTAACTAGGATGGTGATCGTAGTGTCAATCAGTCTCAAGATTTAATATATGTACAAGCGTGGATCCGGGGGAGAGCGAGGATCAAAGAGTCAGTTGACCCCCCTGTGAAAGTTAGAAAATTAATTTAAAAAAAACACAACAAAGTTCAAATTTTAGAAAGAAAATACAACACAGATAAATTATCCAGTTTTTTTTTTAATATCTTTACCAGCAGACACCTCTTAAGCCGGATCCACACGTGTGTTATTCGGTCATGTTTATTCAACGTACGATATGACTCACGGAAGTGTGGAAAAAACAATCGTTTTCATGTACGAATGAAAATAATTTGCCCCTCCCTTGAATAAATTACCCCCTAGATATATTTCAAATCCTCTGATATTATCGAATTTGAAGCTGAAATATGGCCTTAAATCAAACTAAAAATGACTTCTAGATGCATTCTATTGTAAAAAATTTGCCGAAGAAGACAGTTTCAAATATCTACTAGACTACGGCATATGTCAGAAAATGTCAAGGGAGGAAAGCTCTAGATAGTTTCTAAGGTCATTCAAATTTCAAAGATGTTTCTGAGACGACCACTCCAAATAGCTCCTAAATGCATATCATTTGGTAGAATTTTAAGGCGAGGACCACCCCAAATTATCTAGTTTCTGAACTAATTCAACTTTACAAATTTTGTTGGTGGAAGACCACTTCAAAGATCAACTTCTAGAGGTATTTATTCATCGTAAGAACTTAAGGTGAGGATCACTCTAAATATCTTCAAGGGGGATCCAAATTTCAAAAATTTCTGGTGAGGAACACTTTAAATGGCTTATAAAAGAATCTTTTTTTCTTAACAAGGCGAAGATTTCTCATAGCTTCTAGAATGAACAACTTTTTCAAAAAAATTGTTGAAGAAGGGCCACTCCAAATAATTTATAAAAACTATATAATTTTAAAAATTTGGGGAGGATGACAACGGTTTAAAACATATATAAGAGCAAACATGAATAGGAAACTATTGAATGATTTTAAACAAAATCTAACATTGTAAGTAAATATATTATTTATATTATTTTGACCCTCCTATGAAAATGGTCTGGATCCGCGCTTGGATATTTACTGACTAAAGTGTGTTTCACCATCATGTAACAGTGACCTTATTAGACCAATGAATAGTTCGGTGCTCTGTATAGTTCGAACTGCCTTTGACAACTATTTCTGGCCTAGAGACGTAACATTAACATAACTAGCGAGCCATAAACAGAAAGATATACCACTCAGCTCTCATTCTACAGTTGGGTGTGTTCTACAATTTGGTTGTTTGATCAGTGGTTGCATCCGCACGTGATCTGTTTTGGATTTGGAGGTAACAGAAGCAGTGTATATATACATCAACTTAGCGTTAAAAGAAGAAAAAGAGGAGGTGACGCTGGTGGCAAACCAGAATTTTTGAGATGAGGGAACAGCCTTAGTGGCAGATTTATAGGGATCTAACACCTTAGCGGACATTATAAAAGTATTTACATAAATATCACCAATAGAGTTTAAGTCTTAAATTCTCTTTATAGGAAGAAAGATAATTATTAAAGAGAAAAACCAAATTCAGGCCACTGCTTGCAGCGCTGTTACGGGTGCCATCCACACTACAAGCCGAGCCCTGACGTGAGCATCGAGCGGATTAAGTTATTGCTTGGTGCTACGGGTACCTTACACATTATCGGGAATATTACGGTGCTCAGTTCGGGGCGCTGTTACGTTACGATAAATGCTCTACGCATAGTCTGCTCTAGAGCTTAAGGTAGGCTGGAAAAGGGTGGGGAGAGGAGGGGGGAAGAAAAAGCCAGTGTTTTTGCAGTTTTAATAGCAAAACAGTTGTTTTTTTTGCCAAAAATTAAAAAATATTTCTCCAATAAACATATAAAGTTTAATATTTTCACATACTTACCTCATACTTTCTTGAATATCTGTCAAGGGTGTCCTGGAATTTAATGACAACATTTATCTTTATTTAAACAAGCTTGTATCACACTGCTCATGATGGATATTCAGAAGCTGTGTATTTCAACATGTGAAGAAAATTTATATTCTATGTTTTTACTGGAGAAATATTTAATTTATTTTGATTAAAAAAAATTTTTGCCATAAAATTTGCAAAAAAAAGGCCATTTCCCACGTCTTTTTCAATCTCACCTTAAAAGCGCTAGAACAGTAGAGCATAAATTCCTAAACCTCAGAAACCAAGTGGGTGTATAATGTTACTGTGTCTGGCTTTAGGAGAACAAACGGGGGGCAAAAAAATGACCAAACAATTTGTGTTGTGACCCTACATATTAAATAAATGGTACGGAACTCCACACGAACTTTCTCGTGCCTTTATTATTTTTTTGAAATGGAAATACTTACTCAAAATTCGTAATATGATATACACTAGCAAACCCGAGAACAAAATGGGCTAAATATACGTAAAACATTTTTAATTCATGGTTTTAAATTTCATAATTTTATTTTTAAAGAATAATTAACGTCTTCATTTGTATATTTGGATCAATACAAAATATCGATATTGGGTCCCCAAGGGTCAACACTTCGTATTAATTTTTTATTATGTGTGGAATGCCAGGTCACCACCGTGGTTCGGATTCCACGTTAAACTGTAGTTCCTTCATTTCATCTCACAATCACCCTACCATTACACATTAGCGTAAGTGCGTATAACCCGAACGGGTAGTAAGACGCGGTGCTAATAATAATAATAATAATAATTTTTTTATTTCTGGTTAAAATATTCATCATTTTTCTAGGGGATATCTTATAGTTATTGCATTGATATTAAATCTCTCTTTTATCAATTTTAACCAATTAAATAGGTAATTAATGACTATTTAGTCTAAAGTGATAAAGATAGAATCGTTATAGCCGATTTTGAGAAAATTGATTGTTTTTCTTTTCGCTTGTTATTAAACTACTCCTAATTTTGGGATTAAAAAACCACACAAACAGACGCCATTGCAAAAATAACTTTTTAGGATTCGGGGGATCATTAGACGTCAACATCCATCAACATTTCAAGTTAGATTCTTTTTACGGTCGCAATACTTTACCTTTAGTTTTCGAAAAGTAAATTTTTTTTTATGTATTTACGTATAGATTGAAAGTTATTGGTTTTATAAATATGTGTTCTGTGTAAAATATTTGTATTATAAATAGATCTACATATTTACAATGATAAGTAATTTCAGATCTCAAATAGTCTCGGAGATATGATAAAAAGTGAGAATTTACATTTAAGAGCGGGGCCCTTAGAGTCATTTTGCTGAAATATTGAAAATAGCCATTTTGTTTAGGATTTTTATAAATGTTTCGAAATTAAATTTAATCAAAATCATTATATCTGATTTTAAGAAAATTGACTTTTTCTCTTTTTGCCCTTAATTTTAGGATTAAATATCCAATTCCAAAAACCCTTGGGGCAACCCTATGAAAACCCTAGATACCAAGTTTTAGTCCGATCGGTAAAATAGTTTAGACTCTAGTTAGAGGTACAGATAGACAGACAGACGGAAATTAAAAAAAAACTTCTTTGGATTCGGGGTGTCATGAAAAGTCGAGATTCATCAAAATCTCGATATCGATTTTTTTGAAGATCACAATACTTTCTCTACCTTTAAGATAGCGAGAAATTAAAAACATCTTTTAATTCCTGAATATCCATTCTACACTTTGATACCAGTTTCCTTTTGTTTCCCGGACATTTAAATCTTAGTGATCAACCGAGATATGTGGATTTTTAGACATTGCGTAGTGGAAAATTTCATCTTTTAAACTATGTTTGCAAGTCTCTATATTTATTTATAGGGTCATAGAAAATAATTCTGTTCATTCCAGTAACACTATACACAGTCCTGTACTGTTAATTGTTTTGTCAAAATTTAACCTAAGAGCAACATCTGTTTGGCAATATCTCAGAAACCCAAACCACCACCTTAATGACGATAATTACTTGTTGATTTCTAAGCCATTTTGTAAAGCGGGCTATATCTTAACTTGACGCACTTCCCTCGGGGTGGATCCGGACAACTGGGTGCCAAAATTAACCCCATTTTTTTATTTCTAAAAGATCATTTTTTTCCTCTACCATAATGCAATGCACTTTTTTCTTTTAATTAAAAAGTGATGAGTAAAAACAAAAAATGCACTCTTTTACTATGCGCAACATCATATTTTATTTAAATGCTATTTGTCTTATATTAATTCATTGCAATAATTAGGTTAGGTTAGGTTTGGTTATTTTTATTAATAATAATTAAGTTTCCTCTACTAAGATTTTTCTAAACAATTCCAAAAATGAATATTTACGTAATTGAAAATATATGATGTTGCGCTGAAAAATATGATTAATTAAAAAAAAGTTTATTTTTAGTTTTTACCCGTCACTTTTTGATTTTAATTCAAAAGATATGAAAAAATTGTGCATTTTTTTATATTCTAAAAAAAAGTACATTGTATTATACTAGGAAAAAAGTTAATCAGAGAAAACCAAAGAAAAAAACGTTCTTTTAACAACCAGTTATCCTGGCGCCCAGTTGGTCGCGCCTGGATGGCGGCGCCCAGATGGTGGCGCCCAGATGGTGGCGCACAATTGTCCCAGACCACCTCGGGGACCGCATAATAACAGTACTCTATATACGTCCGAATGGTAAAATGTTTTGGCTCCATACCGAGATACAGACATACAGAAAGATGGAAAGACAGAGGGAATTGCTAAAATAATTTTTTTCAGTTTCAGGTGGTCGTTTAATGTTGAAATTTATTAAAATCCTGAGCTCTATTTTTTAGTAGCACAATACTTATCACTCCTAGTGGTCAAGAGAACCTTAAGACCACACAAACAACACACACACGCGCTTTCACTTCTAACATTTGCTTCTGGACAACCTAGATCTAAGAGTCTCTTCCCACTGGCTTTACCCATTTTTTACCGTCTCTTTAAGTGTCCTTTTATTCTCTCTCCAGACAAACACTTGGCCAGATTATATCAGTCGCCCAACGCATTTCTTCTCCTAGTGTCAAACTGCTTTCTATGAGAGAGATAGAGAGAAAAACAATCTGTTTTGTTTAGTATACTTTCAATATCAAGAAAAGTCTCTTCTTAAACTTCAAAGACACACTTAATAGAAAAATTGTGTAGTAGAAACTATAAACAAATTATCTGTATGTAGTTACTTGCACGTGCTTACATGTTTATAGAGAATGTACGATTATTTGAGTGTTTTAAGACAAAAGACTCGTCGCCTTTCAAAACCGTGTTTAGATCTCTATAAAGTCTAAAATGAAAATAAAGGAGTAGTGAAGAGGAGGGTTACGTAAGGGGTGTCTCCTTGTTTTAGAACCCTGGAGACGCGGCGGGGAAATAATTGTACCTCATATTCAACAGTTTCCCTTAGAAATTGCTTCATGCTTTTGATGTCTTGCGCTGGTAGTATTTTCTCTGTTTGAATGAACATCTTCCCCGTTTCGCTCAGTGAGCATTGTCGTCTAAAGCGCTTCTGTGTTTGACAGGAAGAGCGGGAGGGGACTGAAGTGAATTCAAAGACACGGAAAGAGATGGTTGGTAAGACGTAGGATTTCTTGATGACCTTGTCAACTATTTGTAAGGTCCTGAAATGACTCGCAATTATTTACAAAGGTTTTCTTAATTAAGGATTCCAAATTATAGTGCCTGGCCGTTTTAATTTCATTGATTAGGTTTTGATACTGTACGGGCCTTTGAGAAGAATTTTATAAGGGGGTATCAAGTTTTTTTTGGGCTCTCTTCCATTTTCATTAATTCTGTCTAAGGAAAAAATAATAATCCTATCTGAAAAAAAAGACCAAAAAATGATAGTTTTATTTATACTTATATATCTAAAAAATAGAAAACAATAAACCAAAAAATTATACCTCTAGACTACTAATAATTTAATAAAAATACTTGTAGTAGAAATCTGAACGCAAGTCTTAATTATGCAAACATTTTATGAGATCCCAGGAAATTCCCTAGGCCCCCTTTTAGATCCCTGGTCCCGGGTACGATGTACCCTCTTGCACACCCCTCTCATAGGGCCTGAACATAAGCCGAAAATAGAGAGAATAATCTTCTTGGGTGTCTCAGAAATTCGAACGCTAGCAGAAATATATTTAGTGCCATAATTCTATGTAATACAAACTAGACAAAGTTGATTAATGACATGTTTTACATTCTAGTGTATAAACATATCTATAAGAATAATATGAGATGGAGATTTTCTGATATTTGTGTTTTGTCTAGGAACAAATAAAAAAAGAACAAGAACGTTAATTTTATAGCTACTCCTCTTTCATATTATTTCAAATCCAAAATTCCCACCCTTAATATATTTAGCATTTGTGAACAACTAAATAATATTGAACTTAATGACTTTTTATATGTTAAAAATCTTCTTTACTGATTTAACAAGACTGTGTTGTCCTATTATTTTTCAAAATTCTCGACGAGTCTCTGTGATGTCATCGTAAAATCTTAGCTTTTACCAGCAAGTTTCAAACCCTATTCGATTAAAATGTGCACAACACCATTAATTTTTGTAGCATCTTTTTTTTTTATCTCTGTTTCAAAAGTGATGAAATATGGGGTGATTTAATGAAACTGGAAGAATATAGATACATTCTATGTTATACTATATTCAAGGAAAAGTGATCTTCTGGTTTCACTTGTTGCCGCGTATTGATAATTTTTCGTTCCAACTATGCAAATACTAGATAGTCGTGAGTCATTTTATTTGATTAAATCCAAGTTATATATAGTAGTTATTATTTTCATAATAAAGTAGAAGTAGTGTTTAAGTGTGGCAAAGGTAGGGTTACATTCAATTATTACCAACCCCATGGCGAAAATACCTGAACTTTCAAATGACACCCACCAGATGATGTAGTTCCGCCAAACACCACGCATGACATTTCCATTTATTAAGTTATTTCAAATCTCCTTACCATTGTATATAGCCTTCTATTATCTCGCTTTGTAGGTGCATGCATAATGATTGAGTGTTTTTTTTAAAATCTGATTGAATCTGTCAATTTGATTATGTCAAACAGGATATGAAGGGATCAAGTTCTTTCAAGTTGCACCAAGCGGACAATGCCGTTGAGGGTGAAGTCTTTCTATTGGTTTAGAGCTTGTCACGTGATTACGTTTCAGCTCTGCTCTTGATTTACGGCGAACGTGTGAATCAACAGTAGTTTAAAACAAAGATGGTTTACTTGATACTCAATGCTCAGCCCTAGTGTTTTATATACTAACTAATTAAAACCTGCTTCGGTGTTTGCATGGTCAGACGTTTTACTCTCTCACTAGACTAGATTGACGATTACAGAAATATCTATGTTCGAATCTTAGTCAGGTGTAGTGAAGGTGGATTTCCCACTTTACTACCACCCAAATGTGGGTACACTTCCTTTAAATATAACCTTACTAGTCCTTAAAAGCATCAGCGTAATTATTAGGTACAGTACATAGGCGTATAACTCAAGCGGATAGTAAGACGTGGTGCTAGAAAATAAAAAACTAATTGAATACCAAACAAAACCGTGTAAAAATACTAATTATGTTCTTCAGTACCAACTTGAATTTAGCTAAGATTCCAATATAGAGGAAAACGCGGTTAGGTTCCATTTTTCCCCATTTTCCACGAAACCATTTTATGGCAAAAATAAATCAACATATTCCCTAAGTATATACGTTTACTTAATTCTCTACAAAAAAAATTCATCAGTTCTTAAGATCTGTCATGAGCATCTCTAAATCTAAACATAATATTATTAAATGAAGATAAAAAATCCTTGTCAAACTTTTCAATGCACAGAAGACTTTCAAGAATTGTTAATATTACTTTGTGTGGATCATAAAAATAACTTTACCGACTCAAACAACCATTGAATTATTTTACCTGAAAAATTCTATTTTTTTTGTTTGAAAAAAACTACAAAATTTAGGACCTTAGCTTATGTTCTCTTCTAATCCACCTTAAATATCCACCTAACCACGAAGATTGGTAGGTAATTTTGGTGATATTAAAAGGCTAGTGTTTTTACAATTTTTATGGCAAAAAGCTTTTTTTTATTAATAAATAATATATTGCTCCAGTACAAACATGTAGTTTAGTTTTTTCCTCAAAGGGTGATGTCAACAGTTGTTTGAATATTGTCGTGAGCACAGTGACATTAGTCGACAAACTTTTTATACAAAGAAAAAATTGTCAATACATTCCTGGAACACCCTATACAAATATTCAAGAAATTCTGAGGTCACCATGTGAAGAAAATTAATTTATATGTTTGTATTGGAGCAATATTTTATTTATTTTACCCAAGAAAATGTTTTGTTTTAAAATCTGCAAAAAACATTGGCCTTTTCCTCGCGTCCCTTTCCATCCAACCTTAGATAGAATATTTCTAATATTGTTAAAATGTAAAGTTGCCGCTTACTGAGAGGTCAGGACTCAAATCCCTTGTGGGTTCATTAAGAGTGATTTTTTCCTAAATAGTTTCTCACTTTTTCAAAAGAAAAATGAGGTTATATTTCTCTAAATTCAGACCATTTTGGTCTCTACTTATTTGATATTGTTAAATGCATATTACCTGGCCGGGTAGTGAGATACAGATATAAAAAGGATGGAATTATTACAATAGTTTTATTTTCATTGCCAGAGCTCAGCTTTTTTTAAAATGACATTTCATCTTTTTTTTTAATTCGTTCGTGACATACAATGATAATAAGTACATACACTCTGTTCACTATCGTCTTGTGTTAAGAATGTATAAACTTATAGTTTTTTTTATTAATTCATGGTCATTTTGGAAATTAAGGTAATTTTTCTTGGTTTGTAACTTTTTTTTTACAATTTTGAGTCATTTTATGTTGAATAAGTATATTTTTTAAACACTATCGATAGTTTATGAATGAATAAATAAATTATTAGAGTATAGAAGTTTCAAATACACAATTGTTGGAATGAGAAAATAATGCGAGCAAGGATATTGGTATCCTCTTTGCTTGTTTGGCTATAAAATACATTCCTGGTGAGACTGTGACTAGGGTGGAGAGGGTTGCATTGAGAAGGGGTAACTATACTTATGAAGCAGGTATGTTTTAAATCAACATTAAATTTATCAGAATGAAAGAGTTTAGTTACAAAACGTAGCTAATTACATTTTACATGTGTAATTCATATATATGATTTAGTCATGTGCATTTATTTATTTAGGGTTTTTGTTCTTATATTAAGTTTTTTTTTAAATTTGGAACATTTTTTTAACTTTAAGGTTATTTTAACGACTTAAAAAAATAATGTTTAGGTTATAAAAATGTGGGTCCTGTTGTTAACTAATTCTATTGTCTTCTGGTACTGGAAAGTTGCCAGGATGTAAGCTCGCCATTCAACTCTACCCTTAAATCCCTCCGTCCAATCCCTACCTGCTACTCAGCCTCGATAAAACTCATTTTTATATTTATATTTATTTTGATATGTGTCACAAATTAAATATTTAATTTCTTAAAAAAAATTACTTAACATCGAGTTAATATTTTAGCTTAAACCGTTTTAGTTTAGTGTTTTAGTTTCTCTGTTATGATGGTAATAGAAACACAGCAAATTGAGAGAGAATGAGCGGAAAAGAGAGAGAGATAGAGGGGAGGGATTCAGGTTGAAGAGCTGCTCCATGACATATGAGGGTGCGAAGGTGGTGGGATGGTTTGGGGAGGGGTGAGAGGGGGATTACGACGTGTCACTGGCGGTACCTCCTTTCATAATTGAGACGCGCTGTCGTAATTCTAAAGCTGAGTCGACAGAACGTAGCTACCGCGATAGTTTGAGAGGACGTGCAACATAATTCCATTGTTCTGGTGTTACCATTGGGGGTAGGGGTTGGTGGGGGAGGGGGGGGGGTAGAAGTTAGCGTGCTTGTCTTCCGGCTGTGGAAGACAGTGGTTCAATAAACGATCTAGTGTGAAGTCAAGCTCCTTCTTGTTTCGCCTCCAAAATGTGATTGGCAATCTTGTCTTCGTTGGAATATGCATTATTTATTTTGGTTTTATTAAAAAAAATATATATCACCTCTATTTCCTATTATTTTAGCTTGGAAAGTGTTATCTTAACTATTTAAATAATTATCGGTCCCATGGTGTAGTGGTTAATATACCTAGCTACGAACCTAGGGGTCCGGGGTTCGATTCCCGGCTGTTAACCTGGGTATTTTTCCCAAAAGAAGAACTACCCCAACGATCATCAGGGTCTTTTTAAGTAGGCTTAAATTAAGTTTAAGTGTTTTCACTGGTTCTACAACCTCATACTCACTATATCCCTCCTACTCACTATCACCCTTATTATATAACTATCATACTGTCACTCTCAAACTCACTATCACCCCATACTCACTATCACCATCATACTCACTATCACCTTCATATTCACTATCACCCTCATTTTCACTATCACCATCATATACAATATATAAAAATGATTTTTTGTCTGTTTTTGCTCAAACACGCCCAAACCACGGTATACTTTTAGGAGACAAAAAAAACCTAATAATGCCAAAAATGTAGTATTATTGCTCCAAACACACAAAGAATTATTAAATATTTGAAATTTCTAAGTTGAATTTAGTGAATCGATGGATTCAAAAATTTACAAAACTCACATAAAAAAAACTACTCCACACTGAACCTGCTTGACTGACCCTATGGTCTAAGGCATCTCTCTTACAATCGGCTAGATTGCCAACTATAGGGAGATTGGGGCTCGAATCCAAGTCGAGTGGACTGAGGATGGTTTTTCTAAATGTTTTTTAATCTACCTCCATGAAAATGCAGGTACGCATCCTCTAAGTTCAACCTTCCTCATACTTAGCATAATAGCTTAATTAGTACCGAGTATGCATATAGCCTGAACAGGTAGTAAGTCTGGTTGATTTAAAAGAAATACTTCTCACTGTGTTAGAAGATTAAAATTTGGCAGGCAGGTAAGAGCAACCCAATCACTCTAAAAATAAACATTCAAAATTAATGAACAAAAATGAAGAAAGTGGTCCTCCTCAAAAATTTCAAAACTAATAGAATAAAACATCATTTTCCATATAGTAGAAAATTTAAATGTTTAAATAAGTGTAAAGAGATGCCCTTAAACCGTTGTTTAAGGCTGTATGAACATTTATGATCTTTGCTACACTATTATGCTCTTATTTCCAATATGTTTTGTTACTGTGTATTTAATTTATTTTTACATACCTTATGATATCTCTTAGGCAAATATTGGGTTTGTTTTTGAACTCAGTTTATTAGCTGTGATTAATGTTTCGTTTCAGTGATTGTTTTTAAAATCGATTTGTTGACATATATGGTTTTGGATAGGAAATTATACAAAAAGTGCAGCTGAAAGTTGAACATCATTATCGATATAATTTGGATATCTTTACGTCTGCGTGAATTATCAAAACACTTCTAAACATTCTAGAAATCTAAAGTTTGATATGCCGATTGATCTTAAGATAATGTTCTATATAAAAGTATGAAAATTGAAAATCCACCACTACGTTTTCAATAAGTGGCCAAAAACGGTTGAAACGAGTAGCTCCCTTTCTATATAGTAGAATTTTAGCGTTCTATAAAAATTATCATTTGTTTTAACTCTATAACAACATATTGTTAATTCCAACATTACTCTGGTTTTTTATTTTAACTTTCTCTAAATAGAGTACAAATATTGTGTATAAAGAAGTTATAGCATAATACTAAAAAAAAGTCTAGCTCTATGCACATAATTAGATTATAATCTGTATTTTTATTTGTGTTTTATTATGCCTACATTTCATATTTTGTAACACAATTTGAAACAAAAAATTAAAAATATTATTTAATATTCGGTTACAGTCCCCTCTGATTATTTCTACATACTATAAAAAACCAGTTTAAATTAAACGATTTCCCACGAAAACACCAGTTAGGTTTTTCTGCGCATTCACATTTTGGTTTTTATTTTCCTTCTGGGCAGTATAAACTATAAAATCACCAAATAATCCAGTTTTAGGATGTTTGTTTGTCTTTATATTTGTTTTTTCCGGTAATTTCAAAATTTGTTCAACCGATTGAGATGGCACTTCTTCTGTTATACTCATTATTTTTCATAGAAATATAAGCTGCATAACCTTAGGCTAGCTCATCAGTGAGTGAAGTGAAGTCGAAAAAACCGGGCGTAAGCAGTGAACATTCATCGAGGCTGGTATTGTGGTTACATAAGTTAGCAATTATAATAAGTTGAGGTGTGGAGAGGAAGGAGGTGGATAGAGTTTATGTTTTTTATTGAATCTATGTACGCACATAAAAACACTGCTCTTGAAGTTTCATTATTTTCTAGAATTCGAAGTTGTTGAATACGTTGATGGGTTGTTTAATCTGTGCGAAGCCGCGGGCAGATGCTAGTATATAAATGAAAAGCGAATAAACAAAATAATTGTATTAAATTGGCTGTAGATACTTGAAGCTCTGCAACTTTGATAAAATAATACTACTGAGGGGGTAAAGTTGGAAACATAAAATAACTATTTAAAACCCAAACTCTTTAAAATTCAACTTTAAATAAATGGGAAAAAAATATGACATTTCTTCAGTATCTATTTGTGTTGAGAAATATTCCACCAAAATGAATATTTCTTCACCAAACTATGGAGTTTCTTGTATTGTTCCTAAAAAGGAAATAAAACTTGAGAAATAACATAACTAAGAAGAAATGTTTTGCGACCAAATGTAGCTACCTGCAATAATATTATTAGATGTTATGGTCTGATTTGTGAGCCAGTAGATAAAGTAACCAATCATCTTATCCTTGATGTTATGGGTTGTTGTCAGTGTGTACATACCTTGGAAACATTAACTATTAACATTTTTCCTTAATTTAGCTTAATAGTAAGCTAATGCTTCATACGAAATAGTAATACAGCCATGTTGTTGCTGAGTACGTGCCAAGCTCTGTGCAGTTCTTATCATCACAAAATGTACACTGTATTTTTTTTTAATGTGAAAGTGTAAGCGTTGCTAACACGAAGATGTTACATAGTGAAAATACAATAAAAACAGGAGTAGGGTTATGACATGTTGTAAAAGGAGAAGAAAAAAAAAGTTGCCCTCAACTTCCCTTTGGTTGCTGAGCACGGTTCCTCCACGAATAAAGCAGCAGAGGAAACAACTTGCAAGATGCAGTCATGCGTGAATATCTAAACCATCTCTTTAAATGTCTCTTCTTTACAACACAACACCCGTCTAACTGCCTCTTTAGACGTCTGTCACAAGTGGATGACAGCTGAGAAGTTCTGTGGGCGTCAGGAACATGTCAAATAAGTAGGTAGTCTTTTAGAGCCGTTTATTGTTTGAGACCATTGATATTTGAACTGTTTATTTTTTCGAATTATTTAGCATTAAATTCGTTAATCGTTTTAAGACAGTTGTATTTTGAGCTGTTACTCAAAATCTTGAATTAAAATTATGGAATAATTTTAAATGGTTTTATTTTAGCTGTTGACCGAATCGGTTTTCTTTCAATTCGGGAATAATTCGAAAATGTTTTTATTTGAGGTGTGTTAAAAACGATTGTATTTCAAATCAGGAATCATTTAAACTTGTTTTTATTTGAGCTGTTTCTAGAAAACCTTTTCTTTCAAATTAAGAATATTTGAACTTTATTGTTTTATTTGAGCTGTTTTTCAAACCATTTTCATTCCATTTATGAATGATTTGAAACTAATGTTTTTATTTGAGCCTTTTTTTCGAAAAGCTGGTCGCTCTAGCCTTTTATTGTTCGAAACTTTTATTATTTTAGTATTTTTCAGACCCGTTTCCATTTGATCAATTTATTGTTAATATTTTTTGAGCCTATTGGCCTGGCCCCGTAAACTTACCAACTTTCCCCTGTACCATGCTGTGCTACTTAATCCACTTACAACTAAACCAATGTATAGTTTGATTAAATTATCATTTACGACATGATACATATTGTTTTAGTTATTTAATTTATAGTCCTAAAATTTGCAACATATACCTTTAGATATCAACGAACATCCACCGGTGGGTACACTGACTAAGGTATTATCTGATTGGTTATATGGTGTTGTGGATGTTTGGGCTCGAATCCCTGCTAGGTTTACTAAGTGTTAGGCGCTCTCTTCAACTTATATTAGTGTAAATATAGCGATAGCCTTAATAGTAAGTTTAATGCAATGTACAATAAATACATGACAATAGACACAATAGCAAGTATAGACAAAAGTTTATTTTCACAGAAGAAAATATACTATGAGCTGTATGTCCCAAGAGTAAACCTATTATTCATAGACAAATCAACATTTGAACACAAACTATGAAAATAAAGAGGGAAATTCTTGTCCAAATTTTTCATTGCCTTCGAAATATTTTCAAGATCTTTTGAAAATAGTACTTTTAGAAAATTTAACTAAATGTATCAACTGAAAAAAAAAAATGGCTAAGAAAAGTTTTTTTTTTTTTTTGCTGTTGAAATTAAAAATTATTAATGATAATGCATGTTCACTTTCATCTCACCATTATTTGGTTTTCATGTAATTAAATACTTAGTGCGTTATTTTTTAAATATAGCCTAAATTATGTTTTTAACTAAGCGCTCATAAATTTGTATTTTACTTAAAACGAAGTTTATATAAATGAGGGGAAAATCATGAAAAGGTGACAACACTGTAATGATGTATTATTATCATCACCGCGTCTTACTACCCATTCGGGTTATACGCACTTACGCTAATATGTAATGGTAGGGTGATTGTGAGATGAAATGGAGGACTTACAGTTTAACGTGGGATCTGAACTACGGTGGAGGCCTGGCATTCCCCACATTCACTAGTTGTCTTGTCAGAGGTGAAGGAAGGGTTTGGAAATCAGATAAATTTGTGCCGGGACCGAGGATTGAACCCCGGACCTCCAGCACAGAACTCTGACACCTTACCCCTAGAAAGTTAGGTCACCAGTTGTAATGATGTAGGCTTTTTCCCTTTCATACTATTCCAAATCAAAGGTTCCCACCCTTAATTTATTTAAAATTAGTGAACCATTTATAATATTGAACTTATTGAATCCTTTTGTGTTAAAATCATATCTATTGATTTAACAAGCCTTGGTGGTCCTTTATTTTTTTTAACACTGTTGACAAGCCTTTGTGATTACATTGTAAAGTCTTAGCTTTTGCTAAGAGGTTTAAACCCCTCTTCCGAATATTATATCCACAAAGCAATCCAGCACTCCTAGTTAACTGTTACGACACGGTTGTTTAATTTTTCTCTAGTTTCAAAATATAATGAAAGTATGATGTAATCTCATTAAACTGGAAGATTCTAGATGTTTTCTTGTTATATTATAACAAAGGAAAAGTGCTCTTCTGGCTTTAATTGGCCTATAACCCTGCTATATGTAGGATCAGCGGAGCGCTAGCTTTCAAATTTAAAAATTTAAATTCCATGTATTGATTATTTTCGTCCCAAATTAATGTCTTAAATATGGTGTAATCATGTGTCATTTTATCTGAATAAATCCAACATAATTATAGACTTGTTATTTTCATGATAATGTAGAGTAAAGTTTTCACAACACAGACCTAACTACTTGTAATAAGCGTTTTTTTATGTACAATACACCTTGATTTTATTACGCTTGGACATTTGGAGATCTCTTTTTATAAAATAAATATACATTTTTGGTTGTCTACATTGAAACCCTTAATATGTTATATTTGCTTTTTTTTATAAGTATTGATGACGTATGAAAACATGAAATATCAATTACCTTTTTCTAGCTATCAGATATCTCCATTCGTAAGAAAATTGGGATCTAGTTAGAATGAAAATTTTCATCTTCATTAAAGTCATCACTGGAAATAGTTTATTTCCAATAGATACATAATAATATACAGTATTATAATTTTCATTAGAACAGGATTATCTGACTGATATAAATGTTACTAGACTTACCTTCACGTATTTATACAATTTATGTTATCTGCAGCGATCACTTTTGATAGATATTATCAATATTTATAAAAATAATTATGATAAATAAAATATTATCAATGCTGAAGGAAAACAATATATTATTTTGTATTTTATAAAAGGCCTTTCCTATTAAAACTGGATTCTACTTGCTTTGAATTATGTGCCCTTTTTTAAAAAAATATAAAGACTAAAAATTATCTTTTCATCATTTGACTAAATATATTAATATAAGTTTAAAAACTAAGAACTAAAAAAGGATAAGCTTGGAGTATAGGTCTTTGAGTCATAATTTCAAACACCTCGTGGATTTTCAAAGTTTCAGTGAACATTTAAATAACTAATGTTCTTTGAAATCGTATAGACGAACGGGTAGTAAGACGCGGTCCTTAAAAAAAAATTCTTCGAAGATAAAGTTGAAATGTTGTTTCGAATCTTAAAAGGTTCTTTGACATTACTTGCTTACTCTAAAAAAAGTAAAAGAAAATGTTTTAGGTTTTTGAAATATATATTTATCTTGAAATTTAACTAAAAGTTAGTAAAAGATTTTTATGTTTTCAAGTTCTTGAGAGGTTCTACTTTAATATTTGGGAAACACTTTATTTATAAATTATTTAGATATATTCTTATAAACGTTTCAACAATCAACATAATGACAAGATTCCAGTTCTTAAAACTTATTTTTTTTTCACTTGTAGTTAAGTTCTCGGTTTCTTTTTATTTATTTTTTAATGTGTTTAGCACGTTGTATATACTCCGACCATTTGCGGGAACTCTTTTATTTTATCATATAGATAAACTAATGTAATCTCGAACTTTCCTTACGTCTATATTATCATGGTTCTTAACGTTTTATAATAACTTGAACCTGAAAATAGTTTATCTTTCAATTTCGTTTAGTCCCTATCATCTGTATATCTATTTGACTCTTGGGTTAGAACTGAAACAGTTTTTGTAGATTTGGTTCATACTTGATGTTTAGATGTTAGATGGTCATATCTGATAGCTCAAGGCCAAACCATTATTTAAATTATCGCTTTATAATTAGTTGTCGTTTTCTGAAAACAATTTTTTTAATCTAGTTAAGAAACTATACTTATATATTAGCACCTCGATTTACTATCCTTTCGGGATATACACTTATGTAATAATTACTCAAATGGGTTAGGAACTGGGAAGGTTGAATATAGAGCAAGTGAGCCCGCATTTGAGTGGAGGGAGAGTGGTAAACATTCAGGAATACCATCCCAGTTCCCCCGAGCCAAATTCTAACCTCAATCTCCCAGTCCTCAGCAGACTAGCTCAACACGAAACTAGTGCACTAGTAACTACGCAACCGAGGCGGGTGAAAAAAAACTATAATTTACCAACGTTTTAACTTGGCCACTTGTCATTTCACCTGTATGTCTCAATGTTACACTAGATATTTGTTCCACGATAAGTTTTAAATGCATTGACCAATTTTAACGAAATTTGGTAATGACATTCTTGGAAACTAAGCCGTATTAAGTATACACTTAGTTTTTTAAATATGATTGTCAATGTCAATATTGTGGTCATTCAAATGATTTTTTGTTTAATAATGAGTGAGCTAAAAATCATAAGACGAAATGTACCTGCATTTACGTGGAGGAGAGAGTGTGAAACAGTATGGTTAAACACCCTATTTTTTATATTCTGCCTAGGTTTGAACCTTGATCTCCCCATCTCCAGCTAACAAGCCTAGAAAAACTTGAAATTTAATCCATCTGTGGAGAAGGGGAGAAGGGAGGGGGGGGGGGGGAGGATAGGACTTTAATTTTGTTTGGTCGTTCATCAGTTGTGGGCCACTTCTTTACGGTGGATGGTCTGACATTACCCGACTCGGCTGTAAATCCAATATAAGGGGTCTAACAATACGCATGCGTATCTAAGTTCTTATGAAGTCGTAATAGAGCGTCGTAATCTAGGCCAAGATATGAAACATCACGGCGCCTTCATTGTCTTCTTGCTTTGAATACAGTACGCGGTCTCTTGATGGAAGAACCACCTATCTGACACATCAGTTCTATCTTTGAAGCAGGGTTGGTCTTAGAAGATGATACTTATTTATAGAGAAATGTTAAATATGGGGCATCGTTTTGTTTGGTGGCTAAACATGGATCCGAAGAAAAAAAAAGAAGACATATTTGGAAATCGCTGAGATGTGAGGCTGGAGGAGAACATATATTTTTTTTAGCACCACGTCTTACTACCTGTTTGGGTTATGCACCTTTGTACTAATTACACTAATTTGTTAGAGATTAATAATATTGGTTTTGGAGGAAATATACCCGCATTTGCATAGAGGGAGCGTGGGAAAACATTCAGGAGAAACCACCCACAGTACAGTCTACCGGGATTTGACCCCTGATTTCCCTGTCATCGGTAGTTTAATGTATAACATGAGAGTTACGCCTGAGATCAACAATTGGTCAGGAAATACTCAATAGTTTGGCCATGCTCAATATGAATAAAAATATTGAGATAATATCTGGAAAGTATCTAAATATATTTATCAGAAAATATACATGAAAACCCAAACTAGAATTACTGTAAACAAAATATTCCTTATCATTTATGTTGAAATAATACATTATTTATCAACTGACTAATAAATGTTTTTTTATATAAATTAGCTTAATACAACTTCAGGGTGTCCAGTGACACGGAATACCTGGAAAACAGGGAAAAGTCAGGGAATTTGTTTGTCGGGTAAAAGTCATGTAAAAGTGGTTGAATTTGGTCAAATTTCTGGAATTTTCACATATTCATTAAAATAATACAACACTTTCATTTACAATAGTCAAAATAACATTTTTCTTCCAGTTAATAGCCACTGTGAATCTTTTTCAACACATTTGAGTGTACTAATCTGAATTATCAAAGTCAACAGTATGTGATTTTTGTTTCATCTTTTCATCCTTTTCTCTGCGTGTTTTAACCAAAGTTGAGTCAGGGCTATGCGCATGTGCGAGAATTCGATTACACTATTGAAAGAATTAAACTAGCTATAAAAGAATGTGTCTCGAAACTATTTTAAACTTTACTGATGTACTCAATATGATCTAAATGAAATCTAACTTAGATCACACTACACAATTACCCATTACTTTAGAGTAGTATTCTTTAATACCATCATAGAGTTACACAATTTCAGATTAGGGGTCAATGTATTTGTCTAGAAATTGTATTATATTAAACTGCAAACTTAACAAAGGATTGTTTTTAATATAAAGTGACGGGAAAATTAGGAAATTGACCCTGAAAACCTGGAAAAGTCAAGGAGTTTTAAAATATAGTTTTTCTGGATACCCTGGACTTTGAAAATAAATAAATCATATAACGATATGAACATTTTATAAGGGTGTAAGTTAACAATATATACTTTTTTGGATCCGCTACTACCTATATGTATTGTCTATTTTATTAGCTTACAAATCAACTGTAGAATGTTTACCAAAGCTTTATTAACACATAGATCTACTTAAAATATCCACGTACGTGGGCTAAACGTCATGGTCGCCTAGTCTGGCTTTCCTATTCTTGAGAGGTTATGGTTCGTATCCATGCTGGGTGGAAATAGTTTTTTTAAATGTCGTTTCTCAGTTTATTTCTCTAAAATGCGTGTACATTTAATTTAAAACTCTACCTTTCTCACTTCTACCTCACTATTAAATTAGAAAGATCGTATATAATATAAAAAACCTTCATTAAAAAGTTTTTTTGAGCTTTTTTTCCTGGGGTGATATTTAATCTAGTCCATTTTTTTTAGTAAAAACCTTATCAGACAGCTAGAAAAGTTACTATATATAATTTCACTTATTCATACGTCAATTCATGTGATCTGCAGCTGTCACTTTATTAGATAGTATCAATACCAATAAAATAACGCTAATAATAACAACTTAAAATTATATGAATGTTAAGCACAATTTTATATATATATATATAAATATATATATATATAATCTTCTAAAAGGCTCTTCTAATGAAAATTAGACTGTTCAGAGGGTCAACGAATTCCTGAAAATAATGATTTCATTAAAAAACTATATAAAATATAATTATCAATTATATTATTTAAAAACTAATTCCAATAGAAATAATGCTACAATGCCACATAGTTTATACTCGTAAAAAAAGACTTCTATAAAAATAAAGTAGAGATTTGATTCTTTATTATTTTCATCATTTCATTTTCTGGTGTTATTTCTCGAGTTAAGGTAAGGTTTGGAGAACATCACTCTCGAAATGCACCTGTTAGTTCGTAGATATGCCGCGTCACAACGGCGGTTTTGACTTTATTAAACCTTATAAACTGTGAGAAAACACCGCCTATGTTTATAAATGAAATCAAGAACCTAAAATTATAGTTATACTAAAAATATGTCTTGAAAAGGTAAACATAAACAATTCGCAATCTTATTGATAATTTTCTTAGCACAATATCTTATTACCGGTTCAAACTATACGCTTATATATATTAATAACGCTAACACGTTGTGGATGATTGAGGTTGAATTTAGAGGAAATTTATCCGCATTTGCGTGGAGGAGAGTTTAAAGTTTATTAAGAAAAACACCATTAAAACACCCTACCAGATTCTAACCCGAATATCCCTCTATCAACGGTGTTTTTTTAATCTCTAAATAGTCACCAAATTTTTCTATTTTAAATTCGAGAAAATTTATTCTAAATGCTTTTTTTCTTCTGATCCCCACCCCAATAGTGCAATTGAATACTCATAGCTTGAACAGGTGGAGAAAGTAGAGAAAAAAAAATACAAAATTTTTAATACGTGAGTAGTTGGGAAGTGTAATGTGTTGGGGATGAGTAAGATTTAATTTTGAGGAAATGCACCCTCATTTTTGTGGAGGAAGAATGGAAAACCAATTAGGAATAAAAAAACACCTCAGTACGTCCAAATGGAATTCAAACCCCAATAACACCATATGAAGGTGTTTTTTTTTTTAAATAAATATTTGCCCTATTTTCAAATTTGAGAACATTAAATTTAATATAGAAAGTTAAAAAATTCGGATCATCTTGAAGAGTAGTGAAACACGTTATATTGGGAATACAATCATTTAAGAAGGTTCTATAGTTACGGGCGCACTCACCAAAGCGCTCACACACCCTGACAAAATTAAACTAGGTGGTATTTGTCGGTACTTGGCAGCCAAGCGTTGAAATGAAGGTAGAAACAAGAGTCGGTAGGAAATGAAAGCTGCTTGTTGCCCTGAGGTAGAGTTGACGTGCTCAGAGGTTTGCGTGTGCCCCTTGTTGGAGGGGGGGTAGGTCGAGTGTTAGGACTGAAAGAGAGTTAGAAAAAAAGGGTGAGAGGAGTGCTGGGAAACAAGGTGAAAGAAACAAAGAGTTGCTGTCAAGTTTCAACTCGCACGGCACCTTCTGGAATTCGTTCACGGTCCGAAACATGCATGTTCGCGTTCATTTACGTGGGGAAGAAGATTTTTTTTAAAAATAATTTCTTCACCAGTGATGTGTGTAATATACCCAAAATTCACCATATATCTCTTAATATTTTAAGCACCCGGCATTGCCTGAAAATAAATGTTTCTAGTTTAATCATTTTACGTAGAAGATAACTTTAAAGTTAGTGCCTTTAAGCCCAGCGTTGCGCATGACAGTTTTTTGATTTCCGACATGGTTTTTAATTAATTTAAAACAATATGATCGAAATTTTAAAAATTCTGGCTTTTAGGTGCACATGTTTGTACACAGGAGCTACTAATTTTAAATGTCAGACCTCTACGTGAGGTAGATATCACGCAATGCTCATAAGTCATGACAGACAAGCTCTTAATTTTTTTTTCCATTACGTCTCACTACCCTTAGAATCAATACGAATAAAAAAAAATAGTAATTCAATGGCGTATGAATGAGGAGGGTAGATTTAAAATAACATTGTACCCTTAATGCATCTGTTCGGGATTTTTTTAAGGCACGCCGTCTTACTACCCGTTAGAGTTATAGGCCTAAACTTATGTACTAAATTACTCTGATAGTTTTAGCGATGAGGACGTTAATATTTATAGGAAGTGTACACGCATTTGCGTGTAGGGAGAGTGGAAAAATAATTTTGAAAAAAGCACTTTCAGTACATCCGACCGAGATTCGAACCTCGATTTACCCGTCATCAGCAATCTAGTCTACTGCGAGGGTAGCGTGTTAGACCAGGCTACCACCGAAGTGGGTTGTTCGGGATTCGGACCCCAAACTTCATCGTCACCAACAAACCAGAGTGGATGAGTCTGACATTAAATCCGCGTCACCACCGATACGAATGACATGTATATTTTAAAAAATACCTGGATTTTTTTTATTTTTTTGCAAATGACTTGTCTCACAATTACTTCATCCATCCAGTCGGTAAAATTTTAAATATATATATTTTTCATACGGGTTCTAGTATTATTTATTTATTATTAACACCGCGTCTTACTACGCGTTCGGGTTATACGCACTTACACTAATGTGTAATGGTAGGGTGATTGTGAGATTAAATGGAGGACCTACAGTTTAACGTGGAATCCGAACCACGGTGGAGGCCTGGCATTCACCACATTCACAAGCTGTGATTAATACATGTCTTCTCAGAGGTGAAAGAAGGGTTTGGTAATCAGATAAATTTGTGCTTCTAGTATTCGATTGTGAATTGTGGGACTTGGTTAAGTCGTAGTATTAAGAAAAATGGCTAATTTTACAGAGCTCAAGCTCAGAAACCAGGGTGAAAAAAGGTTTCCCGCAAACTTTCACTCTATTGACTAAACATCTCCTCTAAGCTCACCTCTGTATAAAAAGTGACGTCACCTATTTATGTTTGGACTTGGATCCAAGCCATGTATGGTGCCGTCAGACCCAATTCCTCTTCTAACCCTATTTTCCTACCACTACCTTATCCCGGGATCTGCGCAAAAAGAAACGCGGTGGACAAAATTTATCCAATAACATGCTTCGAAACATTTTTAGTATGATAACTTTGCAGAAAATGCTACAACGAACCATTAGCACCATATTCAGAAAATGCAAGGGTGGACTGGTCCACTGGTGTATCTCCTCTTGTGTTTGTTTTATTTGGGCAGAGGCAACTACTTAAAACAAAAATAAAACCATCCATTCTATTCAAAATAATTATTTTTTATTGAATTGTAATCCCAAATCTTCCAGTTAGTAAGTTTGAGTGTGCAAAGAAAACATCATTAATTTGTGGAGATCAAGGGTGTAGAAAGCTAATTTTTCCAAGGGTGGTGAGGGGGAGGATTTGATAAAATTGTACAATACCTCTAGCCAATAAAAGTTTATATACGTATATAAGTACCTCCCTAGA
Organism: Timema cristinae; assembly: GCA_039000515.1. Classification (NCBI taxonomy): domain Eukaryota; kingdom Metazoa; phylum Arthropoda; class Insecta; order Phasmatodea; family Timematidae; genus Timema; species Timema cristinae. The sequence goes on along the minus strand of JBCFYV010011172.1, from coordinate 17,769,951 downwards.
GGGGCTATAAAGCTTTGGGGGGTCCGGACTACCCTGAGATCCAAGTTTCTATGCCCTTGTTGAAGATATACGATGGTGATAAATGTGAAACTGTCTCGTTTATTGTATGTTGGTGTTGGGGGTCACGGTGCTTGATCGTGAGGAACCAGCCCGAGGTACGGGGCCGGGACGCGATCTGGGCCCACGCACGTTTCATATAAATGAGCACTAGACTGTATTTGCCACCTTCTGGTACTGACAGATCTCTAAAAATCCTGTCAGGGAGCCTCCACGGGGCGGCCCCTGGGCAATGGGGTGGGCGCTTGAGTCCGACATAGCTAAGACCCCAACGAGGTCATCTGTGTGTGAGGAGCGAGGCTCCTCGACACGCACTAAGCGGTTGGTAGTGCGTACCCGTGTAGCGGGGACAGCTGGTCAGGGCACCTCCTCGAGGTCCCCGCTGGGCAACTCCGGGCAGTCGGTTTCAGAAAGTCTGGGGTGAGATAAAGAATGTGAGAGAGATAACGAAGGGTGGCGTTACTCAGTGTAAGATGAGGAAAGAGCTGTTCGGAGGCTGAGCTCCTGACTTGCTCGTGGTTGGGCAATCCCTAGGAGGAGCCAATTCCTTCCTCCATCCGGTCCCAGGGGAAAGGGGGGAGGGGGGGATCTCAAGTATCCCAAGGTGGACCTTGGTCCATGTCCGGTGAAAAGGTTCCGTTTCCCGACGAAACAGTGGTTGCACTGTGAAGGGCCACAGACCCTACAGGCGGTGTAGCTGGAAAGCCCTTCGGGAGATCTCCTCGGAGATTTATTGAGATAACAATGTATGTTGGTGTCGTTTATAAAATATTCACTAAACCAAACGTTAAAGTATTTTTTATTAAGTACCGAATGATGTTTTGACATTAATAAATAGTGACGTAATTATCGATAATTTAACAGAAATGGCCTTTGGATTAGATTTACTAGAAAAAATATATAAATATTTCGATTCACCGCTTCAACCTTAATTGGTATTTATGGATTTGTAGCCGTCTCATATTGTGCTAGATTTTACATCTTGCTTGTTTTGTAATGATAATATGGCCAAAGTAGATCGTCAATTGTTCGTAACAACATCATATACTTCCAAACAACATGCACGATGTGTTTAATTAGTTGAAACTTGTTACGGCATGTAATACAACAAGGATTATTGCAACCCAAAAAGGAAGCAATCGCTGTTGATTGGTCAGGGATTAAATCATTGAAGGGTAATATATCCCCTACTTGTGGTTCAATAAGTCGGTCTTTTGTCTAGCAAGGAGTTTAGGAAGGTCAGATATCGTTATGCTTGTGGACTGTCTTAAGGTGCGGCCAAAGGGAGCGCAAGTGTTTTTTACAGTTTATATAGAATTGAAATTTGTTGGCCAAAATAAATCAAATATTTCTCCAGTAGCAACATAGAGTTTAGTTTTCTGCACATGCTAATATCAACATATCTTGAATATCTGTCAAGGGTATCCTGGAATTTCGTCAAAACGGTTTCTCTTTATTCAAAAACATCTATTTTGGTCAAAAAAATGTAATGCTATAAAAACTGTAAAATTACTAGTTTTCTCTTCTGCCGCACCTTAATGGTGGAGATAAGATTTCATGTTACTGATAGTCGATACCAGTAGAAAAGTTAATTAATACGAAAATTCCGTATACGAAAGACAACACGCAACGGCATGGACGAGAGTTAGCGAAGAAAAATGGACCTCCCTGGTATCGACCCAGGTCCTAGTTACTCTAGTACAGGTTGCTGACATCACGGTCTCACGTCCAATTCATCTCTTATTTAGACATGACTGGCATCACTTTTTTAATACATTTGACATTTACTCCATACAATTATTTTTTTGCGAAAGTACCCTTAAAAACTAGTTTTTATTCACTATTCTCAATATTTCCCCCCCCCCCTACCCCGCTCTGACCAGAAGCACTCAAGGAAGAGGCGGGCAACGGCCGAGGTATGTTTTTTTTAAGCACCACGTCTTACTACCCGCTTAGATTATACGCTTGAGTACTAATTATACTAATGGGTTAGGGATCCGGAAGGCTTAACTTAGAGAAAGTGCACTCAAATTTTCATGCAGGGAGAGTGGAAAATAATTAGGGGGAGACCACCCTCAGTGCACCCAACAGGTATCGAACCCCGATCTACTTGTCTTCGGCAGTCTAGTCTAACACAAGAGTAGTGCGTTAGACCATGCAGCCACCGAAACGGGTTAGATGCATGTTAAGGGATTCTCCGTAGACCACTTAACGAGGGAGTAGAAACTAAATATTTATCGGCTTAGATTTTTGTTTCGACTTTCCAATCAAATAATTTAAAGTTCCTACACTGGTTTCGGTTAGAGAAAATTAAAATTCCTGTTCTTTTCGGTTCTTAATTGGATTCCCCCCTTTTTTTTAAATACATATTAACTTGACAAAAAAAAAATCCTTAGAAAAGTAAATATCGAGGGTTTCAAATAAAATTAATTTAAAGAAAGAACGGCATAAAATACAATTATAAAAAGATTGATAAAACATAAGAATTTTTGAGAACCAATAAGAACCTTTATTAACATAAACACATTATATCAATTTCAATTCTGGTTCTTAAGCAATTTTTTTAGGTTATCTGTTCTTTTTATTTAAAAATAACTGTTAGCTTCTGTTATTGGTTCCAATTCAGCTTCTTGCACGTAACACTGTTGAGAAGAGAGTTGGGGGGGAGGGGGGGATTTCAAATATCTGCATTGTGTTACATGAGGCGAGGATGGGTACATCATATTGTTACATAACACAGATATTATACTCAAAATTTAATATTGAAAACATAATATCATTGTTATTATTATTATTATTAGCACCGCGTCTTACTACCCGTTCGGGTTATACGCACTTACGCTAATGTGTAATGGTAGGGTGATTGTGAGATGAAATGAAGGACCTACAGTTTAACGTGGAATCCGAACCACGGTGGCGGCCTGGCATTCCACACATTCACAAGATGTCTTGTCAGAGGTGAAGGAAGGGTTTGGAAATCAGATAAATCTGTGCCGGGACCGAGGATTGAACCCGGCCGCCAGCATAGAAGTCTGACACCTTACCCTAGACCACCAGGTCACCAATAATATCATTGTTAATACTTTTAAAGTTAGAAAACATACCTATAGATAACTTCTGATTTTAGTATGTTTAAATATGACTCCCTCTTTTAGTGTCACAAAAGCCTCCCAATTGATGTGAAAAGATACGTAACACAGGTTAGAGGGGGGGAGGGGGGTAGTGAGGGAGGGTTAGACTAAATGTCTACTTGGTGTTACATGGAAGGGGGAAAGTAAAACAAAAGGTAATAAAGAAGCGTTACGGGGCTTAGGATGACTCCTTTGGTCCGTCATATTTGTAGTCCCAGGCCTGAAAGTCTGTCTCAGATTAAGGGACATAAAACAAAAGGCTCAGGTAAAGGACATCATGCTTAAAGTTTGAATCTGGTAGAAAGGAACATTTTACAAAATATCAACTTGACTTTTGGTGGTCAGCATTGTTAACATTTTACTATGTTAGTAGTAGTATTTCATAGGTCTAATGGTCAGAATTCCTGGATACAAACACAGAGGAACCAGGTTCGATGCCTGACGCTTACAAAACTTTCTGGTGAAGCAGTGGTTATGGAACGGGGTTAAATCAGCGTCGTGAGAACAAAATGACGAGCTATCTGAATAAATAAGTGGTGGTAGATTAACTGATGGAGGATTTGTTATGCCGATCACATGACAGCCTCTATCCACAAACGTTGGCACTATCTTTTCCAACACAAGGCGGCCACTCTGCGGTATAGCTTGCTCGCTAGCTGACGTTATGGAGTTATTGTAATTTCATAGCGATTGATATTATTTATGAACAGTGAGATATGAAGGTCACTTGACTTGGCGTATGAATAAGAGGCGACCTGATTCTTTTTATCTCGACTCCAATTCTTTAATAATTCAACCTTGGATTTTAGATTATCGATACCGATTTCCCGACAAACTTTTTTCCATGAATCTGACCTCAAATTACAAGAATATTGTATATTTAAACAACCTAATGTAGCGTGACTGAAAAAAAAACCCTTAAAAGTTGGCATTTAGTGAAAGGAAAATGCTTTAAAGGTGCCGTCTGCTAAAGCATTTATACGCGTTGCAGAAGCTTAGTAATCTCAATTATTTAATAAGTTAAATGATACTTTTTAAATATTAATTTTCTACAAAATATAGATGAATTTAAAAGCAGATTTCTGAAGAGTTCAAAGTTAAAAAAAAATCATCCCAGATTTACGTGAAAATTTGTACTTTTGACATTAAAGCAATACCTAGCATTCCTTTATCAAATAAAGTCTTGTTTTGATAGAATCACAACAGAAAGATTAAAGATAATGTGGGATTGTTTTAAGTAGCTATCACACTTTTTTTAAGTACTTTAAATTTCAATCTAAAACTTTTTAATGGGTTAGAATTTTCACCTACATTCTGGTGAGAGCAATATTAACAAACATCAAAACACTTTAAATAATCCGGGATTTATAAACGTCTGCAACTCTTCCAATGCTTTACCATGCGGCCCCCTTAAACAAAACCATGTTTGATTTGCCCAAGATCACTAAAACACAAAATATCATTGATCTTACTTTTATTTTTTTGTTACTGAGGTGAAACTGAGTTATTAACCAATAATGGTTTACAGTGAAAAAAAAAGTCAAATTTTAAATTTTGCTGTTTCGTTTTAAGTGACAGAACTTTTTACCTACTGAGATTGGAGAACTCTTTCTCGATATAACAAAAATCGTGATACTTAGATATATACTATATTGTTCCGTTACCAGTTTTTTTATTAACTTTTAATTGCTTCTTCCTATCCAAATATGAGGTGTTGTACCACCCTCCTTATTGCCCGAATCTGGTACCGAGTGATTATCACCTCTTCACCCTCCTGGAAACCTGGTCGGGTCCGGGGCGCTTCAATAACAGTAAGAAGTTGAAGGATGGCGTCCAATCATGGCTGAACTACCAGGGGGCAACCTTATTTAGCGCAGGGGTACTAAAACTAGTGTCCGTATACGATAAGTGTCTGAATTCAGGGAATGATTATGTTGAGAAGTAGCCTAGTCCTGTAGGTATTTTTTATAACCTATATTCAACTCTTTTTTTCTTTACATTGCTGGTTTTATTAACGGAGTTTGAAATCCGAATATCCTACGTGTTGATTTATAAAACGGCTTCTCTAAACGTTCGCAAGACGTCAACACATATCACAGGGTTGACACAAGAACAACCCTCTAATAATAATAATTGGTTCAACTCCATCTAATTTATTCCCCATCCCTACTTAATTGTCAAAAATATTATGACACTGTTATAAGTTGAGTAGGGCGCGGGGAAATAACAAAAAATCGTCCGAGTTATATCAAACTCTGCTCTCTTCGTAATAATGGGCCGAAAGATTTGTCTGTCTTTTATGTGGGGGCAAAAAGGGGGATTGGGGGTCACATGACACTTATTGGAATGAGGTAGAGAAGTAAAGGAGAGGGGGTGCTCTGTGTTTCAATCGAGTCTTGTTTTCAAAATCAACAGACCTGCTCGGTTGATAATCGAATATGACTAATAGCCGCAATTTGAGTTGGAGCGATTTCTGAACACCTGGATAGTTTCACAAATTGGTAGCGTAGATCAAAATAAGTTACAATATTACCCGTAGGTTTTTCGTCACATGCCTGTTCTTCGTGGCTTTTAAGGCGCTAAAATAATCCGAAAGAAATGCATAGAGCCTAGAATTAAAAAGGGTTTATTTATAAGGTTCCTAGTTGGAGCATTCAGGTAGTAGGAGAACAAACAGGGGAGGAGGAAGATAAACTCGATAATACAATGTGTTATGATCCCCCCTACTACAGTAGCCCAATGGCTTCTTTGGTGCTGACTGACAGCTCACAGCTGACAGCTAAAGGCTTTGAAAAGTTACCAGACCAAATTATGTATCCCTACGCCGAATCATATGATCTGCAAAAACATGTGTTTAGCAGCTGTCACTTCTGTCAGTCAGAATTTAGGTATATACCTAAATGTTGACTGTCAGAAGTCAGCTGTGAGCTGTCAGTCAGCACCAAAGAAGCCACGGGGCTACTATAAATTCCATAACTCGACTCACAAGAGATCCATTCTACGTTATTAGACCTTTAGTTTAACGTGTACTTAGCTCTTAATTATTGAACCAAATATGTGAATTTTGGGACTTTTCATAATGGAAAATTCCAACTTCTAAACCAAAGGGGTTGTAAAAAAGTTTGTTAATGATCCTAGTAAACACCAAACTCACGTATCGTTCAAGGTTTTATCAATATTTAATCTTAGTGCAACATCTAATTGGTACTATTTCTGATTCTTAGGTTGCCTTGAGAGACAGGTTCAATACATTTTGACTGAATGCAGGCTCTTAATATCACACATACTAACATATTAGCTCACTCAGCTTCATGACTAAACTAAGCGCTCCTTGTTATAATCTTGGCACGGTCAATACATTTATCGTTGTTATAATAGGGGATGGCTGTTGTTTCTTCTAAAAATAAGTTCTTGCATTTTTGTTTTATAAATTTAAATTAATTCTTGAAAAGTAATTATCTTATATTTGTATACATACATACATACATACATACATACATACATACTTAATCACGCCATTCCCTTACGGGGAAGGCAAGAAACTGTGTATGTAGCTCAAAAAAAACAACTTCGTACTTAATCAATCTCACTAACTTTCTCCACACTTCCCTATCCTCCGCTTCAACAACATCCATACACCGAGTCAGACATGCTCTCTTAGTCTTAAAACGTAATGTTTCTCTTATTCACACATTCGTCTACAATATTTAAACCCGTCTTACATGGCCTACCACTTTCTTTTGATCTACACACTCTACCTTCATACATTTGCCTCATCACAGACTTAACAGTCCTATAAAAGATTTTAAACTAATATAATTCGGTATTTTTTTAGTGGTTTTAAAGCTAAAGAACTGATATTCTTCTAATAAATACGTCAGTATTAGAATGTGTATCTTAGAGTATGTTGTGCCCTTAATCATTGCATGTGTAGAATTCACATAAGAAATACCTCAATTTAGTATGTTTATTCTCAAGTAGGTGGTGTCATTAGCTATTTTCTGAGTATAATATTTTACATATTAACTACCCCTGTTCTAGTATTCATTCATATATTTATACTAGGCAATGGCCTTAATTATGATCTCAGTAGAATTTACGGACCTTAATGTTAGTTTATATACTATTAAGTATATTGTGCCCTTTTATATTGTTTGAGTAGAATTTAGAGATGAAATAATATAGGGTAGTTAAGTAGTTTTTAAGTAAAGTGTGATCGTTATCTTAAAGAGGGATGTTAAAATCGTATCGTATCCACCCTCAAATATCTTTATACCTTGTTTTACTGCTGGTAGGATGACAAGTCGTTTAGTGTGTTCATGGAGAAGACCAACAAAGATCGTGAATTGGGTTAAGTGGTAAGGGATGAAACCCTCCTAACTCTAGGGGATGAAAGAAGGTATACATTTGTAATAGAGGTCCTTTCAACCCTAGTACACGCCCTTCTATGTCGTAAACGAGGCGATTACGAGCGATTTATAGCCTCACCCCTGTTTGAATATTTATTCCCCAAATCACCGTAGTATTAGATGTAATATATGAACAATTTTAAATTATTATTCATTAGTCTTTAGATAAAATAACTAGCTATAGACTTATCTTTCTATATAATTTTTCTCCAAATATATATCTACCAGTTTTTATATAACAATATTCATTATGAGAGTCTTCGTCGCTTTTGAAGTTAATAAGGGTGTTTTTTGTACCACGTCTTACTACCCATTCGGGTTATATGCCTATGTACTAAATATACTAGTGTGTTAGAGATTAGGAAGGCTATATTTATAGGGAGTGTAACCACATTTGCGTGGAAGGAGAGTGAAAAAATATTTTGGAAAAACCATCTTCAGTACATTCGACCGAGATTCGAACCTCGATCTCTCCATCATCGGATGTCTAGTCTATTGTGAGAGTAACGTGTCATACAACGCGGCCACCGAAGTGGGTAATAAGTGATTTATGTTACTAAATATACCTGAGGGGAAATTACCTCACACAGCCTTATTTTTTATAGAATTGGTATTTCTGAAGCTTCAAAGTTATTAAAAGGATCCTCAAGAATTTTTAAGTTATGAATGTTTAAAAAAAAATCTTTCCTTTTTTGGGGAAAACTATAGATATGTTTCTAAACAAATTCTTTGATCCCAAAGATACACAATTTTCAGTAAACGTCATTTTAAATTAATTATTTCGTATTTTATAAAAAATATTTTAAAATAATAAAACTTATTTTTTCCAATAAGGACATTGTCATATTTTTTAACCTCCACTTACAATAGGTGTAAATCATAGGTTGAGGCTGAAACAATTAGACTATTAGTAACTTGAAAACTAACACTTTAATTGAATGTAAATATTTACTAGCTAAATAAAAGCAAACTATATGATTCAATTTTTTCACTTTTTGAAGATAATGTCTTTCAGGTGCGATCCACCGGACGTCACACAAACCTCAGCACGTTGTCCGTTACTTTCCTCAGTATAGATTGTCTAATTGTTTCCCCCATTACTGTATAGTTTGAAATAACAAACCACGTATTAAATAACGTAGAGCTTTGGACGTCTGTAACGTGTTTTAGTGTTTAGGTAGAAAGCCTCCTTAAATAGGGATTTGAACACTTTAATCAAATATCAAATACAGTGGCGGCTTGTCTATAGGCACTGCGGAACTGCAGTACCCCCTATTTACACTTGATATTATCAAAAACATTTAATATAATTAGTCCTTTTTTCTTTAAAACTTTCTTTATTTTTTGAAGTACAATATATATTCCTTAAGATTAATGTCAGTACTTCAGTAGCCATCCCCAGCTTATGCAAAAGATACAAAAAGATTTGTATGGAACTGTGCGCTTCACAGTGTCAGCGACGTGGTGTTTGAATGTTGTGCGCATGCGCACATAAGAGGGGGTGGGGAGGAAGGCGGGACTGCCAGGTAGAGAGAGCACTGTTGCTCTCGCAGTGCTGGCTCTCGCATTATGGTGGAAGTAAGTTTTTTTTTACTCTGAGTGTGTTGTAATTTAAACCCTTGTACCATATTCTTAAATGTGATAAAGTGTAGAAGAGTGTAGAATTAGATTATTATTCTGCTTCCAGCTATTCTATTTGATTAATTTTTTTCTGTTCTTTTATTTAACAGAAAGATTAAATGCGCTTGAATTACTTTCAATGGAAAAAAAAATTCCTCAATTGTCATCCAGAATTCAAGGAGAAAATTATTGAACTTTTTGCGCAAATTAAAACAAGAAGAATGGATTTCATTTTTAAATGAATAGATCAAGCTTGAACTGTAACAATTTAAGTTAAAGTAAGTAAAATATGTTGTGTTAAGATTTCATCAAGTTCCTGAATAAATTTTCTTTTTATACATGTTTTTTTTTCCTTTTACACACTTTTAAAACAAAGGCTAAACATTTTCTGCAACAGCACCTCCACTAATTTTAGCTACGAGCCGCCACTGCTCAAATCCTTTTAAAAATACAATAAATAATTAAAGAACACCTAACAGTGTGAAGCAAGACCACTTTAATTATTTACACCAATCAAACTTCACACAATAATTTGTCAATAGCGAGCTATGAGGAATACTCGACCTTGCGTATTACTACATAAAAGTAGATTTGGAAAAGGTTTTAACAGTCATAATAGATTATTCTTATTACAACCTTATTTTAATTACTGAAACTTATGTACGCCCTCAATTTACCACAAAATATAATCAAGATAAATATTTCATATTGAAAGCTATTTACATTAAAAAAAATACAGCTAAAAGCGATGATTAAAATTGAGCTCAAGTAAAAAAATATGTATAAATTGATATAACATTATAAATTTGTGTATTTATTTTGAAAATTAAATTAAACTTTGTCATCAAAAATAAATTTAAAAACTATAATATTTAAATAGGGTTTAAATTTGTGTACTTTGTACCTATAGAGAACTACTGATTAAAATTGGATGCGATATTATTTTAAAATCAAACCAAATCAAATAACACTGATATTTTTTCAAATATTTTGTATTAAAACATATGATCAATGGTGTATTCTCCTATTGAATGTAGAATTAATTATTTTTCTGTGTAACTCTACCACCAAATTCAAATAGTAATTACTGAAAACATTTAAATTGTAAAGCCAAAGATAAATCATAATTTAATTTAGATGGAGGTTTTGAATTCACATAGACTTATAAAAGTTAGTTTCTGTACCTTGTTTTATATTCACTTATATATAAATAATTACTTAATAAATTGGGATGTAGTCTTTTTTTTTTTAGATATGAATGATTTATCCAGGGCTAAATTAGGCTATTGCTCTGCAATATATTTTTTAAGGGACTGAGCAGTGGCGTTAAACCCAATAAAATTGATATTTTTTCAGATTTTTGTCCTCTAACACGTGGGCAGCGGCTGTTATATATGAAGAAATTATTGAATAAAATAAACACTTTTTTACAATTAACTTAATCACAAAGAAAAAAAAATATCTACCTAATATCCAAAGAGAAATCTAAATTTGGTTTTTTTTTACTAGAGTTTTTCATAGAGGAGCAAAATATTTTTTTATGTTAGTGAGTTTATTTCGAAAGCGTTGATATATTCCTTTGTCTCCATTCGTTCCTTGTTTGTTTTCACGCTTTGTTTATTTTTTTGTAGTTTTTACGATTCTTTTTTATTTGTATTCTTACTGTTCTTGCTTCAGATAAACATATATATATATATATATGTTTATCTATATATATATATATATATATATATATATATATATATATGTTTATCTATATATATATATATATATATATATATATATATATATATATATATATATATATATATATATATATATACTGCATGCCTAAGCGTGTGTATTTATGTATATTTTTAAAAAGTCATGGTTCTTAAAAACATTTTATAATTAAATATATTCAGATATATTTGACTGACTTACGTAATTTTTGAAGTACTGTACATACATGATTTGGCAACACAGCCAGTTTTCTTCTATATATATTCAATTCAATTAGTTACATTCATACTTTATTATAAAATCCTGAAATATTTCGATGTCCATGTTGTACATTTAACATCAAAACTATTAATGGAGTAATATTGAGGGAAGGTTAAGAGTAGAGTACCTTAATACACGTGTACCAACATTTGCATGAAGGGAGGATGAGGAAATCACGTTGATAATGGCATGTGAAAATCCACCCCTCTATACCCCTAGCAGATTCAAACTTCTAGCACCCTCATCAGTGGCCACATAGTCTAAGGTGTCCACTCACAATATTCGGGACTGTCGGTGATGGAGAGATCAAGGTTTTAATCCCGGTCGGATGTACTGCGGATAGTTTTGCCAAAATTATTTTTTACTTTCCTTCCACGCAAAGGAAATTCCTATAAATTCAAACCGCCTCATCCCCAACACATTAACAAAATTAGTGCATATATATAGCCTGAACTGGTGGTAAGACGCGGTGAATAAATAAATAAATATATAATAAATAAATAAATAAATAACCATCCTCTACTCTGCCTCCCCCCTTCCCGCCCCGCCTTGTTCTTACGTCACTTCAATTAGCTGTATTCCTGCTTAGGTGTCTTAGACCAACGGCTTCCAATCTTTTTTTTAGCCTAGCGCCCACCTGTTAGAATTGTATGCTGGCTACAATTACCATCCACCCCCCTAAGTTAATAATAAAGATGCTGAAAACAACGATCGCAACCTTAAATTAATATTACATTATACATTCTCATTTAAGGTTAGATGGAAGGTAACGCGAGAAAAAGCCGTGTTTTTTTTACAGTTTTTGTGGCAAAATATTTTTTTCTTGCCAAAATAAATAAAATATTGCTCCAGTACGAACATAGAACTTAATTTATTTCAGGTGGTGACCTCATAATTTCTTGAATATATGTAAAGAATGTCCTAGAATTTAATGACAACTTTTTCTCTTCATTTAAAATGTTTCTCGTCTAATGCTGCTATGCTTATGATGGATATTCAAAAACTGTTGATATAACCGAATGGAGAAAATTAAACTCTACACTTCTACTGGAGAATATCTTATTTATTTGACCAAAAAATTTGTGTTGCGATAAAAAAAATGCAAACATACTGGCCTTTTCTGCGTCCTTTTACATCCACTTTAATTATTTCAAACTAAATAATTAAATAAGTATAAGTATAAATAACTTTTCGTCTCATATCCTACCATATCTATCTAAAAAACACATGTTAAGCACGGCTTATGTTAAAATTTATACACATAAGTGATTAAACGTACTGTCCAAATAATAGAACATGAATATTAAAATAAATGTAAAACCTTTTGTTAAATATTTTGTTGCCTGTTATGATCAACATAAAATTATTGGTGTAGCCTTAAAAACCTTAACGCTACCATACTTCCCCTATTACAATATACCCCCCCCCCCAGAATACTAAAAACTCCCCGTGGGGGTGTTACACACCCCAATTTGTGAAGCCGCGCGAACATCAAGTGTAGGTTCTGATATACGAGTATACACATTTTCAAAACAAATCACCCACTACACACCATTTAAAGTATTCTTCTGGTATTTTAGTCTACAAACTTGTTTCCCTTGACACTCATACCCATGCACATTAGAAAGTTTGCGTTTCAACAGGGGCCACTCATGATCTAAATAAATTTACGTATCTACATTTTGTATTTTTATTCTAGTATATAATTCTTATAGGAAAAGCTTGGTATTATTTAATTTGTAACTTGTTGTTGTCTCATCTTGCATCTGAATTATTAAAGTGATAGTATAATAATACTGAGAAATATATATTTGAGACTCAAGGGGATAAATAAACAATTGCCTGCTTTGGTGGCTGCACGGTTTAACGCGCTAATCTCGTGCTAGACTATACTGCCGATGAAGGGGCGATTGAGGTTCAAATCTGGGTCAGGTGTAGATAAGGTTATTTTAAAACTGTCTTCCACCCCACGTCCACGCAAATGTTGATACACTTCTTCTAAGCTTAGTCTTCCTAATCCAATAAACCAATGGTATAATAAGCGTACAACCTGAACGGGTAGTAAGACTGTACATAAATAACAATAGAAAGAATAAAGTTACTTAATAAATATATTCATGGATTTTATTCATTTCCAAACGTAGTAAGGGTAAAATAGGTGCACAGGGTAAGTTGAGGTGTTACATGTGACGCATATGGGGTATAACAGGCATGTACACAACATTTTAGTTGTGAAACCTGAAGATACAAGACCACCTGATAGGCCGAGATGTAGATGAGAGGATAGCGCGAGAAATATATTTGAAGGAGGTTGGGTGTTAGGTTAGGGTTTGAATGGCGGTGTTTCAGGTTAGGGTCAAATAGAGAGTTTACTTTCTGGTGGCCATGATCTTTCAAGTGCCTCAAGGCCAGATAGTTGGTTACTATCTTTACTACCAAGCAGTCTGTAAAAAAAAAATATTTCTTTACAACTTAGGATTTAATAATTTCTTTCACTTGTTGTCAATTCTTTTGTAGAAGAAAATATCAATGGCATATTGTATTTCTGATTCAAAGTGGTTTTATAAAAACTGAAGATATTCTTATTCAAAAGATTTAAAATGTCCACGAAAAAAAAACTTGGTTGTACAACTTGTTTGTCAACTACTCTTACCATTATTTATGTTTGTGATGTGGAATGGTTGTTATTTGTGGGGAGGCTAGTCTAGATGGAAACGTGGCTTGACATTTACTTTTGAAAGGGGTAGTGGGGGTAGGTGTGGGAGAAGGGTTGAAAGTTTCTGACTGGTGTTGACACCCCCAAGGCTAGGGTGACTAAGCGGATTACAGTTGCACCGAAAACTAGGTGGGGAAAAGAGGAGGAATAAGAGAAATGTATTATTTGTTTTGGTGTCTGGTTCCAAATCGTAGTAAAATAAACAATAAAAATAAATAAAATATCTTACTGTAGGTTCAATAAATTAATGTATGGATTATATATAGTTTTATTTGACATATATTTTAGTTATGTTATATGTATTTTCTCAACTAAGTTCCACTACACGACTTAAAAAAGACGCCATCCAGGGCTAATATATTTGGTCATAGGCGTCGCTAGCGCTGGGGGTAAGGGGAAAACGTATTCCCCAATAATCTTCTCAAATATAACACGCTTGGTACCGTAAAAAAACAGTGAATGATTTATTTAGAAAAATTCAAAATTCATGCTTGGATCAAAATGGGTTCTTCTAGCCCCCACCCCCTCTTTTTTCTCACAGTAATTAATATATATTGAAGCGTATGCACTAGTTCACACAGTTACAGGGATTTAATAAACTTAAGGTCAGACATTAGTTGAAACATCACAAGTATTTCATGTTAAATTTAGAACGAATTATGAATTTTAGTAAATGACGTACAGAAGTGACACTCCATTTAGTCCCACTTTTGAAAATAAGGGCACAATAATTGTTATTTTTAGAATCTACAATCCTTAAAAACTAGCAATAAAGAACCGGATAAATCGTAAGAGATCTCCCTGAATTGAGTTGAAATTTTTTTAAGAAACAATGAAAGCGACCTTGACCGAATTCTTTCTAAAAAAAAAAGGGAATTCGTCCAAGGGAACGCGATGAGGGTTGCAAGAAGCCTTGGCGGCAGCTGTTGGAAAAACATTCCCGATCACACGATCAGACAGATCGGATGTGTGTTACATACATGCACAATCACTCCAACTGAACCTACATTATTTAACCAAAGAGTTCAATAATTTAATCTTAAATATGAATTTTTGATCTTTGTTTCAAACCCAGTCTAATCATTGCTAGGAAAAGTGAGACTACCTAGCGTCCAAAAACAATATATCATTTTATTTAGATCTAACGATGAGAGAGATAAACTGACGAACGTGAATCTAGGGTGATCAGGCCGTATACTAACCCAGTCAGGATCCGAGCAAAGGACGCCGGGACAGATACGACCGCGTGCCGTTAGATAGTCAGCCTAGATAAGGAATTGCAGGGTTATAATCTTATGGCAGTGAGTGTACACAGAGGATAGTGAGAGAGGTATAAAGGACATACAGGTCTCTTCCTACATTATAAACATTGTTCCCGAGTAGACCAAGTTTAATCTCCTCTGAAAACATAGCGTTATATATTATAAGAAGTCTTTACAGAAAAAGGAGATTTACCACCTGATGGGAGAGCTAGATAAAGTCACCAGATCTACTCTCGAAAAGCCACTCACCAAACCATACAATATGATTTGCTAGGCCATAATATGAGTTGTCACTTTTGGGAATCTAAACTTTCAACTGTTTTTACATTATTTAAGAAAGAACTTATGAAAATTATGGTTTGAATGTTTTTTTTTCTGTTTTTCTTTTGAGTTACCTGCGTCTAAGGCTCACTTAAAACTGCTTTAAGAATGATACCTTTTAAAAGGCAGCATTCTCTTCACAAAATAAGATCGTGAGCCATATGAAATGAAGGCAATTTATGACGTCACACAAATGGTGTTTGGTTGTGTTTATGCTCGTCTATTTGAAAAAATAAAAACTTTTATTTTTAAAAGTGATATTTTCTAGGTTATAAATATACATCCATCTATTTTGGTGATCAATAATAAAACGATACAACTGTTACTATAATAATTTTTAATTTATTATTTCATGCACTATAGTATTTCGTGGTGCCACAACCATGAAATGAAAAACACTAGTTTTCAGTAGTATATTTTGATCTTTCAATAGGTAATAAAAAAGCCAACAATACAGTAATCCTAATAGAAGTATTATTAGAAGTGTTTATTATGTAATATTTACCTCCGCATTGGTTAATATTAGTGACATTCAACCAATGTTAGCAATAAAAACTTTGTTAGCTTTCAGTTATCCCCCCACTCCAGTCGTGAATAGACTTCATTAAGGCCATTCAATCCTTTTCATATTAGATAACCAAAAACAAGAGATTTCACAACATAGACATATCACATCAACATTTGCGATGATAAATTAACGATCAGTAATAAAATAAACGAGTTAAGTTAGTTTGGAAATCTAGAATAACTCAAAATAACATTATGTGCTACAAAATGAAATAGAATAAAATCATATTGATCTAAAGAGGAAACTCTTATTAAGTGTAGAGCTAAAATAATATAGTTTGATCGCTTTGGAACTATTTCTATTTCTCTATTTCATTATTATGTAATTGTGTAGGGGAAAGGTGGGTATAATGGCCAGACTAAAGTTTTCTGAAGTTTTTAACTGACTCACAAGCGATACCGAAACTTCAAAATCATAGAATATATACATCAACCATCCTAGTACATGTAAGATTTTTTTGTTGTTGTTGTTGGAAAAATAGAAAGTACCTAAATAATCAATTTTACAAAAAGTACCCACAGGGGTAGGGCATAACGGCCACATAGCTGAAAATTGGTAAAGAAACTGAGAAAGCGTGTTTAAAATTAGAAAAAATATATTTTAAGATTGTTTACTTATTTAAAGTAAAAAATATAAATTTAAACACGTTGAAAACCAAATATGTTTTTTTTTTCAAAAATACCTATTATAAAAAGTTTCTTTTTTAAAGGAAAGTCATTTTTAGTGAGTTAAGCTACAAGTTTCGCATGGATGGATAAATACCCATTGTCCTATTCCTCGACACCAGCACACAGTCCATAGGCCCACAAACCACATCCTTGGCACTTGATCCAACGCTCATTAGAAGTTGAAGCTGAGAATTTTTCACAACAATATTAACATTCTGAATCGTAGTAATCATTGATGTCTTCAAACAGGTTTCTTTTACATGTGTTAACCCAGTGTTTCTTAGGATTTTTATTAATAGTCTTAGCATTTTTTTTTCTTTAGCTATTTTCTGGCTCATAGCTTTTTCTTTTGATTCCTTACCAGCTTTCTCAGCTAACAGATCATTTTTATAAAGACTTCCTGACAACAATGCTGCATAACCTTTCTTCCACGCATTGCTTTTACGTTTTGCTTCAGATACAAGAGGTACAGGGGAAACATCTTCAGAGCGATATAAAATGATTATCCCGGTTGTGGATCATAAGTTTTATCTAGGACGGAGGTATTACTGCTCAACGATCCAGCTTGCAATGAAGGAGCGGCAATCCTGTTGGTGGGTGGTGGCACTATAGAATTTACTGCTGATGCCATGGCAGCTGGTGGAAGTGGTATTTCTGTTAATTCTGCTGCAGCAAGGTCTTCTTCTGGGAAAATGTGTTCATTGAGTGGTTCAATGCCACATTTTCAAAATCCATTCACTGCATTGAGTGGAACAGCAGCCTTCATTTAGGCTTCCCCAAAAGACGAGCCACCTGAAATTGCGTCACTGTTCACCCGGGGTTGTTCCTTAAAAACTGTTCGATTGCTTGAACGTAAAATGTGTTCACGTGCCCCATGAAAGAAACGTCCAAGGGCTGCAGTGAGCTGGTATGCACATCACAACTGTATGATTAGCCCTGGCCAGCCTAATGAACTCAATGTTTTTAATATGAGTGCTATGCCCATCTAATATCAACAATACTAGATCATATTCTGTGGGCTTTGCATGCATTAAGAAATGCATAAACCGCTGTACAAAAATCTCTGTCTGCATCCATCCAGTAGGGTGGCAAGTAAATGCAGTCCCAGCAGGATCTTCATCCGTCATCCGTCAATTCAGGCTTCATCCGAACCCGAGTAAAGATAATGAAAGGGGTGATGTAGATACCCCTAGCTGACTTACACATTAGCAAAGAAGACAAAATCCCTCTTTCGGCTGAAGTGAAAGACCTAACCTGTCGTCTACCCCTTAAAGATAGAACTCTAGAGCTTTTAGACTGGACTGTAGTGAGCCCAGTCTCGTAAAAATTGAACATTCTATGGGCTGGGCAATTGTGTTTGCCTCTTTCCTCGATCAGGATGTCAACAAATTTCTTAACGGAAACCTTGTTAAAACAACTAGCTCTTGCTGAAGAAGTTTGCTAAGGCGACCCTATCGATAACTTTGGATGGCGTTTCGGAAACGACGATCCATCCTATTCCAGCCATCTGATATCTTTATTAAAATTATGAGGAAGGTTGTTCTTCTCAGCAAGTTCAAATGCTGAACTTTGCAGGTCCTGAATAGTCATACCGAAAATCTCGTCTCCAGCATAATTTAGATGGTTGTAGATTTCCTGTTCTTGTTTTGTAGTAATACGGACTTAAAACCTCCAAATTCCCTTTTGTTGCCTGTAGCACGCATATTTTTGGTTCAACACTCTCCTCTTCAAAGTTTTCCTAGGAACATTATATGTGGTTATTGTGCCCGTCCAGACGCCATTAATAAAAGCTTGTTGTCAGACGTCAACAAACAGCGATGCACCATTTCTTAATATTGAATTTTGTAGCCAAGCTACCACTCTTTTAAAACAACTATGTTTCAAAAACTTAGCTTGTTTTACTAAGTTTATAATAATTACATGATGTGAGGACTTACCTTAGATCAGAGGGTATTAAAAACACAGAAATTGCAATAACTTGTGGTCACGCACTCCTCTCTTCTTCTAGTGACTCAACACAACTAAAGGGACTGTGAGAGGTAACATTCACACGTTTACCGCAGGATAGTAGCACTGCACCGACTTACAAACCCGCCTGGCTGTTATACCCGCCCTTCACCTATATCCCATATGACTGTCTCTACGGACAAAAATGACACCAACTTGATATAATATATTTTATTAAGGTGGAAGAAAAGAGGACGCAAAGAATTTTTTTTGCATGTTTTATGTGTCAATACTGTATGGTCCAAATAAAATGTTTATAAATTGAAAACACTTATTCTAATTTTCTTCTTATCAACAATATTTGAATATCAGTCAAGGATGTCCTGGAATTTAATGCAAACTATTTATCTTGTTTATAAATGTCACTATGACCATGTGAAGAAAATTAAACTATTTGTTTCTATTGGGCCATTATTTTTTTATTTTGGGCAAAACAATGTTTTTTAAAATGAAAACTACAAAATCAATGCTCCTTTCTCGCGCTCTCTACACGCCCACTTTAAGGGGATGATTTAATTCACTGGGCAAACCTTCTGTGGGCTTTATTTAAAAAAAAATCTAGTTCACGAAGGAGTTGTTTTTTCCTCTTCTCTTGAAGTTTTTATTTTTGTCACCACGCCTTACAGCCTGTTTAGCTTAAAAGCATATATGTTAATAAACTAACGGGGTAGGGATAAATGAAAAAGGAAGCAATTTAGAGGTCATCTACTGCGTTTGCATGGAAGGAGATTGGAAAACAATTTTTTAGACAAAACCATACTTAATAGAACCGATCTGGATTTGATCTCCAATTCTCCATCATCATCAGCTCAATCTAACATGAGATTGACGCCTTAGACCATTTGGTAATTGAAATGTGTCTTTTTATGTTTAAGCAGGTGAAGTGTGTAGTTCGCATCTCACTATAACCAAGGATGAAAAACACTAAGTTAGTGTTTAAAGCCTGAAAAACTCATGCATTGATAAATAAATATCTCACATCAGACCTGCTTCCTCACCATTTTCAAAATGAAATAATTTACCATCAGGATTATAGCTAGTGTCTCTTCATAGGTTTGTTGGTTAGTGCTTTCAACCTGACGTCTTAGATATAGGCTAAGGACCAGGAATGCTATGGGACTAAATTAGTGGTTTGGTAGACAGCTATATTCGTAAATTACCAATCGCCTGTAACCCGTAGTGCTAAGGAAACAACCACTAAATAACTGACGGTAGTTTTAACGGGTTGATTACAAGGGTTAAAGGAGGGAGAGGTTTATTGTGCCCAAGCAGTAATACCCGGACCGCGGTTTCAACAAACCCACACCATTAATGGTCGAGAAGCGCCTGCCTGGATTACGTCACGCTACCCGCAACACTCTACTGAATAGCTAATTGCTTTCTGTTCTATTTCACGGCGACATCACGTTTGGTTGTAACTTTCTCGCGAGTTGGTCGCGTTAGAGTGTGTGTGAATGTATGAGAGAGAGACAGAGAAATAGAGAGGAAGAGATCGGGTAGAGAGAGGGAGGGGAGAGTATGGAGAAAGAGGGGAATATAGGGGTAGAGAGTGTTGGAGAGAGGAAGGAGTTGAGGGATTGGAATTAAGGGGTGGAAGAATGGTGGGTTAAGAGAGGTTGGGATAAAGAGGGTGAAGAAAAAGGAGTAGAAAGGAGATGGAGTAGATAAAGAGAAGAAGATTGAGACAGGGAGAGTGAAAGGGGAAGATAAAGAGTGACAAATAGGGTTGAAGATGTGTGAAAAAAGGTAGACAAAGGAGTTGGCGATAAGGAGATATAGATAAAATGGGGTGGAGAGAGGGGAGTTGGAGAAAAGGGGAAGTTAGGGAGTGAAGAAAGAAAGAGAAGGGATGGCTGCAGAGAGAGAGGAGGAGAAGAAGAGTCATCCTCGAAGACTAATAATAATAATAATAATAATAATTTAAGTCAATCCAATCTGGATTAAGTGCTGAGAAGCTTATACTATATTAATTTAGTCATAAACAAGTTTAAATGAAACATCACATAATAATTATTCCGTTTCAAACAAATCTCCGTCTTGTTTCAAATGAATGAAAGCAGAAACTTGTTTCAAAGTAAAATGATTTGTCGGGTTTTATTACGGTAGTTTGAGAATATGTTTCTCTATTGAAAGTAATGTTTATCATATTACTCTTCCACTATGAGTAGAGTCACAGAATGTTTAAAAAATACTACCTTTTATACTTTCTCATTTGATAACCGTATTCTTTTATAAATAAGATCATTCTTATTAGTCCAATTATTTATGTCTAATGAACAGGATAAACTACTTTAAATAACTAATATAGCTGAGCTAAGATGAGTATTGTGAACTTAGTTAAGTAAATTAACCATCATTTTCTGACAAAGGAGATGAGAAATTGCATTATGGTTCAAACTTTGAACCATTGGGTCAAATACCAACATTTTATTCAAAACATACTTAGCAGTCGCGTGGACTGGATTAAATTTAAACACACAACAAATTAAATTTACTATATATTGGTAGGGCTAGGCCAATTCCAATAATCGATCCTATTTATAGGCCAATATTGGCACAATCGGCCAAGGATATTCAGTTTTTTATCATTAAGATATACGCCGATAATTCAAAATCTATAGATGTATTTTAAATTCTCAAATCATGAAAATGTAATTCATTGCTAAACAAAAATATTTAAATACATTCTCTTGCATGTAAACACAAACTCCTTAACTTTGCATTAGATATTTTATTTTAAAATAAACAGCAAAACCAATATTCTAAATTCTAAATTTGTTGTTTAGGTTATTAATGTGTTTTATAAATATGAGGAGTAAATTATTTTCTCAATGTATGTGCAGGTAGCCTAATTAATTTGAAAACAAAATAGGTATATTATTAAAAATTGTGATTATGACATTTATTGTATCATTTCTTGAATTATCTTTTATTTAGGGGCCTAATTGATATTTGAATTTGTTATTTATGATTATGAATGTTGTTGTTTAATATGACAGGGCCAAAATATTTTCTTGTTCATAGGGGGCCTTCATTTAAAATCAAACTAGGAGTATTCTCCTTATGTGTAATATTAAGTTTGTGCTTTTTCTTTATTTATTTTCTAGTATTGGTATTTTAATTTATTTGTAACTATGTGCATTCTTGTTTATCATGACAGTGCAGTAGTTCTAGCAATAAAATTAAGTATATCTAACCAACTTTAACGTTTAAAACTTTAATTCAAACTTTTATTCAACAAACCTAATACTATCATGAATCATATACAATTGGCAAAATAATATCATTCTTGTTTTCGAGTATTGTTACTGTACACTTTTGTAATTTTTAAACAAAACTAAATTGTTATCGGTTACCGGCAATATTGACAACAAAATATCGGCATCGGCAATATCTGCAAAGTGGCTTATCGTCCCAGCCCTATATTTAACTAATTATTTTATAATAGAAACTTCTGCGATTTTATAGTCATTGGGTCGGTGAAAGCTTATTCGGGTTGTTTGAAGCCAAAAGCCAATCTATTTTTGATTTAAATAAAATATGCATACGTTTGGTTTCATTTAAGCAAATGTCAGCCTTCAATATTTTTTTTACAATGCAGTATTTAATTAAACATCAAATAATAATACCTTGTACATTTGCAATCATGTGCCTTGCAAATACACTTTTTTTTTAACTACAGGGCACAAGTAATTTTAATAAACCAATAGCTAAAAATATACTCAAATTGTTGAATGTGCAGTGTTACACCATGTGGCAATAAAGAAACATTAAATTTGTTCTACATACTAAAGAAAAGATTAAGCTATTTAACTAACCATTCTATAATTTTTATCTGTTTACCTATGTGTTGTTCAATATAAATTGAAACGCTGAATTACTTTAGTTTAAAATAAAACAAATGATTGTCACATGTGTGCTATTTATACGCATTGTTAGTATTAGAAGTCGGGTCTTAATCCGGCTTAGTTACTGAGCTATCTATCCATCCATGCAAATGCATGCACTTTATTCTAAAATTAAATTAACTAAATTCTATCACATTAGTGTTATTACTTCGTGTTTTATGTAAGTCGGGCTTATATCCTATTAATTCTTATAACAAATCATGACATTTTTCTTTAACCCATTCGTTAGATGTAATTGGTGTATGACTAGATATTAAACGTTAATAAACAAAAATACCAGTCTTCTTAGGCGCATCGAATTAGGTGCTAATTTTACGTTAAAATACAGCTTCGGCTCGAGGGCTTAGTGTTAGTTAGTTTGGGCTGACCTACCGACAGGGATATTGAGGTTCAAATCCCAGTCAGGTCTACTGAGGGTGGTTTTCCATAAATGGTTTTCCACTATATGCAATTAGGCAAACCTGGGTAGATTCCCTCTATAATGCTTACTTCCTCATCCCTACCCCATTAGAGTAATTATTATGTATGTGTTTAACCTAAACAGGTAGGATTTGGTGATAAAAAACTATATTTAAAAATAATTGTACTATTTGCACCCTACCATTTCGGGTTATATGTGTAAAAATGTGGATAGCCCAAAAGGCTAAGATGAAAAAATACACATGTGCTTTACATCTTTTCTATTTTGTGATTCCTTAGAACCCTTCATTTAATGTGTAAGCTTACATGTATCAAACGATATTCGACTTAAAATTAACTTTAAATTAACAAATTTAATATATAAATAATTTTGTTTGTTTCAGGTATGGTAACATCTTTCGAATTTCTTCATATTAATTTAGGTGAGTACTATAATAATATTACTATCCTTTTTAACAATCATTATATTTGAACAATTATGACTTTTTTTTATTAAAATTATTCATAATGTTGTTACTCTGTAATTGTTTAAAAGAGATTAAATATAGAGGTTTTGCCAAACACAAAATCAAACATATGCACTTAATCAATTAAATTATACTATTCTATTTTGATCCATCTGCGTAAATTATCTGGCTGTATTAATTAGTTGATTAATTGTTTGGAAGAAGAGCTCAAGGCTTAAAACATATTACTATATATTTATATTATAATTTATATAGTAACAATATTAAATATTTCTAGAAATTAGTAGTTTTTTCAATTATTAAAATCCTATTATAAAAATATTAAACAGATGTGACCACTTATGCGTTATTTTACAAGTTTAGAGACGAGAATACGGGACATTAAAATAAATAAACCACGTACTGGTCAAAATTAAAGCTCCAAATATATATTATTTTAATATCGTGAAGTAATATAATGCAATTTAAATTCTATATTGTCTAGCCTGGGCATCTTAACTCAAAAGTAGGAAAAAAGATGATAGGATTTGAGGAGGTGTTTGAGGAACAATTATGGGGAGAGATAAACAAGAATGGTAGAAGACTATTGGAGCTATGTGCAATAAATAAAACGAAAGTGTAAAACAGCTGGTATAAAAAGGAAATAGAAAGCCATAAGATCACCAGATACAGTTGATAGACTACTTTATTATGGTTGAAGAAATGAAGAGGCAGATATTAAAGATCAAGGTAATACCAAGTGTGTCCTTAGATAATGACCACAGGTTGTTGGTGGGGACAGACATAAAAGTATGAGAATGTAGGAAAAATGTAGTAATACAAGAAAGAAGAATAAGGGTGAGGAGGCTAAAAAATGAAAAGGAAAGAGAGCTGTACTTAAGAAAGGCAATAAGCTGAATGTCTAAGGATGAGATGTAAAGTGTAGAGGTTGAATGGGAAAGATTTAGAAACAGTTTGGTGGGAGCTGGGAGGAGGAATGTGAGAGGACAAGTGATAAGAGAAGTGTAAGAAGACAATTCGTGAATGAAGTAGTGGAGGAAAATAATAAATCATTCGGAATAGAAATATGAAATAAGGGAAGAATATAGAGAGAAATGAAGTGTGAAACAATTTCCAACAAAATTTAAAACTATCAGTTTTGAATCCATACAATTCCTTAAACCTTTACTAGTATGGGGTGCAGTCCACCTAAAAGAATTATACAGAAAAAGGTTACAACGATTAATTAGACAACTCTCCCAGTTATTCCCTTCTTGGTTTAAAGAATTGATGTATGTTCTAAACGCTTGGGAACACTTACTCGTTATTTGCTAGCTCACAGTTTGCACAAACGCCGTGTTTATGCACGCTACACTTAATGTGATACAATCATGTACTGTAAATAGTATCTCTAAACTATCACAGGCGGTAGTCAATAAATTAATTCTCTTTATATAAATGATGTTTTATTAAGTTATTTTTTCGCGTTCGCTTGGCTTACATTATTATTCCACTATGGTATAGCTTATATGATAAGATCATAGTGTAATCCGTCAATGTAGCTTTCAGGATAAGGCAAAGTGTACATACTGAGAAATCGATTGGATAGGTTAGTAGCTTATTAAGTTGGACGCTATATATATATATATATATACACACACACTCAAACACACATAAACACACAAAACATGTAATTTCGCATATAAAATTCCTATACCTTAGCTCAGCTGGTAGCACATTTGTCTACTGACCTAAGGATACCCGAATCGATTCCCGGCAAGGATGTGAAACGTATAAATTAGTGACACTAGGCTTCTTCTTTAACAGGACTTAATTAACTGCTGGGGGCTGGGTGTTTTTTCGGTTCTAGAGTTAAACTAGTTTATTTAGTTAAGTCGTGCGCTGATATAATAAATCAGTCGAGAAAGTTGACGGAAAATTCAATTAATAATAGTAGATATATTTATATAGTAAATGACGTGGTACGAAATTTTAAAAGTGGTATCATTTGTATTTATTAAAACTACTTCTATAATATTCATACTTTTGATAGATGTACCTATTGTCAAAAAATAAAACATCGCCAGTAAAAAAACAACAAGATTATGTGTATCCATTTTGGCTAGTTCAGAGTGTGTTTAATAATGTTGAAATAGTCGTTTAGTATGTGGCTCACTGTTTTTTGTACCCACTTAAAAGCTGGTATAGCCTACTCTTGTTTTCTACATCGCAGTAATTTTATTTCTGCAATGGACTTCCCAGTAAATTGTTCATGGGGGGTGGGGAAGGGGGGGGGTAAGGGGGTCTATAAAAGAGCTATACGTAATGGGTACATTGGTGCTTAGGGTAAAAGCACGCATCTTAGGTCTAACCTTACCTACTACATTTTGTACAGGATACGATATAGCGTGAGAAGCTACCATCCTTAGCTCCCGTCCGCTATTCTGTCTGTCTGTCTGTCTGTCTGTCTGTCTGACGGTCTGCACATATGTCTGCCATGCACTAAACATATCTCCCGGATCCATCTGTCTACCCTTACCTCTATTATTCTCTCTCTGATCACTTTTATATATACATCATAGTTTTCTTTTCATCATTTCTCGCTGCTCTTATCCGTGGCTGAGTGGTCCGAGGGGCGGATTCTAATGGTTGTCTGTCCTTTTCATAGAGGAATTATATATTTGTCTGAAATTGTGACTTCACCTCATCCTTATTTTCACACAAACCATTCACCCTAATTCTCGTGTTTACTCTATTGGACTATATAGGTATATTAATAAGGTTGAATTTCAAATGAGGTGTTCCCGCATTTGCAGAGAGGAGAGTGGGGAAAATATTTAGGTTGAATTACACCTCAGAAACCCCTCCCGGAATAAGAATATCAACCTCTTCGTATCAACAGTAATCTAGACAAAACTAGACTAAAGCCTTAAATTCTGTGACCACTGGTGTGTGTTTGCACATTTGTTATAATAATTATTATTATTATTAGCCACACCGAAGGGCATGTGGGCTGGATGTACGTAGCATTTAGGTGGGTTTGTTATTGTAGGGGAGATTGGGGTTTTAATCCTAGTTGGGTATACTTAGGATGGAATTTCCTAAACGGTTTTACACTCTCAGTCCACGTAAATGAGTGTATATTTTTTTTAATTTCCACCTAGTACAATTCTACCCCATTAGTGTAATTAAAGTTATATTATGCCATAAGGGTAGTGAGATGTGAACAAAAAAAATAATAAACATAACTCAATAATAAATGAACCCAATAAGTAAAACAAAACTACTAGACCTCAGCTCGTTAAAATCCCACTTACTGATGCTAAATAAACTAAATTTCGAAGTGACCCATTACTTATGTATCTGTCTGAAATCGAGTTTGGGACCGTTTTGTCACATGGCCAGTTTAAATATTTGAGACACCAACTGCTTTATATGTGGATTCGAATATTCTCTGAATTCACGTGTTATATAATTAGCACTGCTAGATTATTTTATAAAGTTCGAGTGTCATGTAGTTGGGTATCATACCAAAAAGCTAATTTACATTTAAAAGTATTAGATCAATTAAATCTAATGACCCACTTCGGTAGCCTCATGGTATAACGTGCTACTCTCGCAGTAGACTAGACAGGCAATTACGGAGAAATCGAGGTTCGAATCACGGTCACGTATACTGAGAATGGTTTATCCAAAATAGTTTCCGACTCTCTCTTCACGCAAATGTGGGTACGCTTTCCATAAAAATAGCCTTCCTAATCCATTAAACCATTGGATTTATTAGTATATAAGCGTATAACTCGATTGGGTAGTAAGATGTGGGGCCTAAAAATTCTTATAAGTTGTTTTACTTGCTGGTCTATAATATTAGTGACCTGCCTCGCTAGCGTAGTTGGCTAACGCGCTTTGTCGTGTTGAGCTCGACTGCTGAGAACGGGGAGATCGAGGTTCGAATCTCGGTCGGGTCAACTGAGGGTGGTTTTTCCTAAATGGTTTTCCACTCTCACTCCACGCAAATGCGGGTTTACTTCCTCTAATTCAACCTCCCCAATTCCTAATCCATTAGCGCAATTGTACTTAAAGCGTATAACCCGAACGGGTAGTAAGACGTGGTGCTAAATATTATTATTATTATATTATATTAGTGACCAAGCGTGATGAAGTCTTGTTTTATCTTTACAACTATCCTCTTCGGTGGTCGTATGGTTTGGACCCTAAGGGGCTACTCTCAAAACATAGTAGTTTGCCAATCATGATCGGGGTTCGAATCTCTGTTGGATGTACTGAGGGTGATTATCTCTAAGTGGCTTACACCTCTCCTTCCATACAAATGTGGGCAAACTTCCTCTAAATTCAACCTTACTGATTGCTAGCACATTAACCTATATATGCGTATAACTCGAAAGGGTATGGCAGTGCTAAAAGAAAATTACGCAATCATTTGACATTTCGAATGTGTTTTTCTATCTCTTTCCGTCCGAATGTTTGTTCCACACTTACTGTTAAATGCTTCAACCAATTTTAATGAAATTGGGTAGATATATTCTTCGAGCTTAAGCCGACTAACGTATATACTGTACATGGTTTGGCGATTTACCTTCTCTTTGTAGATGGTGGCTACTCAAGTATTGTTAAGTAATTTAAACATTTTTAAGTTGTACATAGAGTAGGCATGATATTAGTTTAAGAAAACTATACTACCTTTTAATCTTTCGTCTGGAATCATATATATTTAAGATTATTGTAACATTATAAAAGTATTATTTGTGGAATCATATGTAATTTAATCATTATAATTCTTAAGAATATCATATATAGATTCATGTAATTTTAAGGCCACTTTGCTTCCTTTAATATGTTTCGGGCGGAATAATTTAATTTGAAAAATATTATAGCTTAATGAATATGTTACATGTTATCATATATTATATGTCGATCAATTTCCTAAAATCATTTTGTGTAGAATCATGTATTTTAATTATTATAATTAGCACCACGTCTTACTACCTATTTGGGTTATACGCACTTACGCTAATTTTTAATGGTAGGGGTATTGTGAGATGAAATGGAGGACCTATAGCTTAACGTGGGATCCGAACCACGGTGGAGGCCTATCATTCCACACAATCACAAGTTGTGATTAATACATGTATTTTAGAGGTGGAGGAAGGGTTTGATAATCAGATAAATCTATACTGGGACCGAGGATTGAGCCCCGGACCCAAACACAGAAGTTTGACACCTTATCATTAGACCGCTAGGTCACCATGAATTTTTTAAACTACTATAACTTCTTGAATATGTTTTATGGGAAATAATTTGATTTTAAGAATACTATGCCTTTTTGAATATATTTACTGTAGAATCCTGTACTTTTTAAGCATACTTTCACTTCTTGAAAATATTATATATGGATTCATGTAATTTCAAGACTATTATAACTTCTTTTCTATCTTTAATATAGAATCCTGTACTTTTTAAGATAAGCCTAGTATACATTCTTGAATATATTACATGTAGATTCATGTAATTTAAAGACTACTATATCATATTGTATATGTTGCGAGTGAAGTAATATAATTTGAAAACTACTAGGCTATCTTACTGTGAATGAGGTACGCTCAGTGTCATGTCATTTTAAGATCACTGTACCATCTGTAAAGGCTTAACTTGAAGAGTCACATTATATTTCAAGTACTATACCCCTTTTGAGGGTATTAGACCCGGTGACGAAGTTGGTATCCCTGAGCTTGCATAGGGTGGTCGTGAGGGGTTATGGGTTATCCTACTCCCTCCCTACCACCACCCCACTATGAAAACTTCTCCAGGCGGGCACGAGGAAAAGGGGAGGCCGGGTAGATTTCCGTCCAAGTTTGTGAGCTCGACGGCAGTCTTTGGTAGACGGAGAAGGAATCGTGGTTAGGACACGTTTAATTAGAGACGAGGCTCTTCTCCAGTATTCTTTTTTTTTATCACCCTTCGCATTTCACCGCCCATCCTAGCTCATTTACACTGATGGGGCAGAGAAGAGAAAGATAGAATTTAAGAAGAATTGTCTCCTCCCTCCATCCCTCCCTGCTGTATTTGCTACGAAAGAGAGGGGTAAAATCATCTAGAGGAAGAATAAAAAAAACAACGACCTAAATATAATCAGCCGGGATTCCCATACCGACGTCTTCGTCACAGGAAAACTCGGACTAGATTAATGTCTTTGTCGACTTGATCCTCCGGTGATACTTGCAATTCATGAGAGTAGATCATCCCTTACCACTTTTGTAGAATTCTTAAGTGCTTTTTCGGGCGGTTGTGAAAATGTTTTATTTTTAAGTTCCCTTTTGTGGAGGTATATTTTAGGATTTATTGTTTGTCACACTTATCAATGGTCTATATCGTTAAGGTGTCTTAATTAAGACAGTGATAGACTCTTTCTATGTGATGCTCGTTTGAATCCCGGTTGTGTCACTTTGTAATCTTAAAGTAGTGTAAAAGACGGCCAATAATGAACTACCAGATTATTATTTGTCTAGCATTGCGTCTTCTACCCATTAGGTTTATACGACAATGTAATAATTAATGAATTTTATAGGAAGTGTATTCGCATTGGCGTGGAGGGTGAGTAAAAAAAACACTAAGGGAAAACCACCCTCAGTACACCAGACTAAGATCAAACTTCGATCTCTCCTTCATCGGAAGTCAGTATAATGTGATAGTGACTCCTTAGAACATGTGACCATTGAAGCGGGTATAATGATGAACCAAACTCGCTGTACTCCTCACAAGAAATTGTCAGGGTAGTCAAATCTCGCAGGCAACGGTGTTCAGGACATTAGTCGTGAATGGAAAAAAAAAAGCTAGAACCACGTTCAACGTATTGACTGGCCAATTTGATGGTAAGATACCACTGAAAAGATCTAGACACGCATTGGTGGATAGCCATAGAATTGACCTGAAAGATAAAGGTTGTATTGAGGTGGATAGAACAAGCTCAAGATAGGGATAGTGTAATGAGGTGGATAGAACTAGCTCAAGATAGGGATAGAGTGTAATGAGTGGATAGAACTAGGTCAAGATAGGGATAGGATGTAATGAGGTGGATAGAACTAGCTCAAGATAGGGATAGAGTGTAATGAGGTAACTGGATAGAACAAGCTCAAGATAGATAGAGTGTAATGAGGTGAACTGGATAGAACAAGCTCAAGATAGGGACATAGTGTAATGAGGTCGACTGGATATAACTAATTCATCATAGAAATAGGTGTCGTACTTTTGTAAGTGTGGCATTCATTTGTCGAGTCCCTAATGCCATAGAGTAAGTATTTAGATAAGCATATGTTTTTGTATACCACGTCATACTACCAGTTCGGTACATCCTTACATATGGATTAGGAAAGGCGAGAATAGATATTGGATAAAATCTACCCAAAATAGAATTTAGGAAAATTGGGAAACCAATTCAGAAAAAAAATTGAAACCTAGTACTCCGACCAGGATTCGAGTCCCAACCTTCCAGCCACTGACAAACCAGAAAATACGATATTTCTGCCTCTATAGACGTTTAAACTGATTCTAATAATTCAAAATAGAAAGCTAGAAGAATATTTCTAATTTTTATGTTTTATTTCTTACTGCTTTTATTTTTCTCCAAAGGCTTGATTTACATTGGTAGAGTCCAGATATTATTTCATATTTAAGTAAATGAAATATATTTGAACTTCAGATGAATAATCTTGAATTAATTCACAGTTTCTATTGTTCAAATTTGAATAAGATATAACGAATTTATTTCATTTTTTCCCCCTTTGACAAACGATTTTATTTAGGATTTATTTTACTTTTCCCAAAGTGTTAAGGTTTTGGATGCGACCTAAGTACGAATCTTTTAATTTAACCAAAGAAAACGAGAAAGTTTATTCCCGAAAGCTTTATCGACTTAAATAATAATAGAAAGTTGCTCGGTCGTCTATCTCTACTTAACGGAATAAGTTCTGTATTAGAAGCCAGGGTACACTCCGTTTCACATTACAAAATGAACCGATCCTTTGGTGTAGTGGTCAGTGCACTTGGCTATGAACTTATGGGTCCCGTTTCATTCTGGCTGGTACCTTGGGTATTTTCCGTAAGGAGAATTAACCCAGTGGTCATCAGGTTTGGTTAATTAGCCTTAAGTTATGTTAAGTGTTTCCACTGTTCAACACCCCTATACTCACTATCACCCTCATACTCACTATCACCCTCATACTCACTTCACCCTCATACTCACTATCACCCTCATACTCACTATCACCCTCATACTCACTATCACCCTCATACTCACTATCACCCTCATACTCACTATCACCCTCATACTCACTATCGCCCTCATACTCACTATCACCCTCATCTCTTCACATCGGGAGATGGAACGAGCCTCCACGGAAAGGATGTATAGTTAGTACATTCGGGCGTCCCCTGGGCAACAGTACATTAGTACTAGATAATATTTCCACTACTGGGCTACGGATTTTGTAGACCAGACGCACCATATATATATGAAAAATATAACAAACAAAAGCAGTTTGTGTTCTTTGTATGGTTTGATTTTATTTATAGAACTAGTAGACGTATTTTTAAAATCCAACTAAAACTAATTATAAATTTAAAATCTAGAATTGTGCAAAATATTGTATTTTAATTGAATTATATAAACAACTAGCAAAACCATGCTTTTTTAAATACTTTGTATAAACTAAATAAAATAAATGTGTTCTCAAATGAATAAAGCACAAAGAGACATACATTTTAATTTAATAGTAAAGTTATTTCAAAATTGAAAATTTATAGCATATATATGAGGCCTTCATATTTACAGTGTATTTGAGAAAACTTCAATATAGACAACATTAGTTGTTACTATTTCGCATAATTACCCAGATGGTTCCATAGAGTCGTTTGTAGGGGATCTGGGGGTTAGGTGAATTTTTTAGGGTAAGATCTCAATGTTAT
This sequence comes from Timema cristinae, assembly GCA_039000515.1. Taxonomy (NCBI): domain Eukaryota; kingdom Metazoa; phylum Arthropoda; class Insecta; order Phasmatodea; family Timematidae; genus Timema; species Timema cristinae. The sequence continues at coordinate 17,737,453 of JBCFYV010011172.1, read as the reverse complement.
CAGCCACCTGAAGAGAGGCCCCATAGCCCCAGAAGTTCCATAGATGCATCTGTAAAAGGGAGAGGAAACTTCCGGTAAAAAAAAAGTTGTAATTTTAATAGAGGTTGCACATCTTAAAGTTAATATATGTGTATTAAAATCTTCATTGATCAATTTGAAAAATAGGTCGATATTGGTTCTGACCATAATATACACCTTTGTATAAATGAGAGAAACAATTAAAATGCAAGGGTGTATATGGGGGACCGCTAGACAATTGTACTATACCTTTAGCCAATCCAAATTTGTATACACTAATGGAACACTCGCCTCCCCCCCCCTAAGGGTGGTCTATCAAATTCCAGTGCCCCCCTCCCCCATAATACGCTCTTGGAAAAAATATATGTAAAGAGCGAATTAGTAAGACGTTTATTTACACTGCCAGGGTAGAGAAGAGTTGTGTAGAATTGTAGAGGAAATGGATCGGAATTTGTTTGGAAGAAAATAGTAACATAATTTAGGTTAAAAAAAAACTCACTACACAAGGTCAGGGATTGAAGCCTCTCCACCCCCTCTCCCCCGACTATCTATATCTTATCACTGACCACCCATACAAGATTAGATGGGTGCCTTTTGCCGATATACTCACTAATGCGAGTGAGCAAATTTCTATAGCCTTAATAGGTAACCTTAGCTCAGTTTGTAACGCGTCCACCTTCCAAGTTAAGGGTCCCGGTTTCGATTCTATGAATGACCGAAAAATATATCTTTGGGGATGTTAAGATTTCTCCTGGCATATTTATGGATTAATGATCAGGGGACTGGACACTGTGTCTTTTTGATAACTGTGCTATTAAGTAAAATCATGTGGTGTTATATTTTTTTGTAAAGTTAATGGAAATGATAACCAATGGTAAAAATATAATATCTGATATTAAGAAAAATAGTTGTAATCTATAATAAATTGAAGCGGATCAAGTAAATATTAGTCTGAGGGCAAGTGTCATCACGTGGGCTCTTTGATGATACAAGGTTGGAGGAATTTTTGTTATTGTTGTTTAGTATGAAAGGAATTGGAATAAAATAATGTGATTTTAAGGTCTGAGTTTTAAACTTGATGGTCAGAAAAAATTATCTAATATCCACAGTGGAGGTATTCAACACGTTGTCTAACATGGCAATATCGAAAATCAAAATTATAAGATTCTGTACGTAGTTGTATGAGTTGTCAACATATATGTTTTTTATGAGTAGTATTAAAATATATATTTAAAAATGTTATCAAAAGCTAAATAAACATATTTATATTAACACACACACACAAAAAACACACACACACACACATCGGGAATATGGGGTATCATAAAACATACGAAGTTTGTTTGTAATAATATATTTAGTAGAGAAATAAACAAATTTAAACTTAAAACATTGTTTTTAGAATGTAGCTTAAAATAAATATCATCATCAATTTGATGAACAAATTCTTGGTCTTCCTTTTCAATAATCTCATTGTCACATAATTGAGTATCTTCACTACACAGTTAGATTTCAGTCAACTTCATTTTATTCGTCGCACAACTACAAAAAGTTCAGGGTAAATCTTCTCTGTTTACACCCACACCAAGTCAGCTCTAAAACTGACGATGGCGCACAAGGTTTTGAGCAAAGGATGGGCTCCAATTGATACTTCGCTTCTTTTTTTTACATATATGCTATTTTGGTTGTTATAATACAGGGTATTGTTTCAAGTCGTGGTAACATGTCATTCATTGCCCGCAGGTTAGATCTTTTAATTGAGGTGACCTGGTGGTCTAGGGGTAAGGTGTCAGACTTCTGTGCTGGCGGCCGGGGCTCAATCCTCGGTCCCGGCACAGATTTATCTGATTTCTAAACCCTTCCTTCACCTCTGACAAGACATCTTGTAAATGTGTGGAATGCCAGGCCTCCACCGTGGTTCAGATTCCATGTTAAACTGTAGGTCCTTCATTTCATCTCACAATCACCCTACCATTACACATTAGCGTAAGTGCGTACAACCCGAATGGGTAGTAAGACGCGGTGCTAATAATAATAATAATAATAATAATAATAGATCTTTTAATTGATGGTCGAAGTGCTTCTATCGGTGGTGTTAAATGCGCATCATAAGACTGTTTCTTAGTGAAAAACTACCACCTTACCTTATCATTATCCACCATCACATTATTTTGTAAGCCTACATATAGTTGGTAAACAAATTTGTCTATGAATATCATCGTTTGATTTTGATTGATTAGAGTTTCTCAAACTGTTTCATAAAAGTAATTATACAGAGGGATATGTAAGGGCTGGTGCATTTAAAGGTAAAGGGGAAACTTTACAAACTGGTTTTGTTTCTCTCATTAACATTAGCCTCTGATAAAACCACATATTTCAATTCTATGTCCAACAAAACATATACGTTTACACCTCACTCCTCTACGTAAACAATTTTACCATTATGATTCCCAGAGCAGCCAATGTCAGGACTCCATGTTGATTATCTTCTCCTGTGGATGTCAGATAATTTTGTTGACCACTCATTTGAAATCCCTTACCTTAAGAACATATTATTTGACACGAAATTTCTTTCATATACACAATCTACAATGTTTTAAAATTATTTTTACAAGCATTTTTTCACCGTCTTGTTTTTTAGATCTTATAACCATTGTTATTCTTATTCTTCGCAATAAAAGGAAGAGATTGAAACATCACCCAAAGTGTATCATCAAAAAGCCGATGGTTTTTTTTAACACTTGACCAAGGATATTTGACAACATTCAGCTATGAACTTAGTGTAACAATTTTAGTAATAAATAAAAAAAAACTATCAACTTTGGTAACATTTCACTATATTATTAGTTTTATTACTCACTTCGGTGCCCGCATGCTCTAAGGTGCTACTATTGTAGTAGGCTAGACTGCCAATGATGGGGAGATCCAGGTTCGAATCTCAGACTGGTGTATTGAGGGTTTTTTTCCAAACTGATTTTCCATCTTTTATCTACGCAAACGCAGATGCACTTCATATAACTATAATCTTCCTAGTCCCTAGAACCATTAGCATAATTAATACATAAGCGTATAGCCCGAATGGGTAGTAAGACGCAATATTAAAATAAAATAAGTGTTTTTTTAATTATTAAGGATAAAATATATTAAAAATGTCAACTTGCAGATCACATGACTTTTAAATACTTGAAATTATATCTACGTAGTAACATTTCTAGCTCTCAGATAAGATTATTCCTGTGAAAAATGGTACTGTAGTCAGCGAACCGACTGTGGCTTGAAAGCTTTGCATGTCTCTAGTTATTTATCATTAGTAATGTTTTGTTATAATGAATCAGTGCACTAAATCAGCATTATATTGGAGACCAAGCTGGGGGGAACATAAATAAATAGGAGAGAAAATGGAAACGGATGAAAGTGTAAATAAGCGATTGCAGTTATTTGATCGCTCTTTTTTTTTTTGTTTCAACCTTAAACTTTACGTTTCAAATTACAAACGAAAACAAACAAGAAACTAATAGAGTTGTCAGAGAGCGAGTGGTTCTACTGTCTCGTGTAACCGTACTATAGGTGTAGAGATACAATGTTCAGTGTTGTTTAGTGAGTGATCTATATTACGTAGTTTGTTATACAAGTTCACTTATTTACTTTGCGTTATTACAATGGTTTGTAGTTGAAACAACATTAAATAAGATTTTTAATTAAAAATAGACTTGGTTATATATAGATTTCAATTAGTATTTTTAAATTTAAAATAAGCATATATATACGATTTTATTTTTAATATAATAATACCAGTTCAAAGTGATACTTATATATACATGGTATATACACATTATGTATATAAATCATATATATAAACATGGTGTAGATATATATTTATCGTTATATAATTAGAGAGATATACTTTAAATTTATAAATCATTTGAACTATATATAAAAATTTAACGTATAATGTATGTATAAAAACCAGTACATTTTTCATTCAAGAACACTAATTTAAAACCTAAATATATATACACAAACACATACATTATATATTAAATTTATATATATATTTTAAAACCTGCATATACCTGTAGATTTATATAAAGTGATATATAGGCCTATATATACAGTTTATATATATATATATATATATATATATATATATATATATGTAAAAAATATATATAAAATTATGGTTTTATTTTGAAAAATAATAACTTTAATTATAAAGCTATACAATTATATTCTTAATTTGAAAATACTAATTTGCATCATATAAAATATATTATTTATATTAAGACGTAACCTATACCATAGGACTAGTTTTAATAAAAAAAAAATATATAAACAATTCATCTTACTACCTGTTCAGGTTATATGATTATATACTAATTACGTTAATCGTTTTAGGGATGAGGAAGGATATGTTAATAAGAAGTGTACCCGCATTTGCGTGATGGAAAGTGAAAAACCATTTTGGAAAAATCACTTTCAGTACACCCGACCGAGATTCGAACCTCAATATCCCCGTCGCCGGCAGTCCAGTCTACTGCGAGATTAGAGTGCTATACCACGCGGACACTGAAGCTGATTTTAAAAATATTGGTTTAAATAAATATATATTACACTTAATTATATTTAAGTTTGAATATATATAGGTAAGCAAGCATATTATATATATATTTTTTATCGCCTCGTTTTACTGAGCTTTCGGGCTTTACGCTATTTTAAATTATAAAATACTAGTTTTAAGTTACATAAAAACAAATATATTATCTGTACATTTAGGATTGAGTCTCAGGTAAGATAAGGAGTTTGTCTTTTTCTTTAAAAGTGGATGATAGCCGCAAAACTAAATGTAGTTAAATTTAATTTAAAATCATACTTTCCTCTCCTTTATCACACCATCGTAAATAAAATGTACCATGATGAGTAGCTAGATATATGAGGTGAAACATATGGCATCGTGTCGGCTACGTCCGTGTGTGCTTGCATCTTGAGTAAATAACCATGTGTGTATGCGCCCACTTTATATTAAAATCCTTATGGTTCTAAGTTTGGTAAATGTTTGTATTTATAACATTTGTATATGCTATTTCCTTTAAAGAATATTATTTTTTTGTTTTATTTTACCTCGGGCAGATCAATGACTAACCTAACCTAGCCTAACCTAGCCTAACCTAACCTAGAATAACCTAAACTAACCCAGCACAACCTAACCCAACATTACTTCATACTAGTAGTTCTGAAACAAGACAGATCAAAAAATAAAAATCATATACGTCCTCTTAATGACTTCCAGTTGATAGTATCAAGTCTTTGACTCACCGATGGGCATGATCATTCACGATTTATTTTAGGCGGGTGCTAACTCCTCCGATTTTCTAAAAGACGCCACCAACATGGGCGCAACCAACACACCACCAAAGATATACATTTAAGAAAATGATCTTAGAACGTGACTCGAAAGTAAGCTCATAAGCTCTTTTATTCTAATCACTGTTGTTAAACTCATGAGGGAAAGGGAATATTACCTTCTTTGTGTGTTCCTTCACTAAGGGAAGGAAGGAAATCGGGGGTGGGGGGTGGGTGGTATACTCCCTTTATCACCTTTTAATTAGGGGGATCTATATCCGCAGCTTTGCGACCTAGCCCCGGATGGAAAGGCTGTTGGTGAGAGTAGAGGTGATTTAAAGCCACCTCTGGCCTGTTTTAGCGTCCACAAGATGGTTTTCATTATTACCTAAAGATACGGCAATTATTGTACCGCTAACCATGTAGGCAACTTCCCTTACACCCACCATATCCGCTTCAATGGTTCCTTCTTCACTTTACAGCTGCGGTCCAATTTGAATATATCTCCCCATTCTATAACCGAGCTACAAACCTAAAGGGACAAATGAAAAAACTATGATATGGCTTTTTTTTTACTTTATCTTGACTTCTTAGGTAAAGAAGTATTGTGATCTTTAAAAAAATCGAGCTTGATAATAATAATAACAATGACAATATCGTCTTTTTCTGGGCGAGGTTAAATTCAGCGCTCTTTCTTACACCTAATCCACTTAAAAATAAAGCGCATATAAAGATTAGTTTATAATATATGTATAGAGATGACAATAATAAAAACATATTGCGCACATAGATAACTGTACAGTTATGAACATATTGCAAAAAAATGAGGAAAGTATAACTAAATAAAGGAGAGAGAAAAAAAGAAATAAGAGACACAAAGGCTCACGATCATTCCACATCCACCCATTCACATGTCATAATAATGCGCATATAATATCTAAAAATGATAGAGATAGCAGATAATTTAAAAATAAACAATGCTGATAATATTTAGTAAATTTATAGAATAATACATTTTTATATATAATAATAATAATAATAATATTACTTTGTACCCATTCTTACTTATCTCTACATTTCCCCTCAAATCGACGATCGAGACTCTGATCGCAGACTTTGAGAACTCTTAAACTGAAAGGATCTAATAGTGTCAGCCGTTCTAATATTTAGATCAAGAGCATTCCATGAACATGCTCCAGCAACAGTAAAAGAGAGGAAAGAGAAGTTAGATTTATGAAGAGGGATGGAAAGTGTGTGGGTGTCACGTGAGTGAGTACCGAGATTATGACGAGCATGAAGAGGGACTAGACGTGAGGGGAGGTATTGAGGATATCCTATTAGCAATATTTTATTACTCATTACTAAATTATGTAGATGCCATCAATTATAAAGTCGTATCGTAGCCAGTCACGTTTGTTTTCATATGTACGTACAAACAAATATGAGAATATAATAATTGTTGACTTTTCATGGCCCTGAAACTGAAAAAGTGGTTTTCGTGATTACGTCTGTCTGTCTGTCTGTCTGTCTGGTTCTTGGTCTAAAGCCTGAACTATTTTCTGATCAGACTAAAAACTTATATTTATGGTTTTTATAAGATTTCTTCAAGGAATATATTATGGAATTAGTTGTCTAACTCTAGAATTAAGAATAGTTTACTGAAGGGCGAAACGAGAGAAAAAATGTATTCTCTCGAAATTAACTCTAAAATCTTTGATTAAATTTTGTATCTTGGAACGTTATAGTATTACAAACCAAATGGGAACTCTCAATTTCCCATGAAAATGACTGTTAAGGTACTTCTCAGTTCTCGCTAATGAAATTTTCCAATTTTTATCTTAGCTCCGCAACTATTTGAGATAGGTACGAAATAACTTTTCACTGTAAAGCTGTAGTACGAGTACTATTACAAATAAATATCATGAAATGTATTTTTATAAAACCAATAATTCCTGAATTATGAACTAATCAGGTCTTTGAAAAATGAAATGTATTAATATGATCTTTTGTGGACAGAGATGTTCCTATTTTCCCAATGTTTCTTCAACATTTTATATTATTTTATTTATTCTCTTTGGTGGGGTGTTTCTGCAAGAACATACATTATTTTGTTCCACAAATTAAACGAGTTTTTATTAAATGTCTCTATTTTCAAATAAAGAGAGAGATAGAACTCTGTGAGGTGCACCGTGCTATTTATTTAAATCTTAGACGTTCAACTGTACGAGTCTAGTTTGTTTTAGCACGATATATTACTCGATTGGGCTGTATACAGAAAAATGAATTACTCTGATTGGGTATAAATGAGTATGGTAGAAGTTGGCATTCACCGTATCTTACACCCGTTTGGATTAATCTACAGGGTGGTCCATGTAAAAGTACCCCGCCTCCTATATCCAACAGGCGTCTCACTCTGAATTGAAGGAGGTCAATCCCCTTCCACCCATATTGTGACATTAAGAATGAGCAAGTGAACTGCTTGTCTAAAGCTTTATTGACTAATTCTTCATGTCACAATTCCTTCACCTCTGACAAGACATCTTGTGAATGTGAGGAATGCCAGGCCTCCACCGTGGTTCGGATTCCACGTTAAACTGTAGGTCCTTCATTTCATCTCACAATCACCCTACCATTACACATTAGCGTAAGTGCATATAACCCGAACGGGTAGTAAGACATGGTGCTAATAATAATAATAATAATTCATGTCACAATATGGGTGGAAGGGGATTAACCTCCTCCAATTCAGAGTGAGACGCCTGTTGGATATAGGAGGCGGGCTACTTTTCCATGGGCCACCCTGTATTATGTACTGATCACACCTATGTTTCAGTGATGATGAAGGTTGAATTTAAAGGGAATACACCTGAATTTTGATGGAGGAGGTTTGAAAAACCATTTAGGATTTAAAAATAACTCAGCGTGAACGATTGGTATTCGAACACTGATCTCTCCAGTATTGACAGTTCGATCATTTGAAAGAATAACGCCGTAGACCTTCAAAGCACTGAACCGGATTTTACCTTATTCTTGTCCATTAATTAATACTTGAGGTCAGCTGTTTTTTTGTTCTATCACCAAAACTAGACTCAGTAGCGCATCTAGTGGCTTTAACTACAACTAAACAGGGTCTTGAGGAGCAGTGACCACCCCCACACCCCCTTAACCCCCTCCTCTTCCCACTCCACCGTAAGGGGAGTCAAACACGCGAACTCTCAATTATCCGGGATTATTTCTGACAACCACCTCTTTGGTGACCCTTCATGTCGAGTTTTTTTTATTGGGAGGAGGGAGGGATTTTGGGGTGTTGTGGAGGGTAGAGTGGTAGTCACGAGAGCAGAGAAAAATTATATTTCTTCTCTCTCACCCTACCCCTTCTACACTCCTATCCCCTTCCCACAGCTAGCCATTTTGGATGGAATACACTTCTTCCGTTTGTGAAGGAACAAACAGAGTAGAGTAGCGTTGTTGTTTTTTAAACTGACAAGCGGAACTGATACTTGAGTCGAGAAAATAAATAAAATGTCTGTCAGCACGATCTCAGCCACTAACCACTTGTTTCCTTTCAGTGGTTCCTTGTATTCATAAATGTGGCTAAAATGGCTGTAAATGGTTAAACCAATGTTCAGGGGACCGTGGTTTGATTCCAGGTTGTTATGGCATGTCCATCACAGACTCTGCCTTAAACTACGATAGAAGAATGAACTTGAGTATGGGATGAATCCTTGATAGCTCAGTGGCAAAATATTAGTGCCCCATTTTAAGACAAAGGATCGAGAAAGCCTTTGTTTTGGAAACGTTTTCGTTCTCTAGTATAACATTTTAGAAAACATTAAAAAAAAAGTTACTAGGCGAGGAGCATTACATAAAATAAGACTTAAAATATATCTATATATAATATATATGATCATAAAATATGGGAGAATATTAGTGAATAGTATATATATGTAAGGATTAAAAATATATGATATAATATAAATTGAAAATGGTAAGTTGTTAAAGGTTTAGTAACTACTTAATAAGTATTTTATCCAGTTAAATTACATAAGTCACTTTAAAAATAAACATAAATACAAAGTTAGATTTGATGATGTTTGAACATTTACGAGAACAAAAGAAATACTTGTTTGATTTTAAAAGCATTTGCTCATATATCAGTCAGAATGAAAAAAAAAAAACGAGAAAAAATATTTCAGAAAAATAAAACTATTTTTATTGACTTATATAAATAAATGGTACGGAACTCCGCATCGGACTTTCTCGCGCTATTGTTTGAAAATGGAGATAATATTTACTCAAAACTTGTAATATATGTGAAACGAAATAATATACACTAACAAACCCGAGCAAAAATTGCTCTATACTTAGGTACGACTTTTTTTTAGTCCCGGTTTTAAATTTTATAATTTTGTTTTTAAAGAATTAATGTCCTCATTTGTATGTCTAGACCGATAAAAAAAAGATCAATGTTAGGTCCACAAGGGTCAACACTTCATATTAAAATTTCTACTTCTGGCTAAAATTTTCGACATTTTATTAAGTGTTGCAAATTTTCATGCCATAAAATTTTTATTTAATTCCTCATTTATAAATTTTGACCAATACAAAATGTAAATATTGATATTGAGTCTAAAATGGATATAGATCATTGTTTACAAACATTTTCCTAAGAGGTTTAAGGAAAAACAACATTAACTTTTAGAGACTTACTTATATTTAATTACGCTATGGCATTGGAGAATTATTGCGTTAAAACTTAATAGTGTCTCTTTACAACTAAAGCTCACAAAATTGTATTAATATATTTGCCAATATCTCCAAAACTGTTGGATTTATAAAAATATATTTCATATACAAGTTTTTTATTTTTAATAGTACTACAATTTTTATATGATTAAAGTTATTTAGTATCTCAAATAGTTATGGAGATATGGAAGTCTCTACTTCTGTAAAGTACCCTAAAATTCACTTTCATGGTAAAATAAAAATATCCAGTTTATTAATAATCATAATCAACACCTAGATACGAATTTTAATCAAAATCTTTAGAGTCAATTTTGAAAAAATCGATTTTTATCCTTTCACCCTTTCTCAAACTACTCTTAATTTTAATTTAAACAGACACACAGACATACGTCATTGCAAAGACAACTTTTTAGAGTTTGGGGATCTGAGACGTCGGCGTCCATCAACATTTCAGGTTAGATTTTCTTTTGCAGTCGCAATACTTTTACCTTTTGTATCAAAAAGTTCAAACATATATATATATATATATTTATATAACTTGGAAAGTTATTGGTTTTATAAAAATATGCTTCTTACAAAATATTTGTATTATAAGGATACCTACATGTTTGTAACGATAAGTAATTTCAACTCTCAAATAGTTTAGGAGATATTATAAAAAAAGTTAATTTATGCAGGATTTTGCCGAAATATTGAGAGAAATCATTTTGCTTGGAATATTTATAAATGTTTAGAAATGAAATTTGATCAAAATCGGTAGAGCCGATTTTGAGAAAGTCGACCTTTTCTCTTTTTGCCTTTCAGCAAACTACCCTTAATCTTAGGTTAGTTATCAAATTCCAAAAATGCCTTGGGGAATTCCTATAAAGCCCTAGTTACCAAGTTTTACCCGGGCGGTAAAATAGTTTAGGCTCTATTTGGAGGTACAGACAGACAGACAGACGTAAAGTCAAAAACACATTTTGGATTCGGGGGTCATGAACGTCAAGATTCATCAAAATCTTGAGTTAGATTTTTTGAAGATCACAATACCTTCTCTACCTGTAAGATAGCGAGAAAGTCAAAATATATGAAGGATAGAAAGTAGTCCAGGAAAGTATTTTATTTAAAAACCACTGACATATTTTTTATTAGACACGAATAAAATATTAAGAAATAATGTAAAATACAAAGTGTGAATGTTCATATGAGTACTTGAATAGTTACGATTAAAATGATTTGTATTTGAATAATTTAAGGTTGTACTTGACATAAAATACGTTTAAATGGTAGTCAATTAAGGTTTAAAATATGGTAATGAATATTTAAAAAATTTACATTTAACAAAAAGTACTTAAAGTACAAAAAAGTATAGTGATTTTAATTTAATTCTAAAGTATTATCTGGTATATTTCAGCTTGTGTCTTGGGTGGATTTTTAAGGACCATCTAGTAGACTTTCTACGTATCTCATTATAATAAATACCATAATCAGTAAAGTGTTTCTTTCTTGGATTGACTTGCATTGTGTTTTTACTGCACAATGCTTGACCTTAAAGGTTGCACCTGTTAAATAAAATACATATTTAAAAAAAAATCAGCTTAACTTTACTTCTAATTCAGGCTATACACATTTAAATACATTAACAAAGAAGGGAGAGGAAGGTAATTTGAGATAACAAAAGATAAAATGTAACCATATTTTCTTGGAGTAAGATTGGAAAACCATTTAAGAAATAAGTAATATCAATACCCCTGTTCCTGATTTGAGCCCGGATCTCCTCATAAACTGCAAATAAGACTAAATGAGCTATAGATTTAATCCACGTAATTATCGATACTGGTATTTTTAAATTTAATACATTTTTTAAACCTACTTATTAAGGTTAGGTGGAAGAGGATGTGAAAAAGGCCAGTGTTCTATTGCAGTTTTTATATCAAAATATTTTTTGGGTTAAAATATATTGAATATTTCTCCAGTATAAACAGAGAGTTTAATTTTCTTCACTTGGTGATATCAACTGTTCTTCACTATCTATCAGGGTGTCCTGGAATTTAATTACAATCTTTTCTCTTCATTTAAAAAGTTTATCATCTAATGTCGCTACGCTATTGACAGATATTAAACAACTCTTAATATCTCCATGAGAATAAAATTAAACTCTTATGTTTTTACTGTAGAAATATTATATTTATTTTGTAATTTTTTTTTAAATAAAACAGTTAAAACCCCGACCGTTTCTCTCTTCCCTTTCCAACCCACCTTAATTATTTTGTATTACTCACGTGATACTTGTCAAGTATAATGGTTATTCTACTGAGATATACCCTCAATATTCTCTTGAGCATGTCTGCACACCGCATTTATAAACAGTGTCCGGTAACGTTCTACTAATGCCCGGTTCATTTTATCTTCCTCTTCCCAACACAACGTATGGACCAATTATTTATCGCACATCAAACACATTACGTATCTAAACGATCGTACGCCAGTTTAAATTACCCCCAAACTTTTCAAAAGCTCTTAAATTGTAACAAAACGAGCAGGCCAACCCCCTTGTTTCCCCCCCCCCATTTTTTTTCAGCCCATAACAAACCAATTCTTTTTTTTTCCAAAGAGAGAGAAAATTCCCATTTTCTAGACTAAAAAAAATTACAGTGGGTATTTTTTGGGGGGAGGGGGGTAAGGGTAAAGTGGGAGGGGGGGAGTTTGTGTCGTGTAAATGACAGTTTTTATATTGCTATACTTTTCTGTGACCACATTTTTCAAAAAATACGTTGTATGCCTTTATTAACCGTGAGAGAGAGAGTGGGGATGAAAGGGAAAGTTGGGGAAGGAGGGGGGGGGGGGTTGGAAATAGATGTAACAGAACGTGGCAGAGAGGATGACGCGAAAGAGGGTTTGGGCTATGGACCGAATTAAAATTATCCGAATAAAATTTAATGCTTGACCATTTCTGTGGATACCGTGGTTGGTTTTATTACTATTAAAATGGTGGGCCATCCTTTAGACCCTTCTCTCACTCTACATTGCTTCCTTTCTCATACCCTTCCCTAAACATAGTTTACCCCTTTTTTGAAAACTTATTCGTGGTGCTTATGTATTTGCACGAAATTTACAGAGTCACGTCCGGATTTATATAAATATTTGTTAGGCCTGGCACAGAATCAAAATAGTCAAATCTCGATGACTCGTATTAAAAGGGGGTGGGGGTCTGTCCGAGTTACGAAAAGTCCCTCTTATCGAGGGGAAATAAAGTTGGGCTAAGGGATGAAAATTGATAATTTTTCTAAATTAATTATTATTATAATTATTATTATTAGCACCGCGTCTTACTACCCGTTCGGGTTATACGCACTTACGCTAATGTGTAATTGTAGGGTGATTGTGAGATGAAATGAAGGACCTACAGTTTAACGTGGAATCCGAACCACGGTGGTGACCTGGCATTCCACACATTCACAAGATGTCTTGTCAGAGGTGTAGGAAGGGTTTGGAAATCAGATAAATCTGTGCCGGGACCGAGGATCGAACCCCGGCCGCTTCTAAATTAATATTATGCTCCAACGTGACGAGGTAAACAATACATATCAGATAAGACACATACACAAATGCCATAACTAGGTACTGTAGTGGGAGATATTGGGATTACAATAGGCCTAAATAGTATTTGCAAATTATACTACTATAAAGTCACGTGGCTGACTCATTCGCTTGAATTAATGTTCACTCACTTACAGATGAGCTAGAAACTTGAAATTTGGCAAAACTATAGCTTCTAGCCTGTCACCGATGGGAAAATTCCAAAAAGTTATTAATTTATATTTTTTACTGTCAAAAAAAATATTCAAAATTGCGGAGCAACTTTAAAGTTGGTACGGACCTTTCTTTAGAGGTCTCTTGTGGCTAAAAGGTAAGAACTATAAAAAAAGGCTCTGGAATTACATTAGTTTACATCCACTTGCAAAGAAAACGCACTGCGAGTTGTTTATACATTGTACTGTATGTACAGGTGTGAGATGGGAGGGCTAGTAGTGCTGCATTGCAAGATCTCCACCAGCCCCATCTAAAATTTTACTTTCGGAAAATTTCGTACGAATTATCCGAAGTCAGAGATATAGAGGTCCAAGTTATCAAGAGTTGACTATACTATATTGTGTGGTCTAGGGGTAGGGTGTCGGATTTCTTTGCTGGGGTCCGGGGTCCAATCCTTGGTCCCGGCATAGATTTAACTGATTAACAAACCCTTCCATTACCTCTGACAAGACGTGTATTAATCACAACTTGTGAATATGTGGAAAGCCAGGCCTCCACCGTGGTTCGGATTCCACGTTAAACTGTAGATCTTCTATTTCATCTCACAATCAGCCTACCATTACACATTAGTATAAGTGCGTATAACCCGAACCGGTAGTAAGACGCGGTGCTAATAATAATAATAATAATAATAGACTATTCTATATTTTTTAATGTTTTGTCTAAGTAGTCGATTTGATGTCTTTCTTGTCATAATGCCCAATTTTCTTTCACTTTTTCTCAAATTATACTTTCCGTCTATATCATTCGATGATCCCGATTAAAACCTAAGAATAACGTTCTTACGTCAATGATGCACTACGAAAGTCAATTTCAGGTAAAAAAAAACACTTTTCTTTTGATGGTTATAAAAATTTATAAAACAATTTATTTATAGTCATGTGATCAGCTATGACTTCTGATAGATATGATCAATACCACCCGCATCGGTGATGACTCTCACATTAAAGTGTGTTTCCGGTGAAATGGAGATGGAATATCCGAATAAAAGTCACGTGTTATTTTTTCTAAGTGGTTTCTACCTTCTACACTAAATTAAGTTACATTTTCTATAAAATTCTACCAATATAATCTCTAACACATTAGCATGGTTATCCTTTACTAATAATCTGAAACCCGCTTCGGTAGCCACATGGTCTAACACGCTACTCTTGTGTCAGACTGAACTGCCAAAGACGAGGAGACCAGAGTTCGTTTCCAGCCGGGTGAACTAAGAGGGGTTTTTCCTAAAAGGTTTTCTACTCTACCTCCACCAAAATGCTAGTGCACTTCCTCTAAATTATAATTTCTTAATCCTTGACACGTTAGTTTATGTATATATATATATATAATATTAATAGTATAATCAAATCTAATTAAATTGTGTTTTTTTGGCTAACGTGCCTCACTGCTCAAAAGGGTTAGACGCATATTATATAGTATATTCATTATTATTATTATGATAATATATTAGGGATTAGGAAGGTTTAATTTTGACGAATTATGTACTATTCTTTTCTTGGAAAGTGTGTACAACCCTTAAAAAAAAGCCACCCTCTCATTAAACCATGATTCAAACCTCTATCTAACCTCCATCTAAAGTCAAGTCTATTGCAAGTCATGTAATCTTCAGATGTCATTGTTGATTGTTGATATATATTATCATTATATATATATATATATAAAAATCGGCCCAGTCGTTTCATGATCAGTGCACCTGTTGGGGACCCGGGTTAGATTCTAGGCAAGTGCCTTTTTTTTAATTCTTAAGGGAAACTATCGCAACTCTCACTTGGGGTTGGTAAATTAGATTTAAGTTAGGCTAAGGCTCACACCTGCTCCACAACTTCATACTCACTATTATCACATTATCTCATTGCAGGAACGTGTAGACGACCTCCTTAGGTGTACCCTGGGTAAAGCACTATGACACCAGAGCGACAAATAGTCTACATACAGCTGACAGAATCGGCAGTCATCCCCTCCCCGTCAGTAATGACATACAAAAAAAACACACTTTAAGGTGCACACTCACTGGCGAATACTGCGGAGGCGGTGATGTGAAGGCCAAGACTGAAGTTGCTGATCGAAAACCGGCACACATTAGATCAGTTCGATAACTAGAGGCTAAATTATCTCAGTTTACGGTCTACAGGTAATCGAAGTATTCACCATACACACACAAAACTTATCCTAGGAATCGTAGGCAAGTATCGTCCTTAAAAAATATGATCATTTTTGATAATTACACACAAAAAAGAGGGGAAAAAAGGGTTTTTTGGGTTAAAAAATGATTACAAAAAAGGAATACCTTGTTATAAATAATAATTATAAGGGAATTTAGATTTTCAAACAGTGATGATTTAAAATACTCTTTTACATATGAGAGAAGAATCATTTTAAGTTTGGCTAAATTTAGTAGAACCGTTAATAAGGAAACAAAACATAAGAAAAAGAAGTGCTATTAGAGTCGAAGAAAGATTGATTTCTACTTTAAGGTTTCTAGCAACAGTACAAAGTTTGGAAGAGTAGACCCGAATTGCACCAAATAATTGACCATCTTTCCTTTCTGCCTGAGGTCTCTATTAGCATACAACTTATCTTTAACTTTCCATAAAGACAGATGTAAATTGATATGTATAAATATATTTCTTTAAAACATTTTAGTTTTATTGCTTTATTTTCCTGACATCGCGAAGGCAAATATATGTCTAGCCAAACGTTCTGGGTTTTGTTAATTAACTGAGAAAAAGTTCTACACGCATACAGGTTTCTGTTTCGATCTGTTATGTGTAGGCTGGGACTTGTCTCACAGCTGCGTGTATGTGGTGAATTTAACCCTAAGACAAGAAGTTTGGCGGATTATCATCGTTCTAGATAGATCTCTGCGATGAATATCTTCAAACAAAACACACAAATAGTTTTCATTTTCGACGAATGGCTGACAGGTCGTGACTCCTCTGATAACACTGCGAGGAGTGAGTGGTGATTAATAGCTTTCAGTCCGCGGAGTGTAAGGCCTCTTCGATAACTGAAAGTGAGTGGGCAGCTTAATAAAAACTCATATATATATAGTCAAATGTTACCAATGTTGAGCTCGAAAGAAACATATGTTTAGTATTTTATAAATGACACTTATTACGACTCTCGGACTGTATAGTAGTAGTTACACGTCTATAAGCTCAGAGGCGTAGTAATACACATTCTATGATTAATTCCGTTTGTGCGTGTTATGATATTCAAGCCATGAATGATAATGTAGGAATGGATACGGTGAATTCACAGAGAGGCGTATTTTCCACAAGCAGAACCTTTACCCCTTGATTATCAGACAATATCTGTGTCACACAACACGTGCTCCATATTATGGGGGGTTAAATTAAAAAAACTAACCCCCGGCCATAGCTTTTCACATGCCTTGATCGTTTTTGGTCGATACGGTTTAGGACGGGGCGAAGCGGTGTGAGGGTGTGTGTGATTATATAGGCTTGCATTATGGGGAACATTTGGTGGGTTACAAATGTTGTACACAAACTGGGTGTGAAATATATAATGTGCACACAATTCACGGTATTTAGTGATTTTTTTTGTACCCCTAGGCCACAGATTTTAAAACTTTTTTTTATTGAATATGTCATGTATTTTGTATGAAATGGTTTCTGTACGAATCTTTTTCTACAGGTGGTTGAAGAGTTAATTTGATAAAACAATATGGAATTCTCCAAAATCACTCATCATTAAACTACTCTTAATTATAGGTTCTGAGTCAAAATACAAAATAAATAGGATGAAATAATCGCACAAAATTTCTCAGTTAAAGTGTTAAAGCTTTGAACAAAATCCGCAAAAATTAGATAAAAGTACACTACTTTTAAGTAAGTTTTCCTCTTAAAAAATATATCGTACTGTGCTTCATACATTCGTTCTCTCTTTGATCTTAAACTGAACACTTTAATAAAAATTAATACAATTTGTGAAACGAAATAATTCATACTGTTGCAGAAACACTCCATTAAAGAGCATGACTGTAATAATACATACTATTACAACTATATTGAGAAAAGAGGCTCTTGCCAACAAAAAGCATAAAAATTAATTTCATATTTCTAAGTACTCCATAAAAACTATATATGTTTTCTTATATCTCCGAGACTATTAGTGTCATATAAATACATTCCAAATTAAAATATTTTTATTTTTAATAGTATTACAACCTAAAATGGTAAGCTATTTCGTATCTCAAGTAGTTGCTGAGATATGATCAGGATTAGAAAATTCCTGCTTCCCTAAAGTGCCCTTAAAGTCTTTTTCATGGGAAAACGAAAATTGCCATTTTGTTTTTAATGTTAAACAATTCCTGGGTAGAAAATTTAATGAAAATCATTAGAGCGCATTTAGAAAAAATCGATTTGAGCTTTCTTTCTCCTTCAGTTAACTACCCTCAATTTTAGGGTTAGTTTCTTACTTACCCCGTAAGGAAATGGCGTGATTTGTTATGTATTTATGTATATGTATGCATGTACTCTTTTTTAGATTTGATTTAAATTAATAATAAGCATTCGTATCTTTATATTCTAACATCTGGTATTGTATTTTTGATACATTGCCCGGAGAAACAAAAATTTAAATTATTATAGTCATTATAATTACAATTTATTTCACTACAAGATGTAATTATGAAATAATTGATTGTGAAACCGATTTTAATCATATTAATTACCTTTATTTGTCAAGCTTGAAATTACTTAAATTTGACGGTTTTATTTTAAAAATAAATTAATTGTGTGATTTTAGGAATCAATTTTATATTTATAAGCCACTTTAATAATCAAAATTATAAACAATTTTTAATGATAGCTTGGAAAATATTTTCACGAAGTCAATTCAGACTCGATACAAAACACTTTAAAATACAATTTTTTATACGAGATGGTTTTATTTGATTACAAACTCTCGTATTAATTTGTTACGTTAAAATGAGAATATTTCATTCGAGTTTTAAATAGAAATCCAAAAAATTAACAAATGAATGCAATAATCACGTTTTCAGGCGAGGCAGGGAGTTTATATATATACGCTCGCTATGCATATTGATTAGCTATTCATTAAATACGCAAAATATCTCCTGCGAATTGCGTGTATGGTAATAACATTGCACGATGTCAAATATGTCAACAATTCTCAACAAATGTCGTTATTGTATATCCTATGAACAAGAATATATACTAAACCAGGTTCGAAATTAATTTGGCTTTTGTTTGAAAGTAATTGAGTTCGTTATTTTATCAATAAAGACATTAACTATCAACTGTCAAAAACTTTCAAACTATCTCGTTACACGATGAATTATTATTTATGGTACAGTCCGATTAACTTAGAGAAAGCTTAATGTGATGGCTAAACAATTGGTACGATGCACCAAACAAACTATCCATCTCTTTTTATCTTAAAATATAAACATTTAAGATCTGTGAAACGAAATAATATACATTGTTAAATAAAACTTCAACAAAGAGTCTAAATGAATTGAAAAACACTGTTATAGAAAGATTGAGAAAAGAGGAACATTTTTGTTCACCCAAGAGCATAATAATCAATCTAACAATTTCATAGATCTTAATATATTTATTTTAAAATATAAATTAACTTAAAGCTCAGAAAATACAAATTTTATAAAATATATTTAAAAAAATTGTTTTTATTCTAATACCATTACAACTTTAAAATGATAAGTTATACCTTTTCTCGAATATTTACAAAGAAATGATCAAAATTGGAAATTTCTGCAAGTTTTTACTTACTCAAAAAAGTAGTTTTCATGGAAAAATGAGAATTGGTATTTTATTTATAATGTTAATGTCTAAGATACAAAATGTAATCATTTCATCAAAGTGGATTATGATAAAATAGATTTTTTATCTTTTTAAACCATCCCTAATTTAGGGCGAAATATTTAGTTCCAAAAATTCCTCGGGGAAACTTATGAAAATCCTGGATACCAAGTTTTAGTTCTAGATACAGACGTACAAACGGAAATATGTCATCATGAAAACCCCTTTACGGATTTTTGGGGTCATGAAACGTCAACATTTATAAAAATCTCGATTTTAATTTTTTTACACGATCACAATACTTCTATCTACGAGGAGTCAAGACACAGTAAGTAAGTTACTTGATCTACTTTTAATCTTATAAGTCATTTCACTCAAATTACAACTACCTCTTTTGATATTTATTGTAAATACGTAAAAAAGATACCAATAAAATACAAAAACACTATTAATGTTCATAGAAAAAAAAAGTATTTTATAAAAGGCTCTCCAAATTAATATTGGACTATGGCTGTATCTTAAAAATGTCGTCCTAACCTAAGCTCCCGTTAAAATAGCTAATGAACGTTACGATAGCTTCTTCGGTATCTCAGTTACAATACATCGGTTCCAACGGTTCTTCATTTAAGTGCCGGAAACTGATTTTTTTTTCCTTGAAAGGATGTTTGAATTTTTCGTTTAAGCATCAGGACCGCTTTAGGTTTATGGAAATAAGATTTTGACATCTAAGTATTGGAATGACCCACTACGTTGGTTGAATGGTTTGTGGCGTCACGTTAGCAATAAACTGGACTAGCCGATGACGGAAATATAGGGGTTCGAATCTTGGTCAGGTGTACTGAGGGGGATTTTTCCTGAATGTTTTTTCCACTCTACCTCCTCGAAAATGTGGGTACACTTCCTATTACTTATGCGTATAATCCTAATGGGTGTTAAGACGTGGCTACAACCAAATAAAATATGGACTGTATTAGATTTTGGTTCCAGTAAAGTCAGTTCTTAGCTATTTATTATTTTTATATATACAATTATTTTTTTATCACCACGTCTTACTACCCGTTCGGTTTATATGCCTATGTACTAGTTACATTAATGGGTTAGGGATTAAGAAGGTTTAATTGACATAAAATCTACCCGTATTTGCGCGGAGGGAGAGTGGAAAACCGTTTAAGAAAAAACACCCTCTGTGCACCCGACCGGGATCAACAGTATAGTCCAACCCGAGAGTAGCGCGTTAGACCATGCTGCCACCGAAGCGTGTTATTTATTCTTATTTAGGGCCTATACGAATTTATAAGAACATATAAACATTGAAATGATTAAAATTTATTAAATGACTGTGGCTATGAATGCATACAGCCTAGGGGTGGGTGTCTATGGTGACGTCATTTGGCTTTACATCGACAAGGTGGTGGGGGATTACATCCTAGAGAGGTTTAATCAAAGGGCGGAAAGAGAGCTTTACCTAAATGGTTTTTCAGGTTCTATTCAGGCAAATTCGGGCTCGTTTCCTCTAAATTCTACCATCTTTCTCCATACAACTTTTGCAAATATATGTTGTTTGTGTTAAGTGTTATACGTGATATCGATTTCAAGCTAGTTTTTGTAAATCATATGCAGATATAACCTATTTAGAAAGTGTGCGTTAAATTCAATGTCATGACAAATAATAAATGGTAGAGAATAATAAAAATACACTTTTTTTGAGTATAGCTTTTAATGCGATGGTTAAAAACCACCTCATTTAATTGGTGGTGATGAGAATTGTAGCTTAGGTGAAGGTCTTCCACATAAGTATGGGGAGAGAGTGGGAAAACCAAAGTGATGAATGAAGAAATGAAGAAAGTATCGCCACTATCCCTGCGCAAATGAATTTTGAACTTCGATCTCCTTATCACCAGCTACCCAGCTTATCGTGAGGAGGACACCTTAGAAGGCATGTTCACCATTGCACAAAATCATAATAATGATAATAGACTAGTGTAAGGAATCTGATCGAATCTTTGAAAGGAAAAGAAGATTCCTGGTCAAAATATAAACCGTCGACTTTTCAACGCGAAACTGGTGGAGTTATAAAAAAGAAAGTAGTATATATATATATATATATATTACGCCTGCGTCGAACAACTAATTAAAAAAGAAAGTGTTAGGAGAGTATGAGAAGGGGTTGAAGGGAGAGGGGTTTGGAGAAGCTTCTTGCGAAGAAAACTTATTTAAAGTTGGCGCGGTGACTCGCCTTGCTTGGAAGCCGATAGCAGTTTCTCTACAGCCTTTTGAAAGGGGGAGGGGGGAGGGGGGCGAGTGGTAGTAGAGGCTGAGAAGGACATTTTGGCACTGCTTACTGAATAGGGGGCTGGGAGAGGGGGGATAAGGGCAAAAGGATGTTACAATACAATGCGGTGGTTTAGAAGGAGTGTGTGTATAACGTCGGATTTCTTTTTATTAAATCTGTGTATTTAGCTAACATATTTTTTAAAATTAAATATACAATATAAATAAATACATATTGACTTTTTGTCAATATGAACTAAAATTAGCTCTAAATTCTTAAGGCACCGATACTATATTGTTAACCTGGGTAGTCTTGGGGTAAAGACTTGCCTCATGACCTGATGTTCGTGGTTTAAAACCCAACTGCGGTTGACGGATTTTTTCTTGTGAGATAAAAAATCGTAACACAACTTCCTTCGGAGGGGAAGTAAAGCCAATATACCTATGTTGATTGTAGCATATAAAATAACCCTGGAAATAATGTGGAAATACTATCCCTGGCAAAATTATCAGGTGCTTTCATTATCGCTCATAGAAATTATCGCCCACTTAACGTACATCATTAGTCGGTTCAGAAAATGAACGTCAAATACCGTAAAAAATAACTAATATAATACATTAAATAAAAGCCAAGTGATTTTTGTCTTTACAAAGATTTTCAAACGTCCCTATAAGATACAAAGCTGAACCCTAATTATAACTACCCAAAACATATTAAAACAGAATTTTTTCTCGGGTGGCCCTAGGAGTGTTTGAACTGTGATCACGTGACCAAAGCTATAGATAAAGTTAGGAGCTTTGTAATTTTTTGAGAAAAGCGTGAAACTTGAAGAAACGAAATCCAGTTAGCCTGGCAAAGCTATGGACACAAATCATGCTACCTGCTGTTTTGAATAATAATAATAATAATAATATTTAGCACTGTGTCTTACTACCCGTTCGGGTTATATGCTTTAATTACTGATTACGCTAATGGATTAGGAATTGGGAAGGTTGAATTAAATGAAGTGAACCCGCATTTGCGTGTAGAGAGAATGGAAAACCATTTAGGAAAAACCATCCCCAGTTAACCCGACCGAGATTCTACCCTCGATCTCCCCGTCCTCAGCAGTCGAGCTCAACACGACAAGCGCGTTAGCCAACTACGCCACTGAGGCGGGTTGCTGTTTTGAAAACTCTAGAAATAAGTCAAAAATAACAGGTAACAGGTTTCGTGCATAATACACAACGGGCTTTTGCTTTGGAAACAGTCAACCTATCTACCTTAGAATTTAATCCATCTCATCTTAATGTCTTTGCATAATCAAAAATTAATATCCTCAACTGTTGTGTTTCTTATTGGAAAAGCATTTCTGAACCTAAGACACTACTTAAACAATCCTTTACTATCTTAGTATTTTATTTTGCGACCCTATTATAAGGTAATTTTATTTGTTTAATCAAGGCTAAATCATACGTTTATAGTAATTTATTTTGATCTAAAAACTACGACATTTCAAATGAAACGTAATTGAATAGTAGATAATTTCGCCTAGGTAAATTTTTGATTTAAACAATGGAATATTGTGTTTCATTTCCCATTTGATGCAGTGATGAATCGTGATGATAACCATTGCTACCACCGGTATAGTTAGAAATAGGAGAAAATAGATTTTTAAACAAAATACAGTCAGTTAATAAACACCAAAAATAGGTGTTTCCATGAATGCGATTGGATACAGGACCTATTTGGGAATCTGAATGGTGCATGTGTGATATGGTATCGCCCACCATGAACTGCGTAATAAATGCTTACATCCCAAATCTAATTTTTTGGCCACAATGTTGTTTCTGACGGTGAAACTTCCATTTAGACACGCAAGATCAAGATCTTATGTCACCAATCTAGTTATTGGCATCATTGCAGCGTCCATTTAGACATGCAAGATAAGATTTTATGTTACCATTATAGTTTTTGGATTCCTTGCAGAGTCCATTTCAACATGCGATATCAAGATCTTATGTCACCAATCTAGTGTTTGGCATCATTGCAGCGTCCATTTATACATGCAAGATAACATTTTATGTTACCATTATAGTTTTTGGATTCCTTGCAGAGTCATTTAGACATGTAAGAGCAATATTTTATGTTACCATTATATTTTTTGGATCCATTGTAGCGTCCATTTCAACATGCGATATCAAGATCTTATGTCACCAATCTAGTTATTGGCACCATTGCAGCGTCCATTTAGATATGCAAGATTAGATTTTATGTTACCATAATAGTTTTTGGATTCATTGTAGCGTCCATTTAGACATGTAAGAGCAGGATTTTATGTTACCAATCTAGTTTTTGGCTACAAATTCCAGAAGAGTATTTTAGGTATGGTATACTGATCTAAAAAAGCACAACTAAACAATTTGGTCCACTGCTAGATGTCAATCTTTCGAGTAGGTTTCTGGCAGCCATCTCAAAACATTCTCGCCTCACCACTTGTTTGATGCTATACAGTTTATTACAATCAATTGTGGAGGGATATGTGAACACAAAACTCTCTACAACTTATCATTCTTTTTCGTCCATTATTCGAGTCTCTATTCATTCTTTCGTCCCTCTTTAACCCCCGTTCCCGCTCCTTCATTGTAGTCCGTTAATGATGATGAACGTCTTGTGAATGTTCTTCTCGTATTCTAGAGATGTTCAGCTTAATGGCGATTTGATGATGCGACTGCCGCCACATGTTCGTCCGGTAGCATTAGCTTTGGTGGAAGAGGCCTACAACTCCACATTAATTTAAAATAGGACTATATCACTATAGTGGCATTTGCGTGGAGATATAACAATCAATCAATTTAAGCAAAAACTGATTCGGTGGTCGCCTGTTCCAAGGCGTCACTCTTGTGTTGGATTTGACTGGACTATCGATGATAGAGAGTTTAGGTTCAAATCCTGGTTGGGCAACCTGAAGGTGGTTTTTCCTAAAATGGTTTATTCCACTTTCCCTCCACGCAAATACAATTATATTTCCTCTAAGTTCAACCTTACTCATTCATAACTTACTAACGCAATTATTACTTTTTATCGTACGTTATATATGGCCAGGTGGGACTTTGACATCCAGGTTCGGTCCCTGTATGTAGACTATTTGTCTCTCTGGTGGCTCAGAGAGTTGCCCAGGGTACACCATATGAGGTTGTCTATACGTCGTACCCGCAATATGATGATGTGATGATATTTATTATGAAGTTGGAAAGTCAATGTGAGTCTTAACCTAAATTAAACCTTACTAACGAAACCCTGGTGACCGTTTGGATAATTCCCTTTTCGGGAAAAATACCCAAGGTACCAGCCAGGAATCAAATCTGGTATTCCTTAGGTTCGTATAGAGATTCACTGACTATAACACCACGTGCCACGTTAATTATTACTCATGTGTATAACCTGAACATGATTGTGGTAAGACGCGGCGATAAAAAAAAAGAATCATTAGTTGCTCTAAATGTCCATTCGTAAGAAAATCACGGAAGAGAAACTTTAATATGGAAATGGGGCCAAACTTTATGTTGATTAGTGGAATATTCTCTGAAGGTTTACATGAATGAATTCCATGGTTCTACTCATGATGTACGATGGTTCTATCATGATGTCACAAATTTAAAATTAATAAATTGTAAAGCTGTGAAATTCTCTCCGTATTTAAGGATTAGTTTACGTTTTAATATCATATTATTATTATTAGGTAGGAAAATTTTTAATCTTATTAAAATATAAATTTGAGTTGATGGTGTTCTGTTACACTTCCACGGCAAAACGACTAAGCCGACTGTTCTTAAATTTATCATGAACATAACTTGCACGTCCGGTTAACATATAGATTAATTAAAATTTACGTCTGCCATTTTGTTTTAAGATTCTTATTTTTGGATTCAGCACTTATATAAGTATAGAAAAAAATCAAAAATTAGACCCCAGACAATTAATTTAACACTTAACTGGAATGCATGAATCTTAGATAAATACTAGTAAGATATAGTTACTATTTCATCTTCCTAACATTCTATTAAATTTCTATTTCCTCTTTTGTTAATTTTTTTTCGAAGATTTGGTATTCAAATGTCAACGGAAGATTCGAATTCATAAATTTGTGGATCTGAGCAATCTCTAAATTCTACACATGAAGCTAGTGGTAATGGTAAATAAAATAAATAATATGGTACACTGCACAGAATTTCTATTTCTTTAATCTTAAAATAGAAACATTTACTAAAATCTCGTAAGATTTGTCAAATGAAACATTGTAACAGAAACACAACCAAAGAACAGACAAGAATTAAGCTACACTGTTATAGAAACGTAAACAAAGGAAGATATCTCTGTCCACCAAAGAGAACAACAATCGATTATAGTTTTCAAAGAGCTGCATCATATTTACTTTCTCTAGACATTTGGATAGAAAGTATTGTGATCGTCAAAAAATTCGAATTCGAGATTTTGATAAATGTCAACGTTTCATGACCCCTTGAAACAAAAAAAAAAAAGAGGTTTTCCTGATGCCGTATATCTGTACTTCGAGCTAGGGTCAAAAATATTTTACTGATTAGGTTATAAATTCGTATCTGGGTTGTTCATAAGGTCCCCTTAGGCGCTTTTGGAATTAGTTGTCTTTAAATTTAAGAATAGTTTACTGAAGGGGCAAAAATAGAAGAAATAGATTATCTCGAAATCCGCTCTAACAATTATGATTAAATATTATATATAGATACTTTTTAATACTAAAAACAAGATAGAGATTCTCATTTTCTTATGAAAATGTCTTTGAGTGTACTTTAAAAGAGGGAAATTTTCAAATTTTCAACATTTTTTCCGCAACTGTTTAAGATACGAAATATCATACAGTTGTAAAGTTTTAGTACTTTTAGGTATACACATCTTTTATTTGGAAATATATTTTTATAAAACAAATAGTTTCTGAGCTATAAGCAAATTATATATCTATACTTTTTAGTTCAGGTCTTTGAAAATAATTTTAATTCTTATGCTCTATGGTGGACAAAGTTGTTTATTTTTACTCAATCTTTTTGTATTAATGTTCCTAGTTCCTAAGGCCATAGAGAAAGTAATAAGTGTATATTATTTAATTTAGGATCTTTG
This sequence comes from Timema cristinae, assembly GCA_039000515.1. Classification (NCBI taxonomy): domain Eukaryota; kingdom Metazoa; phylum Arthropoda; class Insecta; order Phasmatodea; family Timematidae; genus Timema; species Timema cristinae. Next base: position 17,710,339 of record JBCFYV010011172.1, on the reverse strand, counting down.
GTCATAATTTTTATACAACAATGATATAGACCTATTATTATGCTTCTCAAATCTCATAAAATTTTAGTAAATGTCAATTTTAAGATAAAAGCGAGATAAAGTCTGTGTGGTGCACTGTACCATTTATTTTTATATCTTTGCTTATAACTCATCAACTATTGATTTTATAAACCAGTATTCCATTTAAGTGTTTTTTTTATGTAATAGGACTACACTTTTACAATTATAAGCTATTTTGTACCTCATATTTGCAGATATATGATCAAATTGGGATAATTTCGCTTATGTTTATTACCCGTAAATTCATTTTAATTGGAAAACGTGAAAATTAATTTTGTTTGAAATGTTAAGCAATTTATAAATATATACTATTCGACTAAAATAGTTTGAGCAGACTTTGAGAAAATAGATTTTATCTCTTTTTGTCCTTCAATAAACTATCCTTAATTTTAGGGTTGGGTATCTAATTCAAAAACTTTCCAGGAAGAACCTTATGGAAACCCAATATATCAAGATTTAACCCAAATTGGTAAAATGGTTTCGGTTCTAGGCCAAGATACAGACAGACGTTATCGTGAAAACCACTTTATCAGTGTAAGGAGGTGATGAAACGTGGACATTAAAAAGATAATAGTCTCGATTTACAATTTTTTTGACGATCACAATAAGCTAGGCCTACTACTTATCTCTTTGAGGGGTTGAGTCTAAAGTATACATAAAACTTTGACGAAAGGCAAAGAAAAGATTTTTTTTCCCTTCATGGACAAAAAATAATAATAAGAGAAACCAAAGATTTCTATTTCCCCACCCCCAACAAAACAATCCAGAACGTTTGTTTTTCACTTGGTTGTGTCTTCTCTCACTAGCGTCAACGTATTCCTTTTGTAGGAGTGAAGTAAGCGCTTCAAGTTCCCCACAAGACAGCTCGTTATTGCCAACAAGAACACCGGAGGCGGTTCGACAGAAGAAGAAAGATGTGGCAGCGTGCGCACACAATTGGGTTGACAGGTTTGGGGAACAGGGGGAAAACTATCAAAATATTGATAGAGGCAAAAGGACGAAGTAGAATGATAATATAAATATGAAAAAATGACACCAAGAATCATAAAGAAAGAAAAAATAATTAAAATGGATAAATGGGATTAAAATAAATGGAAGATACGAATAGTTAGTAATAATCTAGATATTAATACAAGGGAAACCACGATACAGCGAAGAAACGTTACGAAGGAGAAATAAGAGGGAGCCAAAATAGACGAGCACAAGAGATTATTTTAAAACACAACAAACAACAAAGAAGAATAAAAACAAAGTGGAAAACTGATAAAAAAAAGAAACACATCGATAAAGGAAGAGTTCTAAAAAAGAGAAAAGAAAATATAATATCCACCAAACGAAAGAGAATGTCAAAAAACAGAAGGCAGAGAAGACCAGTGAAAACTAAAATAGAAAAGAGGAGATATATATAGTAAAAAAAAGTGACAGTGTTAGAGAATGACTAAAAAAGAAGACAGTTTTCAAAGATAAACAGAAAGAGAAGGTCATTGAAATAGAAGGCTGTTAAACAGAAGGACGTACGAAGGTGCGATCAATTCACAGCAGCAACACACCATGCAGTGTTCTCAGGCATTTTCTCTCCCGACCCCTTATCTAATACCAGGCACACAACACACACACACACTCACACACACACACACACACACACACACACACACCCCACACACACACACACACACACACACTCGACAATTCGGCGTAGAAGAACAATAATTATCTCTTCCAAAATGATAACAAAATTATGAGACACGTGCAGATAGTGGTTAAAATATGTACGTAGCAAAACCAGAGTTATCAATCCGGCAGAAAGGTATGGTGGCATTCAAAAAACATAAGTTAAAATAGCTTACCAATACACACTGGCTATCTTATTATTATTATTATTATTATTATTATTATTATTATTATTATTAATAGCACCGCGTCTTACTACCGATTCGGGTTGTACGCACTTACGATAATGTGTAATGGTAGGGTGATTGTGAGATGAAATGGAGGACCTACAGTTTAACGTGGATTCCGAACCACGGTGGAGGCCTGGCATTCCCCACGTTCACAAGATGTCTTATCAGAGGTGAAGGAAGGGTTTGGTAATCAGATAAATCTGTGCCGGGACCAAGGTTTGAACCCTGAACCCCCCAGCAGAGAAGTCCGACACCTTACCCCTAGACCATCAGGTCACCTCACTGATTATCGGTAAAGAAAACACTTGTCTGTATCTCTTGCCATGAGCCAAGGAAACTCTTCTCTGTATCTCTTGCCATGAGCCAAGGAAACACTTGTGTGTATCTCTGGACATAAGCCAAGAAAACACTTGTCTGTATCTCTTGCCATGAGCCAAGGAAACTCTTTCTTATCTCTTGCCATGAGCCAAGAAAACACTTGTCTGTATCTCTTGCCATGAGCCAATGAAAACTCTTCTCTATATCTCTTGCCATGAGCCAAGGAAACATTGTGTGTATCTCTGGACATAAGCAAGAAAACACACTTGTTTGTATCTCTTGCCATGAGCCAAGGAAACTCTTCTCTATATCTCTTGCCATGAGCCAAGGAAACACTTGTGTGTATCTCTGGCCATTAGCCAAGAAAACACTTGTGTGTATCTCTGGACATAAGCCAAGGAAACACTTCTCTCTATCTCTTGCCATAAGCCAAGGAACCACTTCTCTTTATCTCTTGCCATGAGCCAAGGAAACACTTCTCTCTATCTCTTGCCATGAGCCAAGGAAAACACTTGTGTGTATCTCTGGACTTAAGCCAAGGAAACACTTGTGTGTATCTCTGGACATAAGCCAAGGAAACACTTGTGTGTATCTCTGGCCATTAGCCAAGGAAACATTTGTGTGTATCTCTGGACATAAGCCAAGGAAACACTTGTGTGTATCTCTGGACATAAGACAAGGAAACACTTGTGTGTATCTCTGGACATAAGCCAAGGAAACACTTTTCTTTATCTCTGGCCATCAGGCAAGGAAACAACTGTCTGTACACCTAGCAATTGGTTATAGTATTGAATTTGGTTCCAAGCCAGGATTCCAACCGAGATTTCTCTAAACTTATTCAAGAGATAGTCTCACCGCTCTTGGCTCGACGATAATATTAAAACAACTGATCAAAAGATGAGCGCTTGGAACGTCATCGTATTATATTCGGACTTGTATTAATCCTTCGCTATTTCCCCTCGCTACGCTTCTCTTACCAACAGAGTCCACAAAGGAAATGAGATTTCAGCGGTCGGTCCCTCATTACGGCGTGCGGTTAACGCGCATGTCACGTTATTATTCCGCGGTTTCGAAGCAACATTAACCGGGACTGTTGGACTCTAACATGTTGAGAGTTTCAGAAGGGAGTTTACCTCCATTCGCGTCACAAAATGATGATTATTGAGATACCAGTGTTGGACCTACTGTCGGTTGTGTATTTATTGTTTCTCTCTAGCGATCATATTAATCTCTTATTTAACGAATCAAAATTTAGAAATCACCCATAGAAAGGTAACAAGTATAAAAACGCCACTCTAATGTTAGCAAGTAGAGGCGCATTGCTAGCGCTCGTGGCGTTATCGCCACGAAATAAACTATTAGAAGAGGGAAGTTACACGTGGAATATAACGCATATTTTACTGCGGAATGTCAAATAATTAATTCTTATATCAAATTCAATCGAATGTAACTAGATTCATTATTTTATAAATAAACCACGTTATAAAATTAAAATCTAGCTAAACTAATTTTTTTTAAATAGACCACAAATTGCTAACAAAAAAGTAATGGTGAATTTTACATAGACTTCACAGTTCCATTTCTATGAACTTCTAGTAGACGCATGTGCATTCCTCTATGACGCTATTTCATGTTGATCCAAGCGATAGTGACCTAAACTAATTTACGACTCTCACACCATGAATTCATCTACGAATCCCCCATATGGATCTAAGAAAACATTGAGTAGGCTTATAAAAGAAAGCTGACATTTCTACAATTAATTTTACATAATTAACGAGGCCTAAAAAATGTACTGATCAGTAAATAATGGTCAGCTTAATATGAATACAAATATTTTACAGCAAGTGAATTATTTTGTGTATCTGGACAGAAAGTTCTGTAAAAATGGAAGGATGGATGCTAAAGTCGACATATGGGTGAATACATTTCAGAGAGTAGTTGAATCATGTGAACTATTGACAAGAATGAAATAGTACCGAAAGAAGAAAATATGGCAGTAAATAAAAATATGTTAACGCCAACATTGTTCTATGAATGTGAAGCGTGGGTTTGTCAGAAGAAACACAAGAACAAAATGAATGCGGTTGGAATGAGATATTTAAAAAATGTGTGTGGAAAAACTCGTATGGACAGAGTCGGTAATGAATGGGTGCTGAAGGAGTGTGACTTGTAAGAGAATTCAATTAGTCAAAGTGAAACAAGCCTATTAAATTGGTTTGAAATGTTGAGACGATGAGTGTGGATCGAGTGTCGAAGCAAATATATGAAGGTATTGTGTGTGGATCGATAATAAGTGATAGGTCATGTAAGACGGGGCTAAATGTGGTGGACGAATGTGTGAAAAAGAAAAATTCATATTTTTAAGAATGGATGTTCTTAAAGTTAAGGAAGTGTGCAAGGATAGGGACGTGGGAATGAAGTTTGTGAGGATGGATTAAGTACAGAGTTGTTGTTTTTTGAGTTATATGCACAATTTCTTGCCTACCTCGTAAGGGCATGGCGTGATTAGGTATAACATATAATATTATATGTAAAAGATGGAAAATTTCTATAGAATACAAATACAGCCACACAAACTATAATGTTCGCAAATTTGAAATTCGCACTTTGACACGGAAATAAAACTCGGTAACATCAATGCTCTACAACAGAGCTATCCAGCACTCATCCCAAGCTTAAGAGTCACTATTCCCTCATACTTTAAGGCAGAGTCTGTGATGGACGAGTGTAAATCGTTGAGTTCTATGAAAATATAGCAATAGAAGATGACCTACGAGCAGTGGTTCTCTGTGGTATCTCTGTGAGAGTAGCCGGAGATTTCCACACGTCTTCACAGATTCTGCCTTAAGGTTTGAGTGAAAAATTACCTTGAGCATCTAGATAACTCAGTGGTAGACCATTGGCGTGCTAATCCTATGGTACCGGGTTTCGATTCCCAGCAGGCCGATAAAAGTTATAATTGGTTAAATCGGGTGACATCCTTTCACAGTGATGAAATGGTCTGGGAGCTGGATGTTGCGTAAGTGCTGGGTTTAAGTTAGTTGGATGGAGGATATTTAAATTCACACGTGGCCCTTCTGACAGGATAACATGTTCAAATTAAGAGAGGCTGTCACACAGTAACTAACATATCATACTGTAAAAGCATGCGAAAATAATATTAATTCTTAATTTTAAATTTTTCTTTCCTTTATTATAGTGCTGACCAACAATTTCAAGACCTATAAAGGCCAACACTAAACAATTTAATAATAAGACGAGAAAATAAATAATGATTACATATCCGCCTCGGTGACCACGTGGTATAACGTAATACTTTCGCTGTAAATTAACCTGCCGATGGCGGGGAGATTGGGGTTAGAATATAGGTCGGGTGTACTGAGGGTGGTTTTCCACTCAAATGCAGGTACACTTCATACAAATATAACCTCCTTAGTCTCTAATTATACGGTCTGTTTGTACCTCGGGTTAGAACTAAAACATTTTAGTGGTTGAGCTAAAACTTGGTATTCAGAGTTTTCATAGGAATCCCCCGAGGATGTGTTTAGTCAAGAACAAAATTAGGAAAAAAAAATCTTGAAATATGCTCATTAATATTTTGATTAAAATTCTTATCTAGGCACTGATAAACATTATAAACGAAATGATGCAGCTCGTTTTTCTGGATAAATGACTTAGAAGTTACTTTACTTTGGTGGATATCTTCATTTGATCTTATCTCTACAAATCTTTGAGATACAAAATAGCTTACTATTGCAAAATTGTAGGTACTAATAAAAATAAAAAACCTTCAAACAATTTTTTATAAAACCAATATTTTCTATTCTATTAGACAATATTTTAAAAATTGAAGTCTGTGAAACATAGATGATACATTTTTTCATTATATTTATGTGACAGTGTATATAATTTTGTTTCACACATTAAAGTTTCTAACTATAATTTTTTTTTATAAAAAAGTGGGGAAGCCTTTGTGGTGTACTGTACCATTTATTTTCTTAAAAACTGGGATGATATCTTTCACTGTTATTTTATAAGCATCGATTCTAGAAAATCAGGTAGGAAAATAGGCTGAGAAATGAACAAGTACCAAGAAGAGTGGGTGAGAAGAGAAACATTTTGGATGTGATTTTGTTACAAAGCAAACTGGATATGATTAATCCTTAGGAGGAACTGTCTTCTGCACAACATCCTAGAATTCAAGGTTGAGGTTAAGAGGTGCTTAGGAAAAAGGAAAATTCAAATATCAGATGGCGGTCTAAGTGCAATGACAAAAATAATGGACCTGTCGTAAGAGAAAACACCTAATAATAAAAATATTTTAAGGACGTTGTAAAATTAAAAAAAAAAAAAAAATCAGATTAAATATGAAAACAAATAGATGGTAGGAAAACCGCGGGATTACATCAGTGATGGCGGAAGCATAATTTTTTGTAAAACTATGGATCTTTTTCATTGCTGTGATAATAATTCGGTTGTCTATAGCTACGTGGTCGAGCGCCTATCATCACTATACGGAATAGATACCGTTTAACCAGCTGTTAATTGCTCCGTGGTCGAGCACTAATTAAATCGGTATAATTAATAAATGTAAGAAAGAGAACTATTGATGGCTGTTGATTCCCACACGGTTTATTCAAATGGCATCTGTTAATTACTGATACATACTCCAATTAAATGCTTGATATCATGCACACTTGTGATATTAACGTACATTATTGTATTCTGTGTTAGACTGCGACTGCGAGAGCCAGTCTTAATGTATTTTTGTCTTGCTTGTGCCCTTAACCATACGCACAAGTGGCTTATATATGACATACCTCTTGCCTCTTGGTCCCTTCGTCAACCAGTGTAAAAACTAACTAATAGAAAGAATACTGGCGACAGGTGTTGTGAAAGCTAGCTTCTTATTGGTATAGGGAATTGACGTCCTTTGCCAAATACTGCGGAGTAGTTCTAACAGAAAAAACTATATAATACATATATTTTAATGGTGTAATCCTTTTCACATTATTTCTGAAAATCAAGTGTTTCTTCATGGATGAATCATAAAAGGATACTCTAATATGTTACTTTAAAGAAAAATTACCTTCATCCATGACTTTTTACATATTTTAGAGGGATCCAAATCAATATCATTACATTTTGTTAGGATGGGGGTGGAAATTATTAAAAATATAGGATTTTAAATTATTTGTCCCCCACACCTACGACAAGGAAATGTTTTAGATTTGGTCAAAATTTCGAAAAATTGGAAACTTCTTCTAAAAGCTATTTGGAGTTGAAGCGAGAACATATTTCAGCTTCAATTAGATAATATAAAAAGCTAAATATATGCATATTGGAGGGGAGGAGGTAAATTTATTCCAGAAGAGGGCTAATTTTTATAAGGTGGGGGGGGGGGGGGGATATACCCTTTTGTTACCCATTAGTGCATTCAACCGAGATTATATTTTCATTATTTTCGGAGATGAGCATGTGGCCATAAGGTGGGTAACAATTTTAAATGATGATAGTGATGATTATGTGTATACCATCAAACTTTATTTTGGAAATGACGATGAAAACTACCACACAACGTCTAATCATGATTCACACATATAGGGAACTTGACGATTCAATATTACGATTATTGGTTTGTGGGATCAAAAAATAACAAACGGGATTTTAAACCAAATAAAAACCTCCGTTCACATTACATGCTGTTGATTAGCACTGACTTCCACAAATTATTCATCCGTCACATCATTAAAGGAAAAAAAAAAAGATTTTAACTTAATGTGTTTTTCTCAAACCAACCTAATAAAATCATTTAATGATTTTAACACTAGAATGTTATGATTTTTTTGTTTAGTTTATATTTCATAACATAAAGACAAATCTTAAAACTAAATACTTTTGTGTTTTTGTGTATTACTTACTTAGTCTATGGAATTAGGAACTCAAAAATTGGTTGCCGCACTTAAAAAGTACGCCACCTATTACTATCTAAGATAGTTCTATCCAGTCTACCTCATTAACACTCTATTCCTATCTCAGAGAGTTCTATCCAGTCCAACTCTTTACATCCTATAACTATCTTGAGCTAGTTTTGACCAGTTCATCTCATTACATCCTATCCCTATCTAGAGATGGTTCTATCCAGACCATCATATTACACCCTATCCCTATCTTTATCTAGTTCTATCCAGTCCACTTCATTCCACCTTATCTCTTTGAGGTTCATTTTAACGATATCCTCCCATCTGCGTCTAGGTATTCCCAATGGTCTCTTCCCATCGGGTTTGCCAGTAATGATTCTCCCACTTGCGTTGCATGTCCTGTCCACCGTAATCTACGAGACTTGATGATCTTGACTATGTCTTGTGATGAATACAGGGTATGTAAATCATCATTATTTAACCTTCTCCACTCTTCAGTAACCTCATCCCTTTTGGTTATTTTTTTTAAGTACCTTGTTTTAAAACAACCTAAATTTATTATCTTCATGTAACGTAAGATACCACGTTTCACACACTTACAGAAACACCGTTTGAATGATTTTTTTAAAATATATTCTGAGTCTTACATTCATGGACAGCAGTCGAGATGTCAACAACTTAAAGACTGAGTAATTTTTTTGGTGTTTATTATAATTTTTAATGTTTCAATATTATGTTTTAGTGTATTATAAATAAGTGGTAATTTTATTGCGTTGTTATGATTTAATTCGTTAAGTGGTTTTACTCTTATTATATTCAAATTTAATGAAAATACTTTAACTAAGATAATTAAATGCACATTGGCACTACACAATTTAAAATATGATTAAATTACTAATTTATTTATCCTTTTGGACCACACGTCCAGTGTATTCAACAATTTATTACCTCTCTCTTCAATAAAAAAAACATTCCACGGAAGCAGTAAGGCGCCCCCCCCCCTTCCCAACCAGCCTGAACCAATCAGGGCTCATAGCAAATGTGGTTTCTCGAAACACAAATTCGCAGAAGAACGTAGTAGTTGCCAAAAAACGACACTGTACAAACGATACAACCATCTAGAACAGAGATCTCCAAGCTACGGTCCGCCACAAAATTCTATCCGGTCCGTTCCAAGATTTTATCAAACAACAAATTAATTGTTTCTCTTCATTATTTACTAACCACACAGTTTATTTGACAAGACCAGTTTTTTTCCACATGTGTGCTTCCCCCATGCACAACCAAGTGTTCCCCATGACACCAACCAGAGTGCTTCCCCTCCCCATGACACTAAGCCAGAATGCTTCCCTCCATGACACCAGCCAGAATGCTTCCCTCAGAACCAGTATAGTGCTTCCCCCATAACCGACAGAGTGCTCCCCGACAAGCCAGAGTGCTTCCCACGACACAGCCAGATGCTTTCCCCCGCACAGCGAGTGCTCCCCCACGACCAAGCAGAATGCTTTCCCACGACAAGCCAGAGTGCTTCCCCCACACACCACCGATGTTCCTCTGACACCAAGCCAGAGTGCTGTCGGTATTGCGAATCCTCATTTTCATTTGCAGGTGCCATTCCTTATATCGACAACAGAACGGCTTGACTGTGTCGGTTTTAGGTAGTTACAAGCCTCTCGGCAGAGGGTTATCACAGGAAAGTTCCGAAAGATGTTACCTAATTATTTTTAAAGTAATTATATTGATTAATTATTATAAATATAATTTATTACATATAAATTGATTCATTTTTCACAGAGAGAAATCAACGTTAATCACTTTTATCAAACACTGACTGGCCTTGTAAAGTGGAATTTTTTTATAGACGTAACTGGCAATATCACTTGAATCTAAATTTGCATGTTGAAACAATTTTAATTTATGATCCATTTGCACATGTCAAGGCATTCAGGGTAGAAATAATGCTACTTAAAGAACAGGTGAACGTTACTTAGGCCCACAAAAATATGTAATGTGTGTGGCCCATCATTTAACTAATAAAGACTACACCCAATATAAATGAGGAATGAACTGCAGATCTTTTGGAGAAAAGATTTATTTTCTCTATGTCCTCTCTCTTTGTTAACTGTCACCCAATCTCCTCGCTCTTAGTTATGTCAGGAGGTGATGTGCTGGGGTAAGAAGGAGCTACTGGCAAGCTCAACTAACCAGCGTTGCTAAACTTGTCTTATAATTGAGAAAAGATTTGCGCGACCCAAAACGAGAGAATACCAACTCTGTTTCCCGATAGTGACCAAGCAGTTACCTCAGAGATGATATCCAGTGTAGCAGTCTTTGGCCAATCTAAACTCCTCCTTGCAAGAAGTACACGATATCATAAACATATTTCAGCAAACATAAAATGAATAATCAGTGTTTAACTTCATCATTCTACTTACGGGATCACGCACTAACAATGTGGTAATGCTATAGGACACAATTAAAAGTCTTTTTTTAAGTTTATATGATTTTTAAAGTTTATTTCATTGAATATTTTGATAGCCTTATGTGGTGTCACTTATATGGTAGCTGCGAAGTCAAAGACTTTCAAACAATGTTTAAAAATATAGCATTAATTAAAAATTATTATATATATATTAGTAATGTTTCAAGTGTTATAGCGTATTAAGTATAATTAATGTTACTCTATGATCTTTTTTTTCATATACCCTTTTTTTAATAAGATATAATTTAAAGTCAAAAATAGCAATGGCCAATTATTATTTCAGCCAGAAGAGAATTCCGCTGACATGAAAATTTGACCTTGATAGCAATGGCAAAGCCTTCTTTCAGACAGAAGAGAATACCACTGAATGAAAATTTGACCATGATAGCAATGGCTATGTCTTCTTTCAGCCAGAAGTGAATTTTGCTGACTTGCAAATTGACCTTGACAAAAATGGCCAAGTATTATTTCAGCTAGATAACAATTCTGTTGACTTGCAAATTTGACCTTGATAGCAATGGCCAAGTCTTGTTTCAGCCAGAAGAGAATGCTGCTGGCTTGCAAATTTGACCTTGACAACAATGGCCAAGGCTTCTTTTAACAATAATAGAAGGCTATTGACTAGCAAACTGAACCTCAAGAAAAGAATTAAACTGATAGGTTGCTACATATGGAGAAGAATTTTGTATGTAACTGAAACATGGATTGTAAGGGAAAATGGGAATAAATATTTAGAAAGCTTCGAGCTGTGGTGCTGGAGGGAGATATCAAGAATGAACTGGAATGACCGGGTGACTAATAAATAAGTATAAGAATAATAAGCTATAAAAAGAACAATTATTATTCTGCAGGTGATTTCACGAAGAAATACCATTTGGATGGGTCACATTGTGATAAGAAATAGTTTATCAAGTGATGATATATAAGGCAAAGTTGAAGGTAAAAAGGAAACAGAAATACCAAGAATGACCTCAAATAATAAAATAATTGAAGTTTTAGGATCTAAAAATGAAAGGTGTTATTAGTAAAATGCAGAGAGACTCAATTTGACCAGGTAAATGATTTTTCAAGAAATAGAACACCTTATAATAAGCGTAGTAAACACAATGATTAGGACAGTAAGACGTTTAACATGCTTAGAGCTAAATCAACCCAATCAGGGGCCTATCCTTTGACTATAGGAAATATTGATGGAAAATATTAATTTGGTTATTTCTGTTAAATTATCACCAACTAAAAAACCAAAACACGACCGTGCTTTAAGTTCATGAGTACCATTTCATAAAAATATACTTATTAATTTGTACTCAATACAGATAATGTTACATTCCTCAAATAATAGAAACATATTCGAGTTTAATAAAAGAATAAAGTAACCTATACATGTTATGTTGTTTACAATAATTGCTCCTATTCAAAAAAAGTTTTTTTTTTAATAGAATGACTTTTCATAAGGGCTAACAATATTACAAAAATTCTTTTCCATTTTATAAACATTTTGTTGTGTTACTAAACTTGTAAAAAAATTCTTGAACGTGTTTGCATAACATTTCTGCGCCCCCTCCCTTTACCCTCACAGATTCTTTTTGTAACGTGTTCTGTATAGAAGAGGTGTAATTTTGCACGTTATTGGATGTTGTTGAGTTTTTTTCCCCCGTTAGCAAGTTTCTTATCATGCTCATATTCTCTTTCATATTTTTTATCGGCATGTAAAAAAAACACATGGTCATAAAATCACGTAAAATTAAAAAAATAAAAATAATTACAGGCCTGTTAGTTAAATGTTGACTATATAATTGTTTGTGTGATTATTTTAAAACTAATTTATTAAACGTTCCCTTAATAAGGGTAGTTATTTAATTGATAATTATATTTTATTTAAATATTTTATAAATAAAATTATTTTTATTTGATAAATATTTTCTCATATTTCCAGAATAAAAAGAAAAATTAGATGAGTCTATCACCCTTAAAACTTTAAAAACAATTAACGGATACTGTCTGAATATAGAACAATGAAAAGAGAAAGCGTTTATTTTTTGATAAATTTATATTTACACCTAATTCCACAACTCAATAAAAATATTATTAAATTTGTGTATGTAATTTTACAGAAGTTTTAAAAGGAAATTTTAAAATACCTTCAACAACTCGATAGCGAAAACTAATAAAAATAAATAAACAAATTATAAAAATAAATAATGGTAATAACAATACATTCAGATACTTTTATTTTATTTATTTGAGGTATTTAATATGCACTTTCTGAGCATACATTATATCAACACATGACTTATAAACTAACTTAAAATCTAGAGCAAACACAACATCCATTCCCCCACAGTTAATTAATCATTCTGTCATATATATCGGCCATGCTGTGAATCGAAATCAAGAAATATAGCTATCTGGAGATACACGCTACGACAGTGCTGAGGTTTTAGACCTTATTTACTTAATACTTATTAACTACAGTGGGGAAAATGAGCTTAAATTTGCGCTTCAAATACCCATGAGAATTTTGAAAGAGCTAGAACAGCAGATAGGTCGATATTTTAATGCCAGCTGGATGACTTTTCTTATAACTGTATACTTGATCATTCCATTCACTCTACAACCTTATATTAATAATATTATGAAAATCAAACCTATAGCTGTATTTATTATATAGGCTAAGACATACATTCTAAGCAACATTTCGAAAATTATTCATCGTTAAAATACTTTTAATATAGTTTTTATACATAAATAAGAGCTTACAGTAATATTTATAATGTAAAACGTTCCTCAGATATTCAATTTGAATAACATTGTTAGAACCTTTATAAAAGAATAAATTAATTCTTAAACAGCAGTAAACTACCATTCGTTTTAGAGCTAGAACCAAAATGATTTAACCGTCGGTCAAGACCATATTACTGTATATTATCTAAATATCAAGTTTGATTAAAATATATCAAACTGTTTCGGCTTTTGAATAAGGTAAAAACAAAGATATAATCATTTATAAGACTATCTTTGGCGGGCTCAAAGGCACATACGACATAAAGATCCATCATGATTTTGACTTAGAAAATGTTTACTAATTTAAAAACTTATTTACAATATTATAAAGAAAAAATCATATTTTATAAATTGAAAAATGACCTGATGATGGGAATCGAACCCGGAACATTTGGATTAGTACGCCATTGCCCTATTGAGTTGAAGGTAGTAGCTGCGTGATTTGATAACTCATGATCTTAATTGCTCACTCAGATGTAGCTAACTATTTACACACGTCCATTACAGACTCTGCCTTAAAATATGAGTGATAAATGACCTTATGAACATAATGACTCTTGAATAGCTCAGTGTTAAGAGTATTGGCTAATATCCCAAAGATCATGGGTTCGAATCCTGTGTTCAGATGTCATTTTTCAATGTAGAGGATGTGATATTTAGATGCAGATATTACCGCAATTAATAAATATAATAGCTTGGTTATTTAATACATCATAAAGTAAAAAGCCAACATAATTCCAAGAACAGTATGAATCGTGTGGAAATAAAACGCCAACAAATTCAATCACTGATTAATCTAGTTAATGATTTTATTCTTCCTGAAAATCAATTTAATATCATAATATATTCTATCTATAGTAATAAAATAAAGTGTTTGTTTATTTGCGTGCGATGCCCATCCAAATCTACGGCACGCAGATATCTAAAATTTTTTATTCAAATTGGACGGAAGGGTGTTTGAATGCACCTCGAATCCGGATTTTTAAATTTTTAACAAGTTTTTTAATTAGGCTATTTTTTTAACAAATTTTTGAATAAAAATATGTTAATCTGGCTTAGAACTACGCTTCAGAGATAGCTGCGATAAAAAAATATGCCGCATATTCCTCAGGAAAGAAAAAGTGTATGAAATCGACCGTAATTATAAACCTATTTTGTGTGGGGGGGGAGGGGGGGCAAGGGGGAGGCTTATATAATTCTTATAGCACAGTGGTTCACGGGCAACACCGTACGAGATTGCTATTATTTAATAATCTAAAATATTATGTTTCATAACTAGTGTCTGAACCGGATCCTTAGCCTGTGGTCTAGGGTTCCGTTATGAATAGTCTATCTTCGCAAAGTTGCATTTTGCAAAGCAAGTACTGTAATGTTTTGTATGATATATTTTTTTCTTCATAAAGTGTCTATACAATCACGTTTTATGACTGCACGCTCATGAATCTTAATTTGCTCGCCGACCTACATGGGTGTATCCCTTTAATATGTGTACCCTATAGTGTATTTTATGGGTTTTTCTTAAAACACACGTGATACTCTAGAGTAGGTCTACATACGTTATCGCTATATTACATATGTGATCCCCATAGAGCGTAAGCCTATATTATCTCTTACACTATACACATTATACATGATCCCCTTTAGAAGATACATGACCCCTTATAATTCATATATGGTCCTATAGAGTACACATGTGATCCCCTAGAGCACATATGGTTTCCCCTAAGTACACATATGATTCCCTATTATATATACAGGATCTCTTGCAATTTATACATTTCACAGTTTCTACTTTAGTAGATACATGATCTATATAGTCTTTATTGATCCCCTAGAGTAAGCATACACATGTGAGCCCCTAGAAAACACATGTGATATCCTAGAGTACACATGACATCCCTATAATACATACTTGATCTCTGGGCATTAATTACGAGTACATTACACATTTTCTCCTTTGGTAGATACATTATACTCTATAGTATATATATCTTATAGTAATAAGTAATCCCCTAAAGTAAATATGTGATCCCTTAGAGTTCTAAGGGTACATTTATAGCTCTGCTGTCATGCGCAGTCATTCTAAAATAATATTAAATTAATTATATTAATCTATTGAAAATATAACTTTTTTGGAAACACATTGAGCTGTTATAGATTTGTCCATAGTAGGATACGCTTAGCACATGGGTTATTAGATATGATGAGGGTAAGTTTAGATTAGGTTCACGTTCATTAGCATATATAGAGAGTGGAAAAAATCATCAGCATAAATTAAATGCAAAAACCCTCATTTATTTCACTCAACCAAGATTAAAATCTTGATCTCCCCTTACCTACAATCTAATATATTGTTAACTTGACGCCTCAAACCTCGTGATCACTGATGGAGGTAGTATCCGGTCAACATGGCTGCACTAGTGACCCTTCTTGTGGTTAAATTAAGTAGATTCATCTCCCCCCCAATTGGAGGGGAAAATGGTCTAAGGCGTTTCTCTCGCAGGAGACGTGACTGCCGATGACAGGGAGATATGGGTTTCAATCCTGGTTGTGTCTACTAAGGGTGGTTTTTACAAAATGGTTTCCCACACTCTCTCCACGCAAGTGCTGGTAAATGTCCTCTTAACTAAACCCTACTCATTCCTAGTACATATGCGTAAGACACGAAAGGGTATTAAGATGCTGTGCTAACAAAAATTCACCTCAACAAGGGGTAAAAAACGTTAGGACATTGACAGCTCAATTTCCATAAGTCTTTGGTTCTAGTCACGATTAGAATACATTTTTATTCTACTGTAGTCTACGAGTCTGACAAGATAGGATTGGGATTTCCCCTTTCATAGCTGTAAGTAGAGGAGTAGGAATGAGTGTTGCGTTAATTTTAGAGAAAAATTAGTTTGTAAGTCGTGTGCTGAAATAATCACTTCAAAAAATTCACATTAAATATTTGAAAACAATAAAAAATACGGAAGCAATTAAGACAAGATAAATGATAAAGTTCAAGTAACTGAGCTCTTTAGGTCTCTTAGTTTTAGCACCGCGTATTACTACCCGTTCGTGTTATATGACTATGTATTTATATACTCTAAAGTGCTGGGGATGAGGAAGGTTGAGCTTAGAGGAGGCGTACCCACATTTGTGTGGAAGGGGAGTGTAAAACATTTTAGGAAAAAAAACTCCACCCTTAGTACTCCCGACCGGAATTCGAACCTCTAACTACCCTTCATCGGTAATCTGTATATGGTATATTGCAAGAGTGACACCTTAGACCATACGGCCAACTAAATGGGTCCCAATAAGTTAATTTATTGGGTTATTTTAAAATAAAAAAGCGATAATAATAGTTAAGATAATTAACACCTCTCCACGAAAACAATGAGATTATAAATATTAAGAACAAGATATTCAAGCCTACGAGCAATGAAACGATTTCATGAACGAATCTGAAAACATAAACTGGCCATTTGCTCAGAATTTATGGTGCAATATAGATCAAGGATAGAGATAACTAAAAACACTTCGTCCTGCTCTTTTGCTCTTTGTATCTTAGCGAAGCTTTGCACAGACTAATGAAGAGATAAATAAAATGGCGGTAGTGTACGAAGAACTAACTGTATATGTGTGTACAGCGTAGTGACTGTATAAAAGCCCTTCTGGATGTGTGCTGATCGAGGGAATGATAGCCTGGTTTTTGTGTGAGGCCACTCTTGGCTGTGTGCTGATCTCTAGATAATTTTTCTTTCATTAATATCTCAACTAGGGTATGTACAAACGGTGGACGACTTCCTTTTCATTTTTAATCTTATCTTTTATACTATCCGCTTGGAGGTCGAATAATCTAAGACATCATTCTCGTAATAAACTGGACTTCCGATGACGTAGAGATCGGTGTTGTAATCCTGATCGGGTGTACTTAGAGTGATTTTTTCCCTTGTTTTTCTTTACTCTTCCTCCGCGTGAATACAGATACACGTCCTCTAAATTCAACCTTCTTCTTCTCTAACACATCAGTTAATTTCTTAAATTTATGAGTGTATCGTGGACGGGTATTAAGACGAAGATTATATAAAATGAATATTTTGCTATTTAATGGGTTTGATTGTGGGACTGGTACGGATTGTAAGATGATGATAAATTGCTCATTTTACAGATATCAAGCCAGAACTCGTATGTTAAAGTTTCTCATCTAATTTGCACTCATTCTTCTACAGTAGCCCCATGGATTCTTTGGTGCTGACTGACAGCTCACAGCTGACAGTCATCATTATGTATATACCTAAATTTTGACTGTCAGAAGTGACAGCTGCTAAACACATGTTTCTGTAGATCATATGGTTCGGCGTAGAGATACATAATTTGGTCTGGTAACTTTTCAAAGCCGTCAGCTGTCAGTCAAACACCAAAGAAGTCATGGGGCTACTGTAGTAAGATTCTCTAAGTTTGCCTCTATAGAAAACGTGACGTCAGAGCCACACCTATCTATGGCTTGGCTTGGATTCAAATCATACACGATGTATGTTTATGTTTTATAAAAAAAAATCCTTTCTACCAGAATCCATGCATGCCAAGACCCTAGTCCACAGACAAGGATACACCATATCCTCAGACTTACGCGTATTTCGTTGCTCTCCTTAAGCCAGGTTGGGTCCTTGGGAACTAGGATCGCTTGTATCAATGGTCAGTGTTTAAAACTTGTTCATATATACATTTGTGTAAACGACTCACTTTTAACAAGTTTAGTTCGTTATAAAGGGGCCATTGATTATTGTAACGTTCAGTCTACGTAAGGTGTTTGTGAAGTGGGATCATGAGAAGAGGGGGTTGGTTCGCTACCTGAGACTAGCTTTGTGGAAGTTGGCCGATTTACTCAAGATGTACGTATCTATATTTGTGTCTTCTGTGTAGAGGAGCCATGTTTTTTTTTTTATTTCCCTTGATGGCACCCAACTATCCCCGAGTTGAAGAACACAAGCCCTTCCACAGAATGCAGTCAATTTAAACTGGAAACTGTGGGTCTGATGTATCTTTGTCTGTTCCGTAGTAGTATCTTAAATAATTACGTTTGTAAGTCATATTAAGGTGGAAGTGCAGAGAATACAAGAAAAGGTTACTATTTTATTTTGTAGAGGAAGTGCGAGTAATAAAGAATACCATTTAATTTTTCAATAATATAAAAGTGTATTTTTCCCATTTTGTCATTGAGTTCCATATTAAACTTATAATTAATATGTTTTAAACTATTTTTAGTGTTTGAAGCAAAATTAATAACCTTCAATGTTCTGTAGTAGCATTTAAAAGCGCTATGGAACAATTGAGGAAAATATGGAATAGGAAGGGCAAAATTAATCCATAGCTCAATAGTGTTAATTGTGGATAACTTCTAGGGGTAGTATACTATGGTGTATAAAAACCCACCCCTATTGCACTCTGCATAGATTTGAACTTTGACCTCTTTGTCACCGGCAATACACTCTATGATGAGCTTAACGCCTTAAGGCAAATTAACCATTGAAGCTAGTAAAGGTTTAATATAAGAGGTACGGATAGGTACGTTTATTTGTTGGAGGTTTCTTCATATGATTGCGTATGGAGCGGTGGAAACACCAAAGCATTTCACCCAGTTGGAATTCGAACCCAGACATAAATGTCTTTGGCGACAAAATGAAATGAAATTCTAACGCCTTTGAAGGCATGACTACCACTTTGTGTATTAATAATAAATTATATTTTTATTTTTCTTTCCAAGAGCTGAAATTAATGTTATGTTTTTTTAAATCAACTCAAAATTATTTAATATTTAAAGTAGAAGAAACTAAGTTTAATATGAGATTGTGATTTTTTTTTGCAAGGTAAGAAAATGGGTTTTCCTCTATCTTTGGGTTGGATTTTTTTTTCACCTTTCAGATATAAAACAAATAATTTTTAAAAACATATTAAAAAATTGTATTATTCATAAATATATAGATCTTTTCCCTGTCCTCATTTTAAAAGAGATATAATTTTGTCCACACGAATAGAAGGACATTTAAATTTACATTTCTCTTAAAACGATGAATTGTTTATTTTCCACAAATCCCTTATAAACTTGAGAGTCACATTTTGTAGGTAATGTTTTAAATAGCTAGGAAAATACAGTATGTTTGTTTCCTTTACCTACGGAGAGTCAAAAAGCTGATTACACATCCACTTATTTAACTGAAATGAAGGAGAAACAATGAAGCTTCAAATAAGTTGTGTACAGTTGGAATTTGTCAGGTTTCCATTACTACGAATTCAAACAGAGTGAAGAAGATGAGGAATTAATGACTGAAGAAGCGGTCAACTAGTATAAAGTAGGGGTTGGACGATTAAAACGGTCAGTTTTGTTTAAAATGTGGCCGTACTTTGGTGAAAATGTAGCAGTACTCTGTTCAAAATGTTGACTTTAGTGTTTCAAAGGTGGTAGAGCTCTTTTTCTAAATGTAGCATAAATCTATTTTCAAGATGAATCAAGAGACAGGTTTACTTTATATTTTAACTAATTGTACATCTTTTCCATGGAGACTCTTTCCATGTGCCGATGAGATGAGGTGATGATGATAGATAGATAGATAGATAGTATCAGTGTGTGGAATCCGGGGAAAAACTTAAACCTAACTTAAGCCGAAATAACCAAATCATGATGACCGTTAGGGTAATTCCCCTTTTGGGAAAAATACCCAATGCATCAGTCGGTAATTGAACACGGATAGTAGCAAGGTGTACTGACCACTCCACCACGAGGCCAGTGGATTCATTAATTAATTAATTATACAAGCTGTTATATTTGTAAATTAAAGTTATAGCCGCATATAAATATCATGTTTATTATTATTATTATTATTATTATTATTATTATTATTATTATATTTAGCACCGTGTCTTATCTACCCATCCGGGTTATAAGCTGTAAGTACTAATTATGGGTGACCTGGTGGTCTAGGAGTAAGGTGTCAAACTTCTGTGTTGGGGGTCCGGGGTTCAATCCTCGGTCCCGGCACAGATTTATCTGAATACCGAAACCTTTCCTTCACCTCTGACAAGACGTGTATTAATCAGAACTTGTGAATGTGTGGAATACCAGGCATCCTCCGTGGTTAGGATCCCACGTTAAGCTGTAGGTCCTCCATTTCATCTCACAATCACTCTACCATTACACATTAGCGTAAGTGCGTATAACCCGAACGGGTAGAAAGACGCGGTGCTAATAATAATTAATAATAATAACTAAGCTAATGGATTAGGAATTAGAAAGGTTGAACTAGAGGAAGTGAACCAGCATTTTCTTGGAGAGAAAGTGGGAAACCATTTAGGAAAAAACACCCCCAGTTTACCCGACCGATATTCGAACCTCGATCTCCCCATCCTCGGTGGTCTAGCTCAACACGACTAGCGCGTTAGCCAACTACGCCACCGAGGCGGGTCAGTATCATGTTCCTTAAATAGAAAAATGACATGGAGATGTGGAGATCGAGACCTATAGTTTTGGCATTTGTATGCCCATGCTCTAACCACTGAGCTATCCAGGAGTCGTCCCGGGACCAGGTCATTCTTCACTCATATTTCAAGTTACAGTTTGTGATGGCCGTGGATATTCAATCCACTGTGATATACGAATTTGTACCGATTCGAAGATGGCTGCATTATCTGACAGTTTGTGATTTTAATTGATCACTCATATGGAGCTGACAATTTCCACATGTCCATCACAGACTTTGCCTTAAGTATGAGTCAAGATTGACCCTGAGCACGGGATGACTCCTGTATAGATCAGTGATTAGATATTTGGCTAACTAAGCCAAAGGTCACCGGTTCGATTCCCATGTCCAGGTATCATATTTGTAATCTCATAAATGTGTAATTACACTTAAATGATTGTGAAATCAATGGTGAAATCCTTTACAATATATTAAATATCAAACGACAAACCATTGCAATAAATGTTTAGTAAAATAATATTTACCCTATAAGATCACACTTTGAACGTATTTCAAAATTATTAAAGAATGAGCATAATAAACTTAGCTCATAAATATTTTTAGAAAGATTTTAAAACATAAAATATCCTTGATCTTATTTCTTAGAATTAAACCTAATACTTCCTCTATTTATTTGTTTGAATAGTATTAATATGAATAAAATGGATAAGACCTAGCTCTTATTATCTTTAGAAGTTTAATTTTAAGCGAATTATTACAACATTCTCATATAAAAGCAAGTTTTGGCTGTCATTTTCCTTCTCCAGTGAGTCTTGTAACACTCTACCCCCAAACAACTACTTTCTTCAATCTCAGAACATCGCGACACTTTTCTACAATCCTCGGGAAAAGTTTCAAACAAAAATACACACATTACTTTGTGTCATAAAAAACTCCACATTGCACTTTAAACGTAAAACACACACACAAGAATAGAAAAGTATATATGAAAAAGAATCTATGAAACGTATCTTTTTTTTAACGTCTCTCTCTAGCCCTCTATACACTTGGACTGTCTCATTTTTGTGCCAAGAAAATAATAGTACCCGCTCAGCTATTTTGAAATTCTTCCTAAATACTATTGCTCTTAGTGGCTGGCACTAATACTACTCTTGAATAGTTTGGGCTTAACGGAAATTAGTGCTTTATTACTATTATTATATTATTATTTATTTTTAAACAGCTTCATATTCTCAGATTACTTTTTTTAGCATCACGTTTCGGGAGTATATGTTTATGTACTAATAACGCTAAATGTTTTAGGGATTAGGAATGTTGTATTTAGAGGAAATGTACCCGCATTTACGTGGAGGGAGAGTGGAAAACAATTTTAGGGAAAAACAAGCCTCAGTAAACCCGACCGAGATTTGAACCTCATCGGCAGTCCAGTTTAACGCGAGAGTAGCACCCTAGACCATACGGCCACTTAAGTGGTTGATGAGATGAAATATTTTTGTAAATATAGAAGAACTAGGAATCCATGCACGGCGTTGCCCGTGACCCACTGTGGTATAAGAATTATATAAGCCCCTCCAGCCCCCCTCTCCCATTGTGCCCGATTTCAAATGGAAACCTTTAACTCTGAAACGTAATTCTAAGCCAGATTAAAAATTATTTTCTTAAAAAAATTGTTAAAAATAGCCTAGTTAAAAAAATAATTAAAAATTTAAAAATATGTTTTCAAAGTACATTCGGACCCCCTTCTGTCCACCTATGTTAAAATTTTAAGATCTCTTCGTGCTATAAGTTTGGCTGGGTATCACACAAAACACACACACACACAAACACTTCATTTTATCATTGCAGATGACACCCAAACCGGGATTTAAACCCTGCTCATTTTGATTGGATTTCCTCCATGTCATTGCGTCGTTTAACTTTACAAACCTCTAAGCGTACTGATGTAGCTGAGTAGCAGTAATCCCCGTCGTTGGTCAAATGGTCTAGGACGGCGTCGCACTCATAACAGACTGGACTGTGTGTAATAAGATCGGTAGTAGAATTTCAGTCAAGTGTGCTGAGGGAGTTTTACATGCCCTTTCCCAACAAAAATTGGGTGCGTGTCATAATAAATAGATCAAATCATTTATTTTAATTTGCTCTAACTCATTTGATTAAATTTTTATATTTATGTATTTTTAACATACAAAAAAATGGTAAATTCTCGTATCCTTATGAAAATAATTTTAAGAGATGGCATTTTGGAAAAGCTGTTATGGTTTTGTAGGAGAGAGATGCTCCTCTTTTATCAATGTTTATGTAACAGTGTACATTATTAAATTCATACTTGTATGCTCTTTGGTGAAGTTTTTCTCCAACATATTTAATATATTTAATTATTATATTAGTAAATTTCTTAATTTTAAGACTAGAGAGAGAAGGATACGGTGCACCGTACAATTTATTTTAAATTTTGATCCAAGCTTATAATAATAATTTACATAAGAATGTTTGTGCTATTGTGTCCTACCATTAATTTTATAATTTAACATAAAAAGCAAATTATATTAATAAAGTACAATGTTGGTTATTTAAATGTAAATTAATTTTTGACAATTCATACTAATTATCACCTATGTATAAGATGTTGTATGCATAATTTAGGTAAATTAGACCAAAATCAACTTTATTTCATTAATATATTCTTGAAAGTTAAATAATATTGTAATAACAAAATTACTGACATGATTTATAGGGCTTCTTACTACCTCTTTAAGGGTAAAATTACAAAAGTTAAATGGCAATGTGATATTAGCATGACATTTTAAAAAAAATTGAAATAATTTATTTAACATAAAAAAATACAACTGATCATGAATGTTTGGAATATTATTAAATATGAATAGAATACTAAAAAATAATCAAAGTTTTGGTTCAGGTAAAAGGTGATCAAATTGCAATAAAAATAAAAATTAATATAGAATTTTTTTAAATTTCTAAACCTGGAATGATATTTTATTATTTATGAGGGTTTCCAGTAAAATAAGGTGAATCAAATTGCTATTAAAATCAATATTAATATAGAAAATATTTATTTTTTATTTTTAAACCTGGAATAATATTTTATTATTTATGAGGGTGTATAGTTCTTAAAATCCGTCCCCAAATTTTTTTAGTTAATATTAAATGAAAAATGAGGATTATATCTTAAAATAAATCCATACTGTGAAGGATTTATATATCTTTATTTTTACTTAAACCTTTAATTGTTTAAATATAGTGAAAGATTATACAGGTGTAAAATTTAGAATGTATTTATGCATTCAGTAAGGTACTCAAAATTATTTTTTATATTATTTAACTTTTTATAGAAGTGACTAATTCATAAAGACTTGTTCCTTTATGGACTGTATAACCTAAACACATACGTGAGATAGTTTATTTACTCACACTCATCTGTGTAACACTTGAAAACAAAATTAAAAAAATATTCTTTTGAAACCATTTATTTTTATTAACAAACCAATTTTAATGTACAGTAGTCTACTAATTCATACGTCAAGTCGTGTTATCTCTTGCTACTGAGAGATATTATTAATATATTTAAAATATCTCTATTGATAAAATAACATTTATAATCATACGTCAAGTCATGTTATTTGTAGCTACTGAGAGTATAATATCTGTAAAATAGCTCTAACAATAATGTAAAATGATATAATTCATACGTAAAGTCACAGTTTCCACAGCTCCTGAGAGATATCAGTATCCATCAAAAATCTCTAACTATAAAATAAAATGTTATAATTTCTGGCCGTAAAGATATGTGTGTATTTTCTAAAAGGTTTTTCCTATAAAACTAGAACGGTATGGATAGCGTCCCTGGGGAGTATTTGAAGAAGGTCTATATCAGTGCTAAACAGAGCTTACCGTACATTTCAAAACCAATTTCGGCTCCTTTTGACACTAATGTACTCTTTTTTTTTTTCTCTTCCACTGTTCAAACATCTAGGGCAAGTGTGTGCATTCAACAGAAAAGTGGGTCTTGTATGAAATAGTTTTTCATCCTTCCCCCACACATTCTTCGCCCTCTTCTCCATGATGAAAAGAAGTAATAGTTATGAATAATATATTATAGTGCTAAGATGATCAGCAAAGAGAAATAGCTAATGAATATTTTATATCGTGTGATAAGGAAAATAACGAAAGTAAATGGTTCTTTAAAATAAGCTCAGAGGTATGATATTTAGATATCATTTATTATTACTCATTGTGGTTTTCAAGTACGTCTGAAGAAATCATTTAAAAACACACACATAAACATTTAAGAAAAGAAATTATTATATATATATAGCTTATATTTAAATTGTCCGGACATATTGTATTTAAAGTTCCTATTCATTTTAAAGCTGCAGTCAATTTTCATAGGAATAAACATATGTTACAGCTATTAAACTACTAGATCTATTTTCACGTACTCATATGCCAAGTCATGTCATCTGCAGCCGTTGTTTTTGATTGTTATAAATTACTGTTAATATATTAAAACTGTATTAATGCTGGCGCAAATTACATGTTTTTATATTCTTGGTCCAAAAGAGAATGATGATTACTGGGTAATGGAGGAGTTTACTTAATTATGAGTTACATACCCTGTACTCATCACACTATCGTTAGGATAATCAAGTCTCGTAGATTACAGTGGTCAGGAAATGCTGTGTGAATGGGAGAATCTAGAACTGTGTTCAGAGTACTGAATGGCAAACCCATTTGGAAGACCTAGATGAACATAAGAGGATAACATTAGAATTGACCCGAAAGATATAGGGTGTGTAGTGAGGTGGACTGGATAGAACTAGCTCCTGATAAGGATAAGTGGCGTGTTTTTAAGTGCGGCAATTAACTTTTGAGTTCCTAATGTTATATAGTAAGTAAGTGAAAAGATATTAACTATCTGCCACCTCCTCTAGATAATGTACAGTACATCTGGCTCTTAAAGTCAAATAGTGGTTTAGAAATCCAATACAATGTAAATCAGTATGATTGAAATTAACAATGATACTCTTGAAAGGTTTAATGATCACTGCTTTAATCAATTCCGTCCTTCAAAAACCAACATAATTAAAATATCTCTTTTGAGGTTCATTTAATGCAAAGCTTTATTTGGTATATTGAATCGGGTGGTTGTACAAGGTCGCCTTTGAAAGTCAACTTTTCCTCTAGCGTGACTTTTTATTTTGTTTGTGTTATTTGTTCTTCTTTTGTTGTATTTTATTGAAAACTTCTCTGAATGACAAATCCAATAGAAACGGGGAGAAAAAAAATCATGACAGGTGGTAATCATTCCTATTTGTATAATTGAAATCTTTTTCTTTTAAAATAACATTTTTATTTTTATAATAAATAATAATAATAATTTTGAAACATGATATTTGACTAAAATAAATTTAGTGTGTTTTAAAACAAAGTAGGTAGGCGTACATAGAGAATTATTTGGTACAAAAAGGGTTTTAAGATAATTGAGAGTTAATGAGTTTACATAATGATGAGTTACATACCCTGTACTAATCATCCAACATTGGTAGTGTAATCAAATCTTACAGGTAAGGTGGGCAGGAAATGCAGCTGATTAGAATAATCTAGAACCGTGTTCAGGGTATTTATGACAAACCCAATGGGAAGAGACCATTGGGAAAACTTAAATGCAGATAATAGGATAACATTAGAATCGAGTTGAAAGAAATAAGGTTAATGAGGTGGACTGGATGGAACTAGTTCTAGATATGGGTAAGATATAATGAGGTAGAATATATATAACTAGTCTAAAATAGAGGTATGTAGTAGGCCTAATGAGATGGACTGGATAAAAATAGCTCAAGATTGGGAAAAGATGTAATGAGTTGAACTGGATAGAACTAGTTCAAGATATTAATAATGTGTAATGAGGTGGACTGAATAGATATAATTATTTCAAATATGAATAGGTGGAGTACTTTTGAAATAACATAACTTGTAGCTCCTAATTCCATAGTGTGTATGTGATTGAATAATAATAGTAGCAAAATTTTAAAGAAATTTTCATGTATCGTTTCAAATATATTAGTGTATATATTACATTATTTTCCGGTTGGTTTTAAGAAATACACAATAACTGCTTGTGTTTTCTTTCCAAGGCTAAGAAAAGCTGGACAGGACCGTGATAGTGGATTGTTTCTCGCATTTAATATGAAACTTAACCTATAAAAACCAATAAACATGCATTTATTCATTCAACAATTTTGTGTTTGGTTGGTCAAATTTATAGTTTGGGAGAGGGAACATTTGTATAGTTATGTTAAGACCAATTTTCCCTATTAACTACCCACGGGTTGTTTCTGTAGTTACAAGTTATTTAGGATAATAATAGGAATAACAAAATTTTATATCCGCGTTTTATAAATATAATTAGAATTTAGCTAAATTTAACTAAGTGAATGAGGGGGATGATGAAAGGTTTTATTGTGCCCCAAATATGAGATACTTGTTATTGAATTAACGTTTTATAAAAACTGACATTTTATTAGTATGTTTATGTAAATACAATCAAATCTAATAAATAAACACTTTTTACTTTCTTGCGACCCTAGAGAAAGAAAGTATTGTAACCGAGGACAAAATTTAAATTGATATTTTGATGGATATCGATGTTTCATGACCCCCTGAAACCAAAGGTGGTTTTAGCGATAACATCTGTCTGATTGTACTGTCACCACCCACTAAACTCTTCTCTACGACCATGGATAGACGAAAAGATGAGAGGGTGGCAACATTAGAGACCTAGTAAGAATTAAATAACAATATAAATGGTTTATTCGAGGCTAATAACAATAACAATAATTTGCATGGCCTCAAAGGTCAAACAGAGGTATGTTGGAAATCAATTAAATAATAACTTGGTTTATTGTTTAAGCGGTACGTTTATGAGAATGTTACTAAACGAGTAGCATATCCTACAGTCAAATAGGTCTGTCTTGAAGAGACAGAACCTCTCGTAATGTTGAATATTGAACAAATAATTATTCGTTATATATCGAACCAGGTATTTATGTGACGACACAAACAGGTGTCTAGTGGGAAACTCTAAATTGTTACAAAGGGGTGTCTGATTTATTCTGCGAACGCAGACATAATAAGGTTAAATTTATATGTTAATATCACTCAGATATTTCAAACAACACGTGAGTTTAGCTTACAGACTTTAAGTCAAACTCCCGCGGGACTATTAGGTGTTGACAAAAAAAGGGACGTAAACAAGATCCGTACTTGTTAATAATTAGTCGTATAGTACTTGAAATAATGCATTGTTATGAAACCAATCAATTCTAGGAAAACATTTAGAAAAATATAAAAGTCTATTAAATTATGTTATATAAAATTTATCCATCAGCAAAAGTTACGTAACTTTAATATATATATATATATATATATATATATATCCCATTATAATTAACAAAAGGAACAAACCAAAATGGTGAAATTATTATTACTGATAACCACAATTTCAAGACATTTTACATTTAATACGCAAAAAACAATTAACTAATAATTGTAGTTATCTAAAGTTTTAAGTGACATTACAGACACTAGAGCCCAAGTGGTGACAGAAATTAATAAGTGTTTCATATCAAAAATTACTTCAAATCAATAAACATTTAAGTTAGCAAAAATTACTACTCCTATTCTGGCTAATAGAAAATATTACGTTAATTTAGAGTTCAAATATAAACACGCCATAGTTTATGTCTATTGAATATTACATAGAACAATTTATCCTTATTATGTGCAAGTGCAGAACAGCACTTCTCCTGAAGCGTCGAAATCAAATAGTCGATTTTGTATACAGACACGTTTCTATATATAGGGACTTGTTGCTAGAGGATGATGGTGGGGAATTTGAACACTTGGTTCGTGACGTCACTTCAGCCATCTTGAAGCTAGCATGAAATCACTTAGACCATTGACCAACTCGTGGTATTGGGCAACGCAGGGATGATCACGTACGACCGTTGTTTACATTGACCCTTTAGACCTCGTCAATCGAGACGTCCTCAGTCACACAATGCTTCGGGGGTAAAGCACATGTCGTCCACCAGAGGGCAGGATAGTCGCCGTCCACTGCTCGAGGGACATCTTGGCCGGCACAT
Organism: Timema cristinae; assembly: GCA_039000515.1. Taxonomy (NCBI): domain Eukaryota; kingdom Metazoa; phylum Arthropoda; class Insecta; order Phasmatodea; family Timematidae; genus Timema; species Timema cristinae. The sequence continues at coordinate 17,681,251 of JBCFYV010011172.1, read as the reverse complement.
TTTTGTTTAATTTCGACCGGGGAGGGTCAGATCAGCTGCGGGTACACCATAGCTCACTTGGTCCACTCGTCAAACTAGGACGCGACGTGTGTAGGCCCGACTTGGATGTCGTCCTAGCCAGGAGATACAAATGGTAAGTACATGGAACAGTTTTAGATTGCAGAGAGCTTATTCTTGTTTTATATGGTTTAATAATGTTCTTGATATAGCTCGAAACTACCGTGAACTACAATAAAGAAGAGTATTAATGCAGAAGGATTATTAGTCTTGGAGTGGTTAGTATGAATTCAATAGAGCGTTTATGCGTGAAGGTTAACATGAGGGTGGGTAGTATATTGTAAGCCAATGTTACAGTACCTCGGGTTAAAGCCGAAACTCTTTTACAGATTGGCCTAAAACTTGATATCTAGGATTTTCACAAGGCCCCCCATGGGGATTTGGGATATAGATTTCTAACCCTAAGTTTAAGGATACTTTACTGAAGAGCAAAGAGAGAAAAATTAGTTTTTCTCTAAATTAGTTTTAACGATTTTGACTAAAGTTTATATTTAGACACCGTTTATCAATATAAACAAGATGGCAACCCTCGTTCTCTCATAAAAAAAATTGAGGGTAGTTTAGATAAGGGAAATTTACCACTTCTCATCATTTTTCCGCAACCATTTGAGATACGTACTAAATAGCTTATCATTGTAAGGTTGTAGTACTATTAAAGATAAAAATCATTTATTTGAAATATACTTTTTTTTAAACCAATACTTTCTGAGTTATTAGCAACATGTATACTTTTTAATTCAGGAGTTTGAAAATGAATTTGATTCTTATGCTCTTTGGTGGACAAAGATTTTTCTCAATTTTTCAGTAACAATGTTCCTAGTTTCTAATGACATAGAGTAACAGTGTATATTATTTAATTAGGATCTTTATTGTAATGTTTCTACAATAATGTATAGATTTATTATTTCCTTTCACATGACTCACGAGTTTTATTTATTAAATGTCTATTTTAAGAGAAATTCTGTCGAATGCAACGTAATTAGAGCCAATATCGAAATTATGTTTGAAAATACTCTTTATTTTTTTTATTATTTCAAATATCACAGAGACCTCTTGTAACCATAATATAAAGCTCATTATAATGGCCTCATGATTGTCTAACAAACGGCAGCACTAACTACATTTGAACTAAAAATCGGACTCTACCCCTATTTCCCCTGTATCCTTAATATCCTTTAAGCTACATTACAGGTTGGATAAGTTCTTTGGAACGATTATGAGAGGAATAAAAGGTCTTAAGCCTATCTAGTATTCAACAAATAGTTATTTTTAAATTAAGCCATCATAATTCTCTAGCTGGGTGTATTTAAGGATATAATTGAAGTATCGACCAAAAATAGCCACATTTAAAGACCTTATATATTTTACGTTTTAATCTAAAAAGACTTTAAAATTTTTACTGAAAAGCTAACACTCTACATAAATACTAATCAACACAATTTAATCAAGTTTAAATCATATTACAAGCTTAACAGATTTATTTTGACTAATATTTCATAAAAATTATATGTTAATATCTTTCTTTGAATTACAGATCGTAAAGTTATAATACAACATATTAATGTAAGTAATTTTATTTTACCAATCAATTACTTGCCTCAGTGCGTAGTTAGCTAACGCGCTAGTTTATTGTTGAGCTAGACTGTCGAGGACGTGGAGATAGAGACTCGACACTCGCTCGGGTGAACTAGGGGTAGTTTTTCATAAACATCCCCCCCCATCTCCCTTCACGTAAATGCGGGTTACTTTCTCTTACCTTATAGAATAATTAGTAGTAAAGCGTACAATCCTAACGGATAGTAAGACGCGGTGATAAGTATTATTACTAACCAATTTTCAAGTACATTCCTTAGGATCATTACAGTTGCTTGAATATCATTTTTATGATCATGTTATTTTTAAATAATATTTCAAGTTATTTCTAAATGTAGACTTGGTAAACAAATACAAGCCTCTTAGGTTATTGGTGTGACAGTATTATCCACTCCACATCCCAATGTAGTAGTATTTTAGTAGTTTTATATTACCTCACTGAAACTACAGCCATTTTTTTTAAAGCTTTTATTTATTTTAATACATTTGGCCAGGTGAAGTCTTTTTTTGTACACATGTATTTAATAATTCCATGGTTTCCTTCGTGATAGTTTATTTGGTTCAAATAGTATTTGCATAAAAGCTAAATCCTACTATATTTTTTTAATCACGTAAACTGTAATGATAGTATATGCATGGATTAAAATATGAATGCTATTATTTCTGTTACGTTCCATTTGTTAATTTGAATTGCATATATTAATAGAGCGTAGTTAATTATGTTGATACATAAGTGTGGGAATGATTATTCAAACATGTATTTGTTAAATTGAAAAATTATACCTGAACACGGGAATCGAACCCTGGACTTTTGGCACAATACGTAAGATAACTGACCAAGCTATCCATGAATTGTCTCATACTCGGGTTCATTCTTCAATCATAATTTAAAGCAGAGTTTGTGTTGGACGTGGAGAAATCGTCAGGTACCAAAGGCACCCATTTGGGTTTTTAAAATGGAGGGGGGGGGGATATTAGTGTCCCATCTAGTCGGAGGGGGTGGTATCCCCCTTCAGGAATTTTACCTTGTGGGAGGGCGTTTTAAAACATCTGAACATAGTTCTGAGCAATGAGTTTCATGAGCCAATTTTCGCAAAAAAAAAAAAAAAGTTTCTGAAAAATTAACAAAAAATAAATAAAATTATGTTTTTACTGAACTCATTGAAAAGAAACATAATATTTTTCGCAAGTTTATTGAATGGAACAAAATGAAAATAAATCTGTTTAAGAGGGAATGGGAGTAATTTACATTTTATCATTTTTATCTGTTAGCTCGGATTTTGATTGTTCAAAGTTGTCGATAGCAAATTACAGCCAAATGCCAAATACACCATTTTGATTTTTTTTAATACAACAGTTCTCATCTAAAAACTTCAAATATTGTCTTTATACTTTAAATATAAGTAGATTAAAACCATAAACATACTGTATGGGAAAATTATTAAAATATCATATGTGCCTTTTGTTAATTGAAATAACGACTCTCGAATCTTGTGGTTTAAATGCCGAACTCTTCTAGTATTTTTTTGCGGGTGACAGGCAGATCGGGCTTCGAATTCCAAACGTGTTTACTGATGGCGTTTTATTCTTAATTGTGTTCCCACTATTCCTCTACGAAAATGTTGGCACACTTTCTATTAATTCATTCATTCTTCTTAATCCCAACCCTATTAGCGTTAATAGATACATATTATACATATTCAGTAAACCGGATGGGTTGTGTGACATGGAGGAATAATTAAGTGGTACGGTGCAAACACACCCCCCACCCCCACCCACACACACCACCCACACACACACACAACAACACACATAATCTTAAAATAATTACATTTTACTAAGAACTTGTACGATTTGTGAAACGAGATAATATAGGTTCTTGCAGAAACACTCAACCAAATAGAATTTAATTAAATAATATTCATTCATCAAAAAACATGACAATCAATTTCCCATATTTTCAAAAGATCAGAATATTTTAAAACTACATTTGCTATAGCTCAAAAACCTATTGGTTTTATAATAATATATATAGGATACAAAATTAGACATTTTCTGTTTATGTGGAGTAACCTTAAAGTAATTTTATGGGAAAATGAAAACTGATATTTTTGTTTGTAATGTTAAACAATACCTAGATACGAATTTAATCAAACTTGACAAGTGTAATAAGGTTATATTATTTTATTAGTGTAATTTGTATTTTGTATTGATATTATCTATCAGAATCTTCATCTTAAGATTACATGGCTTGACGTATGCATATGTAAAAAACACAAATAGTAATTTTATAGCTTTCATACGGATACGATTATACCAAATCCTATGATGTATAGACATCAAGAAAGTCCACTTGAGCGAGTTTTGAATTTTTGCGATTAAGAAAAACACTCTATGCAAACTTCTCGCAATCGAACCAAACCATCTGAGCGGCTGCCACCTCTTGGGACAGATAGTGTCACTTTACGTGGATACAGGGTGTCGTGTTGTTAGCACGATGAACCCTCCAATCATTAATTTCAGTTTTCCATACAGGAGTCGCTACTTAAAAAAAATTAAAGTAGCTTCTCATTTGATTTTCTTGAGATGAGTTTGACCCCATTCTAAAACCACTGCTTAATATAAACTCTGGTAGCGCTGGGGATCGTATCCGGGACCTCTGGATCTGCAGCCATGAACTTTGACCCCTCGGACACACAAGCGGTCGTTGGTGTGATGACTAGGTTATCAAGAGAGTAGGTAGTAATTTTATGAATATGAAATCTTGTTTGAAGAGTTAGAAATCTATTCCAAATACGAACCTAATTGATATATATTTCCGCAAGGATTTGCAAGGACTATCTGACCACGCGGTTATTACGTAAAGTTACCTAACACGCCACGCATGCGCGACGGTACTCACATGCTATTCACGGTCTAGTGCCGACTTTCAAACCGAACCTGACTTACATACATTCCTCAAAACGTAACGTACTTCTAAGACCTTAACTTCCTCGGTTGTGAATCAAACGCGCACGCAAACAGGAAATGAAAGAAGAGTTTCCTGCCTCCTTATACCGTCAATTGGATCACTTTCGTGGGAAGGGGTATTTCTAGACAGGACCTTTATAAAGTCTCTCCACAAGACTTGAAACCATCAAGCAGTGCACCTGATCTACAGCCATCTCATTTACTAATCAACATGAGCTCAGCACAGGTAAACAGGCAAACATATCTAACGCTAACTCTTAAGTATCAAATTAAACCTTGACACCAAAATATAAAATTATTTTTTATTACAAAATAACCCACACTATAAATTGAAAAATGACACCTGGACATGGGAATCAAATCCGGAACCTTTGGCTTAGTACACCAATGCTCCAACCACTGAGCAATTCATGAAACATCTCATTCACAGAGTCAATCGTCACTCATATTTTAAGGCTGAGTCTGTAATTGATGTGTGAAAGTAGTCAGCTACATATGAGTGATCAATTGAGATCATGGGATATCAGATTTTACTCGGGGGAGTTTTATGCTGCCAATGTTACGAGTAGGTAATGGTTACTGTCATTTTTCAATTTAGATAATATAATATTTAGATGTGTATATAATCGTAACTAACAAGTATAATAGCGTGGCTATTTTATCTACCATGAAACAATTATAATTTTAAATACACAGACAAAAATATAATATTTCATAAAGAGATCAAAATAACTCTAGCTTTTAAAATATTAATATAAATAATGGTAGAATAATATCAAATCAAATCTAAGGAAAATTATATTTTTATAGATCTATATACCATAATACCACATTAGATCTAAGACTTAACATTTCTAGTTGGCGCCAAGATGTTAAACCATTACATTTAATCTAGATAAAAACATCGATTTATATACAAGATATCAAAAAATCACATTTAAAATAGATGCAATTTATCAAATGGGATCCAAGATACCAAAATTATCACCCTAAATCTAGACACAAAATAATAAGATTAGTTCTAAGTTCTAAAATTCAGTAAAAAAATATCAAATAAGGTCTTGTATACTAAAATGGATCATTTAATTTACAGAAAAAATATCGAATTTGATCTAATATACCAAGATATATTAAATCTACGAGTGGATAATAATATATCAAATTATATCTAGTATTTAAAAATGTCACCCATTGATATCGAATGCAGGCTAGTGAAATGAGATTTCTGAGAAACAGGATCAGTGTGACCAAATTTGACAGGATGAGAAATAAGAGAATAAGAGGAATAGTAAAGAAAGATCCAGTGCAGGACAGGATAGAGAAGGCACGAATATGGTGTTGCCATGTGAGAGGAATGGAGAGAGAAAGGATGTTGGATATGGAGGTGGGAGGAGGACCAAGGGACAGATGGCTGAAGGGAGTAAGGAGGAGTGTGGAGGGGAGAGGAGAGGACTGGGCTAAGGTGGAGGGAGAGAGGTGGTGGGAGGAAAGGAGGCGGTGGAGAGGCTTATGTTTCAAACAGACCCAGCCAGTGTGGAGGAGAGAGGAGAGGACTTTGGCAAGGTGAAGGGAGAGAGGAGGTTGGAGGAAATGAGGTGGCGGAAAATCTTATGTTTCAAACAGACCCAGCCAGGGGCTGGAAACTGTTCATGATGATGATGATGATGATGATTCAAAATGTCGAATTAAATTTACAGAATAAAATACTGAAATAGATTTAATATTCTTAAACATAAAATTAAATCTAAAACCAAGTTAATTAGCTAAATCAAAGAGGTAGAATATATATTTAACCCTGAAGACCAGAATTAAGTTCAGATACCGAAAAATGGAATTAAATATAGACCGACAAATCGTGTGTACGTAGTGTATAGTTCAAAACACAACAGACGTGATATTTAAATACATACCCTTTGGGTACATAAAAAAGGTATTTGATTTGACTACCGTATTTATGTTGGAATTTTCCAACTAAATTTATTAGTATTAAAAGTATCAGGAATATTCAGGTGCAAAATTCATAATTTAATAATATACCTATTTGAAAAAAAAAATCTAAATTCAATATGTTATTTTCTTACAATAATTATTCACGCCTGGGTTTCTTATATGGAATAAATAATTTCCTCTAAGTTTCTTGTTAGCTTAATCCTAAAGAGTGTTTCGTGTTATTCGAAATTGTATAAGCATTGTTTACTTATCTCCAGATATTCATGTTGGCGGCCGTGCTTGTAGCTGTTGTGAGGGGCTTCCCTGGCGACCAAGAGTACCAACATGGCCACCTCGAACATAATGTGAGGGAACTAGAATATTATACTAAAACTAGTTCTTAGGTCTGTTTACTAAAAGATTATTATTATTCTAACCAATATAAAAGGAAATAACCTTCAATTAATAATGATAAGTGCATGGAAGTTTGGGCTTTGTTTGTAATAAAGAATATCTTTGTCAGTAATTACGTAAGAGTGGATAAAGTGAGAGTGAACTAAATCAATTATGTTTTTATTAAATATAAAAACCATAAAAAACAGTCGTATGGTTTTTTCCTATGGTTTATACTATATTTATTTAGCACCGTGTCATTGCCTCAGATTTTTAGTACAAAATCCGCCTCAATGGCTTAGTTGTGGCTAACGCGCTAGTTTCGTGTAGAGCCAGACTGCCGAGGAAGAGGAGGTCGAGGTTCAAATCTTGGTCGGGTGAACCATGAAGGTTTTTCCTAAATGATTTTCCACTCTTCTTCCATGCAAATGTGGGTTCACTTCATCTAAATTAAACCTTCCCAATCCCTATTCCACTAGTGTAATTAGTACTTGAGCGTTTAACCCGAACGGGTAGTCGGACGCGCCGCTAAATAATAATATTAATAATAATAATAAAAATAAACGTAAGAAATAGTAATCCACATATTGACCCTCATTGGTTCCTCTTGTAGTTGCACCCTGAGTACAAGTTCGACTACGCCGTACATGACCCTCACACGGGTGACGTGAAGAGTCAATGGGAGACTCGCGACGGAGACGTGGTCCGAGGTTCCTACAGCCTACTGGAGGCTGACGGGTCGGTGAGAACCGTGGACTACTCTGCGGACGACCACAACGGTTTCAACGCCGTCGTCAGGAAATCCGGAGACGCCTACCACCCTCAGCGGACCTCGCACCTGGAACACGGTGGCGGCTTTTAGGGAAAACAATTTCCTGGATCGTGTTTTGTATTTTCATCGTTGTAAATAAACTATCTATTTATAAGAGCAAACAATATTTTTTTGTAAATACCGCTGTTAACGTGGTCATTGGCGTCAGACTCATTGTAGGCTGAATTCCATGAGATGTTGAGGTTCCTGTTGCTGCCCGTTCCCCCTACCCCCTAACCATTATATATATGTGTCAATATTTCATGATAGCTATCAAATATTTGGAGCTATTATTATTATTATTATTAATATCATCATCATCACCGTGGGTTGTAGGTACTTACGCTAGTGTGTAATGGTAGGGTTATTGTGAGATGAAATGGAAGGCCTACAGTTTAACGTGGGATCCGAACCACGGTGGAGGCCTGGCACTCCCCACATTCACAAGTTGTGATTAATACACTTCTTGTCAGAGGTTAAGAAAGGGTTTGGTAATCAGATAAATCTGTGCCGGGACCGAGGATTAACCCCCGGACCCCAGCAAAGAAGTCCAAAACCTTACCCCTAGACCGCCAGGTCACCGTGTGGAGGCTATTAGATAGGAGGGTTTAAAATAATCAAGCTTGTTGTGTTGATTAATTTATTATAGACTAAAGAACATAATGTGATGTAAATAGTTAAATTGGTGAAATATTATGAAAGTTAGAGACAAAGTCAGTCAGTCTAGAAACAGTCCTTGAATACGAGACTATATCGGTGAACCACACCACCTTGTCCTGGGCAATAACTACATAAGTCCTACCTCTATGGCTCATGCAGTCAACTATTAAAAACCTCTTAGTACTCTTCCGAAAACAAGACAATATGTCCTCGTCTCGCACCTACTTATATCTTAAAAAAATGTGTCATGCTTACTGATATTTTGATAAATTTAATTTACTGGTATGTAACTTTACGTGAGCAAAACTGACTTTCAAAACATGTGTGTAAAATTATTGTGGACTGTTCTGAATAGCTTGGCTGACACAAGCTTTAATTGCTACGAGGGAACTGTCTCTCATGTGACATACCTATGTCTCGATGTAACTACACTCTGATACTCCATTATTTTATAAATACAATAGCACTCAACTCTGATCACGTGGCTTAAGGCGTCAGGTCTGCCAGAGGCTGAATTTCTGCTGATTAGGAAGTTCAATTCTTTTTAAATACAATAACACTTACTTATGATCACGCGGTTTAAGGCGCTAGGTTCAACATAGGCTGAATTTCTGCTGATTAGGAAGTTCAATTATTTTTAAATACAATAACACTTACTTCTAATCACGTGGTTTAAGGCGCTAGGTTCAACATAGGCTGAATATCTGGTGATAAAAAGACTCAATTTTTTTACATACAATACCTTTCCTTTGTGTTCACGTTTTCTAAAGCGTCAGACTATTTAGTTACTGGATTCGCAATGACGTGAAAGTATAAGTTTGAGACTCGGCTGAGTTCGTCAGAAGAAGTGGGGGAAGGGGAGGGGACTTCCAAATTGCTTTTTCCCATTATCTTTCCATATTAATACGGGTTCATTCCCCCTTAATAACTTCTCTTTTCACTACTTTATAGATTAAACCAAGACTATCTTGTGTGTTAAATATAATAAAAACTAAAAAACTTATACATCTTACTACCCATCCGGGCTTTCTGAATTTTTTTCGATAATAAGGTAGGATGATGAAAGTAAAAATTTAGAATAAATATACACGAATTTTAGGGTAAGAAGAGCAGTAAACGACTTAAGAAACAAAAATTCTTCCATCATACACAGCGAGGATTTGAACCACGACCTCTACATGTCACTGCCAAATTAGACTAGACGAGGCTGATGCTTTAAACTGCATGTCCATCGATGTGGGTAGTATGAGTATTGCTTTAAACTCTAAAGGAAAGGGTGATCTGGAGGTCTAGGGGTCTAGGGGTCTGTTCCGGGGTCCGGGGGTTAATCCTAGGTCCCGGCACAGATTTATCTGATTACCAAACCCTTCCTTCACCTCTGTCAAGACGTGTATTAATCACAACTTGTGAGTGTGTGGAATGCCAGGCCTCCACCGTGGTTCGGATCCCACGTTAAACTTTAGGTCATTTATTTCATCACGTTACCATTATACATTAGCGTAAGTGCGTATAGCCCGAACGGGTAGTAAGACGCGGCACTAATAATAATAATAGTAATAGTAATAGTAATAATAATAATAGTAATAATAATAGTAATAATAATAATAATAATAATAATAATAATCTAAAGGAAAGTAGTCTCGCAGCATGTAATATCTAAGGATGAGGCCAAGTATTTTTTTAACAACTATACCTTGAACTTCCGAAACAAGCAGATAGGATTCGGTTGAAAATAAATAAATGAAAATCGTCCCCTGATAGTTCTCTCCCCATGCAACCAGACTACTGATATCACACCCATTGTGTTATAATTGTATTATCCTTATCTGTGCTAATTACCTCCACGGGCCTACTTCATTTCTTTTTGAATTTAGACACTAAACTTGCAACATTCTCCCGCGGTTAAATGTTTTTATTGTTGTCTTAACCTAATTGTATCCATTTCAATTATTATAGATTATTTATATTAATTTGTATGAGCTTTTCTTACACTAATTTTTTTTTTAAAATTCATAATTAAAGATCTGGGATCTTAAAGATACTGTTAGTTTTAATTAAATCCAGTCTAGATGGTATTGCTAAATTTCTAAAAAATAAAATAAAGCAGTGTTCCATTAACTTAATAAAACCAAAATATTTTAATTACTGTTTCTAGTTTGATTTTAATTCATGAAATATAAAATGGCTTACAGTGAGAATACAAACTTTCAAAGATTAAAACAAAACAAAAAATCCCTCACATCTCACTAATTTTACTGGTTATATTGTTATGCTAATAGAGTTTTGGATGAGGAAGTTAAAAATTACTTGAAACTACCCAAGTTAATTGGAAGGAGAGTGGTAAACCATTTAGGATAAAAACACCATATATAGACGGACACAGTTCGAATCCCAAACACCCCGTTACCAACAAACCAGACAGAACTAGATTGACCAATGCAGGTAGAGGTTCATTTAATTTTTCTAACAGATATTAAAAGTGATACCGTTTATATAAGGTACAACTGAAGAACTTGTGGGTTTCGCGTATTAATACATGAAATCATATATAGTGACCTGTCGAACCATCAAATATTGTTGTTATTATTATGGTGATCTTACTATACATCTTCTAACAACTCCTTATCGACTTACAGCTGATGGAGGCATTAGCTTGGAGAGAATGGTAGAAAACCATAATGTGAATTCGTATTTGGATGCACACAATAAAACGAAAGTTCTCGGACAATATTTGAATCTTTAACGTCCCCATGAGAATCAATATAATATTTTGTGAGCCTGATGTCCACGTTGCCAACTCTGTGTTTGAGTTTTTGAACTTGATTATTTAGGTTTACCACTAATATCTCTTGTCACCCGCTTCGGTGGCCGCATGGTTTAACGCGTTATTCTCTCAGTAGACCAGACTGCCGATGCCGGAGAAATCAAGTTTTGAATTTCAGCCGGGTGTACTGAGCGTGGTTTTTCCAAAATTGTTTTCAATATTCTCGTCACATTATTGTGGGGACATTTCATCTAAATGTAACCTTCTTAATCCATCAGTGTAATTAGTACTGTACCTTAGCGTATAAACCAAACTGGTAGTAAGATGTGGTTTTTAAAAATGTACCCTTTGTCTTTTTTACATTGTTTCAACACCTCGGAGAGAAAGTGATATTATTGTAAAAAAAAATCGATCTCGAGATTTTGATAAATGACGTCTTTTCTTAACCCTATGAAACAAAAAAGTGTTTTTTTTAATGCCAATGCCTTGGGCTGGACCCGAAACTATTTGACTAATTGGGCTCAAACTTGATATATGGGGTTTTCATAAGGTCCTCCCAAGGAAATTTTTGAATTAGACATAAAACCCAAAAAATTAAGGGTAGCTTACTGAAGGGAAAAAAGAGAAAAAAATATCAATTTTCTCGAAATTTGCTTTAACGATTTTGATTCAATTTTATAGCTAGATACTGTTTATAATTATTTTAAACAAAGTGATAGCTCTAATGCTCTCATGAAAATTACTTTGAGGGTACCTCACATGAGGGGGATTTTCCAGTTTTCATCATTTATCCACAACTATTTGATATACGAATTAACTTATCACTGTAAAGTTTTAGTACTTTAAAAGATACAAATCTTTTATTTGATATATTATTTTATAATACCAATAGATTCTGAACTATAAGCAAATATATATATGTATATATATGTATTTATATGTATATATAATATATATATTATATATAATATATATATATTATATATAATATATATATATTATATATAATATATATATATTATATATATATATATATATATATAATAATTCAGGTCTTTGAAAATTAATTTATTCTTATGATCTTTGGCAGATAAATATGTTTCTCTTTTCTCAATTTTTATGTAAGATTGTTCCTAATTACTAGTGCCATAAAAGAAGTAAGTAACAGTGTAAATTATTTCATTTATGATCTTTGGTGTAATAGTTTTACAACAATGTATAGCCCTTTTATTTCATTTCTTAAATCTTACGAGTTTTTTTAAAGTAAATTTCTATTTTCAGATAAAAGCTGTAGAAAGTCTACGCGGTGCATCGTATGATTTATTTTAAAAGAGTCTAAATGTTATTGGTACAGTGTGTACTTTATGTGTATTTTTTTTTTTAAGTTAATATCCTCTTCCTTCATAGCGTCGTATACATAATATTCAACAATCTTGCCTCGTTCCTCATTGTAAGATGGTGGCTTATAGTGAATAGGTGTTCCAGGCTAAGTGTAAAGTAAGGGAAGAAGAAACTATAACGATTCCAAGAATTTAATTAGATTCTTGGAAGTTGAGTATAAGAAGTTTCGTCTTTGAGGACGTCTCGAATCGTTAGCGTAAAGCTAACTTCACAAATGAAACAAAATAGTCAGTTCAGCTACGATGATTGAGGATTCCGATGGATTCCTTTGGAGATTACTATGGGTTTATATAAAATTTGTTTTAATATATAAAATAAAATTACAACTTAATTCTTTAAAAATATACTATTGGAGAAATTATTACTTGTAGGAGATGTAAAATAGCTATAAATATATAACGCTTTCTTAATAGATTGGCCAAAGGCATCAATCTAAAAATAAGTTGGACTGCCGATTAATGAGAGATCCGGGTTTAAATCCCGGTCAGGATTACCGAGGGTTTCCTGCAATAAGTCCTACTAAACCTCCCCTAATATGTGGATACATTTCCTCTATGTAAACATTCCTCATCCCTACTTCATTAGTATGATTGAGAGGTAATCTATAATCACGTAACCCCTTTTACTTGCAATTTTTGACTACTCCCGCCCACCCAAATACCTTTAACACCCTCTTCCACACATTCTGTGTTAAGTTATAATTAACATCAATAATGAATGCCATTATTCATAGGGGATCTTTTGGGAAAATAAAGAGGGATTAAGATTTAATCTAAAATCTCGGATAAAAATAAATTCAAATATGTTTAATACATTATCTTGTAGTTTTTATTTGATTAACTGCAAACACAGACAAGTATTTAGAAAACTCGCAGCCTTTTTAATATCACATTTAGTCTTGCAAGCTACAGTTCTTCAATTATTTACCCACCTCCCCTCTTGAAACATAATGTAGATAATAGTGCTATAATTTAAAATATGTTTTTTAAGATATCAAATAAAATTCTAAACCATTTTTTATAATTTAAGTTTGCCCAATAATCTAATTTAAGAAGGTAGCGATGAATTTCATTCTATAATGGGATAAAAGTCAAAACTATTCTCGAAACCATTAATCTTATATTTACTTGAAATCTTAACAAAACAAAAAAGTGATGAAATATAAAATAGTCCTTTCCATAGTTTTCATGACATAAGGAACCAAAGTCTTTATTCGAAAAAGCTTCGTGAACATTTTCAACAAATTCAAGACCTAATTGTAATTTGAATCTCTTTGTGAACCGACATAAGAGGCGTTCCTGTTCACCTGTTTCTAAAATTACAGTCTTTGAGAAAACCTTTCTTTCAACATTTCACAGGGTTTACAATGTGAAACGTGGACATCAAACGTCCTTGATATATCATTTTGATGTCGGCGGGAAAGGAAATAAATGGTACCATGAATCCCACATAAAATATTTTCTATCTTTTTTTTATCTTAAAATAAAGACATTTTATAGAATCTTATAAGGTTTATGAAACTTAATAATATTCACCGTTGCTGAAACATTCCACCAAAGAGCATACAAATGAAATAATATACTATGTTACAGAAACATTGAGAAAAAGGAGAAATCTCTGTCCTCCAAAAAGCATAAAAATCAATTTCAATCATTTTCAAAGACTCCATATATATATATATAAAATTGTATAATATATAAAGTATATTATATATAAATTATATAGATATATGTAGTATACATAATATATATGTGTATTATATCAAGTATACGTAATATATATATATATATATATACATTATACATATATTATAGTTGCTTATAGCTCAGAAACTAGCTACAATATATTAATAAAAGTTTATTGGTGTCTATATATAATGTATATCTATCCAGATAAATTTTAGTACTTCTTAATCAGATAGAAAGAAGAAATATTGTTTAATTTTAAAGGAACCACTCAAGAAGAGGGCAAATATTTCAAACTTGAAAACTGATAAAAATTCAAAAATTCAAAAACGTGATTTATTCAATCAAATGCATTAGTAGTCATGTTGTTTACATTAAAAAAAACAAGTAGGTCCTAAAATGTAGAATTCAATCTTAAGTTCAAAGTTAAATTGCAAATTTTATTATTATTATTATTATTATTATTATTATTATTATTATTATTATTATTATTATTATTATTATATTAGCACCGCGTCTTACTACCCATTCGGGTTATACGCACTTACGCTAATGTGTAATGGTAGGGTGATTGTGAGATGAAATGAAGGACCTACAGTTTAACGTGGAATCCGAACCACGGTGGAGGCCTGGCATTCCCCACATTCACAAGATGTCTTGTCAGAGGTGAAGGAAGGGTTTGGTAATCAGATAAATCTGTGCCGGGACCAAGGATTGAACCCCGGACCCCAGCATAGAAGTCCGACACCTTACATTTGTGTTTATTGTTTGGTGATTTGTATTCATATTAGTTAGCAAAAAGTGTTTCTTTGATCGATGAAAATTTCATAGCGAACGCAAACATGTTTATTTAGTTTTAGCTTACATGTATATATCCTGAATATATGTTCTTACAAACTAATTACTATTCTAATTAAAAGACAGATAACACCACATAGTAGCAAAAGAAATAACCTTGTAAGTAAAACTAACGTTTAGTTGTTGGTTTGTGTATGCAGGCCTATATGACGTGCTAGCGTTAGTACTCTAAAATCCAACAAGATTTTTTTTAGCACCACATTTTACTACCAGTTCGGGTTATACACCTATCTTCTAATTACGCTTATGTGTTAGGGATAAAGAAGTTTGAATTTCAGAGGGAGTATACCTTCTTGGAGGGAGAGTGGAAAACAATTTAGGAAAAAAATACTCTTAATACACCAAACCAAGATTCAAACCCTAATTTACTTGTCATCGGCAGTCCAGTATATTGCAAGAATAGCGGCTTAGACCATGAGGTCACTGAAACGAGTTATTTCAAATTGAAATCCATACATCACTTACACGAAATGTACACGACCACGCACTTTTATAGTTTATTTGAAATACATTTTTAAATCTATTTACTAAAATTAACATTAATTTTTTTAACTCAAACGTTAGCCACTCGTATTTAGTATACTAATTAAGTACTCAAATATGATTTTATAACAAACTATTCCAACCTAACAAAACCTAGCCTTCCATGCGTCTACCATTTTTTTTATTTACCACCGCGTCTTACGACTCGTTCGGGCTATTCGCTTAAGTACTAATTATTCTAATGGATTAGGAGTTGGAAGGTTGAATTTAAAGGAAGTGAATCTACATTTGCATGGAAGTAAAGTAGAAAATTTTTTAAGAAAAACCATCCCCAGGTCACCCGAGCGATATTTGAACCATGATCTTTCCGTCATCAGCAGTTTAGCTTAACACGCAACTAGCGCTTTAGCCAACTACGCTACCTTAGCGGATTTCTACAAACCAAAGGTTCGATTTTTATAGGTTGGGTAATATTGACATATATCTGTCATAAATATTCTTAAAAACTAGTTGGTTTTATAAAAGTATATTTTAAGGGATATACTTTTACATTTAATAATACTACAACCCCACTCGGTGGCGTAGTTGGCTAACACGCTTGTCGTCTTGAGCTCGACTGCTGAGGACGGGGAGATCGAGGTTCGAATCTCGGTCGGGTGAACTGGGGGAGGGTCCTAAATGGTTTTCCACTCTCCTTCCACGCAAATGCGGGTTCACTTCCTCTAATTCAACCTTCCCAATTCCTAATCCATTAGAATAATTAGTACTTAAAGCGTATAACCTGAACGGGTAGTAAGACGCGGTGCTAAATAATAATAATACAATTTTACAATAATAAGGTATTTCGTAGCCTATCTAAAATAGTTGCGGAGATATGATCAAATTTAGAAATATCCACAGAAGAAGTTATAAATATTAGTATGAATACTATATTCGATAAAAAATCAAGGTCTAAACTATATTTAGTTACATTTTAAAGCAAGGTTTTTACCCATAGTATTATTTTTACACACAATCAATTGTGTCAAGAGAAGGCCAACAAATGAAAACTAAATTGACAAATTATTGAGAACCATTGATGGGAATAATCAAGTCTCTGAACTTTTTAAGCAATCTTTACATTGAACTTCTTTTTATACCCCTCTCCTCACCCCCT
Organism: Timema cristinae; assembly: GCA_039000515.1. NCBI lineage: Eukaryota > Metazoa > Arthropoda > Insecta > Phasmatodea > Timematidae > Timema > Timema cristinae. Next base: position 17,664,491 of record JBCFYV010011172.1, on the reverse strand, counting down.
GCTCACCCCCTCCCGTTTTTCTTCTTTATACTCTCCAGAGTAGCTCCTGTGCCAAGGTATTGAACGGCTTTAGTATAGTAGGTCAGTGTGACAGGAATTAACGATGGCGGGTGCGGAAAAGGCACTTAAGGCGGTCAACCGGCCCGCGACCTTCTAACCAATTACCGACCACTCTTACTCGGGAGGGTAGTCGGTCGGCCACTCCTTATAGTTCCACCGCAAGGCGCCAGGGGAGCTAAGGCTTGAAGAAGGAACTGTATCTGGTCAACTTTTGTAATAAATCACCTATTGATGAGTCACAAGATGTATCAAATGACTTATATATATATATTCTGGATACGTTGTGATATTTTTTGACCTCAATGTACTCTTACAACAGAGCTTGTAAGTTTATTTAACCTAAAGCTGCGCATTTACTTTACTTGACAATGACGATAAATAGCGAACTCATTTATGAATCCTGGGATCTAACTGGGATCTTTAATGTGAGAGTGTAAGGAACGTAAGGTAACAACAATGTTTTTGCATATTTTATATTAAAACATTGTTTCTCCAAAATAAATAAAATATTTTTTCAGTAGGAACATAGTCTAATTTTCTTAAAATGACGTTATCAACGCTTGTTGGATATCGGTCATGAGCATAGCAGCATTAGATGACAAAACTTCATAAATTAAGAGAAAAAGGGTTAACTAAATTCCAGGACACCCTCGACAAATATTTAAGAACTAAACTCTATGTTCTTATTGGAGAAATAGTTGATTTATTTTGACTAAATAAAGTGTTGATACAAACAGTGCAAAAAATAATTCCCTTAAATATTGTTCCCTACATTTTCACCTGAAATCAATCATTTGCCAAGGGAGATGATGTAATGAAAAGCTACCAAAAAGACAGGAATCTAGCTACCCACAATTTACCCTGATGGTCATCAGACCCAGACCTTCTAATGCCTGGACCTTGATCAACTTCACTTTAACTTAACGTAACGTTCACTTAAAGTTAACTTAACATAATAAAACAGATGTTTGATCACGATTCACGTAACTTAACGTAACAGCTCGAGCCAAGTATCTGCATTTTTGAGTATGATCTGTGATTTGTACTAGTTGAACAGTGATGATCTGTGAATGTTTACAGTTTTAAGTCGATTATATATATATTAATATATATATTATATATATCAAAACTTTTTTTGGTAAATATAGCTTTCTTATTTTAGTTTAATTGTTTTGTTTCAATCACTAGAACTAAAACTAAAAGTAGACCTTGGTCTTAAAACCAACTAATGAATTACTAAATAGCCCTGTTGACGTCACCCGCATAGTGATTGGCTGGCTGGATCACGTGATACCCTTCAAGTAACGTTCATTAACGTGAAAGACCTCTCAGGACATCTCTTACGTTAAGTTAACTGCATCGTGATCGCTTCCATTCAAATACACGAGGGTATCCTTTACGTTAAGGTACCTTTAAGCTAACGTCAAATTGATCGTAATCCCGGCATTAGTCATTCTGATGATAGCCTACTCTTTCAATGTGACAAATATTTTCAATCATAGTGTCAAATTGAAAAAATACAACGTTTTTCACATAATAATGTATAAATTAAAAAAAAAACATACAAATACTCTCTTTTAAATATGTATATGAATAAATTTACATGAATATCCGTACGTATGAACGTAGGAATATTTATCCAAAAGATTTGTCTTGCTCATACGTTGGGTAGTTATAGAGTAACCACTCAACAGGTGTGCAAAATTTCAAAACAAAATAATTATAAAAAATATTATAATATTGGATAAGGAATGATTAAAATAATATAATTTTTATCAACTATCTCCTTCAACATCTGAAATATTTTTTTCTAGCTTTTAATTTCACTTATATTACAACACTTACATACATTAACACACGTACTCAGGACAATCTTAGAGCATGGATACAATTGGCAACCGCCCAGTGATCACACGATTGTATGGGCCATATGGTAAACCTATCACATACTAATGTATGTTGATTATCATATTCAATGATTTTTTTTAAAAAAAGGACTAAAGTTAAGTCATGGAAAAGAAACTTCCAGGTTGTATTCAATGAATCCTCTGTAAACATATGAATGTACTTACTTTATTAATTATTTCACCACATTTGTTAACGTTCCAACGTCCAAGCAGCAATACAGTTTGTAAACAATTTTTTAATATATGTTTTTCCATTTGGAAATGAACCGTACCTATTTTTTTTAGCACCACGTCTTACTACCGGTTCAGTACATGTACTAATTTAACTAATTAGTTAGAGAGGGGTAAGGTTGCATTTAGAGGAAGTGTACTTGCATTTAAGTGGAGAGAGAGAGGATTTAAAAAAAAACACCTTCACTACACCAGACCGGGATTCAAACCACGATCTTCTTTTCATCAATAGTCTAATCTTCAATATTGCTAGAGTTACGGATTAAATTATACGGCCTAATTTAAAGTTGATATTAGTGTTTAATAGTTTATTTTGTGGAAAGTAGCAATAAATCTAAGGGTTTAGTTATTGTATTTGTCCATTTACATTTGTATTCCCGTGAATGAGTGGGAAGGGGCCCCAGTGCATTGTTTTTCCCAGGGCCCACAATACTTTTAAAACAGCCTTTTACATAATATAATCATAACAAAATATTATTTTACTACATTTGGTTTATAGCTTTCTTTTTAATTCACACAATTTTAGAAACTTTTTATTCCATCCTATAAAAAACATAATTTATTGTAATAACTGCCACACACATTCATAGTGAAACTTCCACGCGTGGGTGATTTTTCATCAATTTTCATAGGTAAGTACCTTGCCTTATTTTATAGGTTTTCTAATCTAAACTTTTATTAATCTGAGAACGTCGTCAAGTTCCAATTAGTCTGAATGGATTAGGTTCTACTGCCTAGTCTACTCTTTACACTATATTAATATCTTTAATGTCGTTATTACAACCAGTTTGCCTCCAGAAATTTCATTGTAAAACGTTGTTATAATAATCCTTAATTTTATTTTGTTCAGTTACCCTGATCATGACGCTTCTGTACGTTGAAAAATGGCGAGAACTCGGAATAACATCACATGCTTTGAAGATTTTTTTTTTCTTTTGTGCCCCAAGTAGCAAGTATCCAAAAAAAAGCTAAGAAATTACTTTATATCCACCTAATGCTTTAATTCTCAACTCAATGTTACATTATTCTCTTTATTATTATTTTATATATAGCATAATGTTTTCTCTGTTCTTTAAATTAATTAAAAAACTTTACATTTTCCCATGAAATAGATTATGTAAATTTAATTTTCTACTAAACTATACACTGGTTGTAAAAACTGTGTTATAATATTCTAATTAATTTTTCTATCCTCGATGTGTACTTAATCCTTTTTTCATAGTGAACTAAATTTGTTTGTTCTCTAATTTTATTTTCTCTCGATCTATAACTTTTTATTTTAACTATAAAATATTTTTACCAATCTTTTCTATTTTACTTATTAATGTATTATTTTACAATTATTTATTATCACATTTCTCTGAATTATATTTGAATAGCTTTCAGTTCAAATTAATATTTTAATTCGCCATTCTATATTAACACATACTCAACTTTCAATTAAATATTTAATTTTTCTACTTTTAATAAATGTCTGGTATTATTTTACTTAATAGTCACTCAATATAATAACTAAATATATATTATAAAAATTTGCGTTTATTCCGCACTAAATTTTTCACTTATTTGTGTTCATTTTAAGTATCAAAATCATTAATTAATAAAAACTATATTTAAATTACAAAAAGTATAAAAAATATAAAATTTCAGACCACTTTATTTTTAAAATAGATCCTTTTTTTTAAAAAAAAAGGAGAAGTGTTATTGAGTGGACACAACCTCCCCATTATTTAACGGACAACGAGACGGAAAATTGAGGTCACTACACCCCCTTTCTCCCTTGGTCATCGGTGCCTTTGGGGAGAGAGGCTTGTTTTAGTCTGTTGGTGCAAGTGTTTGGGGGGGGGGGGAGGGGAGGTAGTAGGAGAGGAGAGGGTCCACTGTATTGGCCATGCTCCAAGCAGGAAGCCTTTACACAAGAGAACCGACACCTCATTGTGTTCTGGTCATTGCGTCACCCAGAAGGTCCCGTGGGAAAATTCAGAGGCATCGTCGACCGTGCACATACAAATCCGAACAAACGCAACACTTGTTTGTTGATTGGTTTGTTTTATCACGGTGTTTAAAGTTAAGCTTACTTAAATCCGGTATTTTAACAGGAAATAATAATAATACAAATAAACTATGACAACAAGAGTAACTCCCACTCCGTGACCACATAGTTTTTTTCCCCCCCCATCGTAACCTACTATCTATCTATTCCATACACAGTTAATTACTTTTTTTAAGCCCCACATCTTACTACCTATTCAAGTTAAACGTATATCACCTTATTTATCTAGTGAAAATGAAGGATAGTTAAATCTAAATGTACCAACATTTACATGAAGGGAGATTAAAGCACTCCCCCACCCCCTGTCATTCAGCCACGATTCAAAGTCATCACACATGATTTTCTCGCTACAAGATGAGCCTTGAAACATATTAAAAACCTCTCAAATTTGATAGGAATATCATCCCTATAGTAAGACATTTAGAATATTTATAAATACAATTAAATTTCTAGTGAAATTTGTTGTAAAATTTGTATTAAGTTGAGTTAAAGACATAAATGTGTAATATATTATAAAACATATCCACAATATTTGAATGATATTTGAAAGAGGTTGATAATGTTAGTTACAATTTATAATACATTATAATTAGGAATATCTTGGAGTCATAACAAACATCTAAAAAATTCAGTAACATATTAAAATTATAGACGTTTAATCAAATTACACCTAAAACTATGTTTTTAAAAACATAGTTTTAAGAGTCTATAATTTTAATATTTAACGGAATTTTTTAGATGTTTGTTATAACCCCAAGATATTCTAATTATAATGTATTATAACTTGTAACTAACGTTATCAACCTCTTCAAATATATTCAAATAGTGTGCATATGTTTTATAATATATTACACATTTATGTCTTTCACGTCAACTTAATACAACTTTTACAACGTAATTTCAGAAAAAATAAATTTTATTTATAAATAATTCTTAAACGTTATTTATTAAGCAACTTAAAATCTTTTTAAGACATTCAGGCCTAATTTACTCATTTTGTACTAACAGGATAGCTTGACAAAGGAGCAATCAGTTGGTTTATTGAGTGGTCCACTGTCCTAACGCAAAAAACCTTGTGAAATAACTGTTCTTCAATAAGATTTAACTCATACAACAAGGTACTCCAGTTTATTAAGTGAAAGTGAGGTCTTGGCAGAATTCTTTCTGGGCTAACGTCTTGTTGGTGGACCCTTCTTTAGGTCCGTGTTTGTAGCAAGAATCCTCGAATTTCAAGATCACTCTCGTTTTATTAGTCAACCGGTACGAATGTGAATTAATCACTACGACTATCGTTTTATTAGTCAATCAGTACGAAGGTGGAGTAATCACTACGATTATCGTTTTATTAGTTAACAAGTACGAAGGTGAATTAATCACTACGAATATCGTTTTATTAGTCAATCGGTACGAAGGTGGAGTAATCACTACGACTAGCGTTTTATTAGTCAACGAGTAGAAGGTGGATTAATCACTACGACTAGCGTTTTATCAGTCAATCAGTACGAATGTAGATTAATCACTAGGACTAGCGTTTTATTAGTCAACGAGTAGAAGGTGGATTAATCACTACGACTAGCGTTTTATCAGTCAATCAGTACGAATGTGGATTAATCACTACGACTAGCGTTTTATTAGTCAACGAGTATGAAGGTGGAATAATCACTACGACTATCATTTTATTAGCTAACGAGTAGGAAGGTGGATTAATCACTACGACTAGCGTTTTATTAGTCAACGAGTAGAAGGTGGATTAATCACTACGACTAGCGTTTTATTAGTCAACGAGTAGAAGGTGGATTAATCACTACGACTAGCGTTTTATTAGTCAACGAATATGAAGGTGAGTTAATCACTACGACTAGCGTTTTATTAGTCAACCAGTACGAATGTGGATTAAACACTACGGCCATCGTTTCATCAGTCAATTAGTATGGAAGTGAATTAATCACTATGACTCGCATTTTATCACTCACGAGACACGGATGTGTGATATTCACACAAATTCTGTTTTTATCAAAAATGATTAAAAGGTTGTATTAATTCATAATATCTTAACCAAAATTAAATATTTCTATTAATAAACTAAACTAATGATTGTAATATTAATTTAATATGAATTAATAACCTCATCCTAAAACGTTCAAAATATTAATTACACAATCAAGGCGTATATGGACCGACCAATTGATAAAATGGTCAAAATTCTTGGTTACTAATATAGATATCCCGGTTCTATTTCCGCTGGCTCCATAAGTATTTTTCCCGAAGGGGAATTGTTCCTATGCTTACCCTGGGCTTATTAATTAGGCTTAAGTTAGGTTTAGGTCTTCTAGTGACATGACATAATCATAGCCATCATCATCATCATCATCATACTCATCGGGATGAAGTAACCATACCTACAGGGTGTCCCAACCTCCGAAGACAGTTACACACCCACCACTGTCCTTATATTATCAGGAATATCTAGTCGGCAAACTTTGAAGATGTATATACAAAAAGGGTGACCTGGTGGTCTAGGGGTAAGGTGTCAGACTTCTGTGCTGGCGGCCGGGGTTCAATCCTCGGTTCCGGCCAAGATTTATCTGATTACCAAACCCCTTCCTTCACCTCTGACAAGACATCTTGTGAATGTGTGGAATGCCAGGTCACCACCGTGGTTCGGATTCCACGTTAAACTGTAGGTCCTTCATTTCATCTCACAATCACCCTACCATTACACATTAGCGTAAGTGCGTATAACCCGAACGGGTAGTAAGACGCGGTGCTAATAATAATAATAATAATAATAATAAAATAAACAAAAAGCTTTTATTAAGCTGGTGCGGATTTAATCTCGTCATGTTGGTGAGAATAGACCATGTGCAGTTTAAGCCTGACATTTAAACCCCATGCCCACCGATACGGGTCTATCAGACTGTTAAATTATGTAGGATGACGCATATCGCGGGAGAGGAACCTTTGTAAAATAACCTAAAAACATATAGCGAACCCTATTGAAGTCACTTGATCTACCTATCTCCAATATTCCGAGTGATAAAAGTCGATCAGAATAAAACGTAAAATTACCCCCCACCCCTCCTTTTACCCCCCTTTTTCACCCCCCCCTTTCCCATCTACAACCCCTTCATTCCCTCAGACTGCTTCGAGTGATAACCATAACAATGGTATGATAATCCAGGCAACGAAGGAATAAGAGGAAGTGGTCCAAATGACGTCATTTCCCGTACCGGAACGTTTTCCGGTTACGAGCGCATCAGCATTGTTACACCAGGTCTCTGCTATTTTCCCCCTCACCGGGGAGTAATTTCAAGTGTGTGTTTTTTTAAAAGTGGAATCAAAGGGGGATTATTATAAATTTTATTTGTAAGTGTAATTCTCTGTTTATGAAAAGTAATACAGATAATAATTCATTATTATCAAATTATACTGGATTCGGAATTAGTTTTTTGGGCGGTTTTAGTTATTTCTAAAAACAAAAATAGTTATATATAACATATACACAATTAGAGATGGGAAATTCGATTCTACGATACTTATAGATTCTTAAGTGTATTGAGAGGATCGATGTATACCTGGGGTGTGTTTTGACATTAACATGTCAAGTTAAGCTGTATACTGGTTTTTTGGGGGAGCGGGGGATTCAGTTTTGGGTAGCTTACCTGGATCGCCTGGCCATCGGCACTTTAGTCTACAGCGAGAGTATCGCGTTACACCATGTGGTTACCGATGCGGTTATCTAAATATTAAACTAACTAATAATATTACTAGCACATAAAATGTAGAAGAGAAATTATAAGGAAATTCACCAACAATCAACAAGAGAATTTGGAGAATTGAGTCCCAACTTCTACTGACGAGAGATAGGCATGTTTACCACTACCTAAGGCTGAAAAATTGAATAAATCATATATTTATATATGATTTATTAATCATATATATACATTTTTTCACTAATCCTTGGAATTTTGCTTCTATAATGTTTTTTAATCAATATATATTTTCAGTGGAAGCTATTAATTAGATACACATGATATACAAAAGAAAAAAAATACTGTGTAGTTACTCTAAAAAATAAATGAGTCTAATTGAGTATATTATTACAAAAAAAATTGTATCCATATGAGCCAATTAAAAATTCATATATGTTTTATACATGAAATACTTTTTAGTTTAATTTTGAATAATTAACTAGTACATATAATAAAATAGCTTACAAATAATTTCAAAGATTTGATTGTGTTTGATCCCTAAAATTTAATTGTATATATATTTTTTAGCCTTAGATTAAACGTGAGTTTAATTAAATATATAATACCCTCATTAGTGGGTACCACCTCTGACAAGACATCTTGTGAATGTGGGTAGTGCCAGGCCTCCACCTGGTTCGGATTCCACGTTAAACTGTAGGTCCTTCATTTCATCTCACAATCACCTACCATTACACATTAGCGTAAGTGCGTATAACCCGAATGGGTAGTAAGACGCGGTGCTATAATAATAATAATAATATAAGTGGGTACGTGGTATAAAGTATGGTAGGGTTTAGAGGTGGCCAGAAGGTATGTGTTTTAATCGAGTCAGTTTTACAAGGGATGGTTTTTCATACATTATAGTTCAATTTTCTTCCACGCAAATACAAGTACACTCCTTCCAAAATCTATCTTCAAAACACTCAGCCCATTTTGAAAATATTTAGATAGCTTAGACGTGTAGTAAGACTCAGTGCATTCATTCATTAATATTCCAATGTATTAATTTACGAAACCATTTTTATTTAAACTCATTCGGGATAAATCTTGCAAATTATTTTAAGCAATCCTACTTTGAAAATATATCTAAGATTTCTTTAAATATTCGTAGATTTTGAAAATGACACCTGGGAACTGAAATAAAACCCGGGACCCTTGCTTATCGCACAAATGCTCTACGATTTAGCTATCCAGGACTTCGTCACATATTAAGAGTCTTTCTTCTTAATAGTTTTGGATGGAGCTTCTTGATTTGAATAAAATATTTTATCAGCTTTGTCTTCAGAAATAATGTCATAATCAATTTTACAACTCAGATTTCTCTCTACGCAATGATTAATATTTTTCACAACACCAGCTTATTTTAACTAGCACAACATGGTCAGGAGTTAAAAAAAGACATGTCATTTTGATAAACCGTTTAAATTTTTATTTAAGAAAATATTTTTCTTGTTTTTTATAATTTTTAATTAATTTTATGATATTAGACTAAAATAAATATTAGTAGTTATTAACAGAAGTATGTTTTATATAACTTTACAAAATATAATTTAACCGTATTAACATAGTTTGTAAATAACACTTAAATATATTTTTTTATTTAATTTTACGGTCAATTTATTTTCCATTGGTCTATTTATGAGAATCGTTCTCTCAAAACACGGTTTTAGTTTCCTCCAATAAAATTAAACCATGGAACGCGGGACAGCAGTTACAGAACAATAACACTTTCGTTCTTTTCGTGTACTTTTTTTAAATTGTAGTTATTTTGTAAAGCTTTCTACGTACCTTTTAGTGCTGTTTCCCGTGAAAAGAGATTGAAAAGAAATATGGTGAAAATAAAAGCTTTCTTATTTAATTTTATCTTGAAATTTATACATTAAAATTTTTAAAAATTATCTTTATAAATCGCAAACAAAATGTTATTGTGGTTTAGTTGTTCTTTATTTTTATTATATGTAAGCCTAGTTTTAGTTTTTAGATATTCCTATTACTATTTCTTCCTCTATAAGATGGTCGAACGGATAAGTGAGCGAAAGCCAAATTTTTTTAAAGTTTTTATGCCATAAGCTATAAAAGTTCTCGAAATTTTTATGGGGGTTTTATAATTTCAACAAGCCTTTTTTATTTTCATAAAAAGTTTATGACAAATGCCGCAATGCTCATGACAACAATTCAAGACCGATTGAGATTATTATAAATAAAAAATTAAACTAAACAAATCTATTAAAAAATTATACTATTTATTCTTTTCCCAATAAGTTTTGCTATTTAAACTGCAAATATTATTTACTTTGACTCGGGATACCTTCGATTCCAACTTTAAATACATACAAATATTTTAAAAATTTAATTCTGATTTTAATTAGTTTATTTTACGACACAAAATATTGTTATTATCAGTCCAGCTATACGAATTTTAATTAAACTATTCGTATAATCTTAGGAGTAGCGTAAGAATGTACCCTAATTTACTTGGGGCCAGAATGTAATATTTACCGTTTTTTAACTAAATACCTATAGTAAATATAAATTATTCCTTCCTTCTTAAGTTTCAATAATTTAAAGCTGCTCTAGAACCAAACAAGCCCCACGATTGTAAACCAGCTTCCGTTCTTCCCAATGTCCACTATTCCAGCGCATCAAATAATGGATACGCTGGCACCTCGGGCGGTGAGTCAACAAAATAAAGGTTTCGGAACGTTATTGGCTTCAGTAGTCTTTATATACACAAAGGAGTAAGGTTTCTCCGTTCACAGACAAAGAAGATTGCTTCCAAAGAAACATCAAGCAAATCAAATAGTTTTTTCTAAACTTGTGAGCCCAACTTCTTCTGATTATTATTTTTGGGTAAAGGAATATTTTATTCTTTTATTATAGTGAAAAATCTGATTTTCCTTTCCTAAAAATGCTTTAAACTATATAATAAAACAGTAGCCATGCACTTTCACAGTAGACTAAACTGCCTATGATGGGTAGATAAAGGTTCGAACCTCAGTTGGGTTTACTGAAAATGGTTTTCCAAAATGGTTTTCCACTTTCTCTTCAAGTAAATGCAGGTATAATCTTCCTCATCCTTAAAACCATTAGCGTAATTAGTATTTAACCGTATAATCCGAAAGGTTAGTGAGACGTGGTGCTATATAAATAGTACCCATACCAAGTAAATAAGTATTCTTATTACAATACCTATTTTGTGATAAATTATATAAAAAAATTTAAATTAAAGCTTTGAAAAGGTTATTTTTGTTAGTCTCTATATTTAAAACTTTAGTGGAGTTTTGATATATCCTAAATTTTAATAAAACAATATTTCAGAAAATACAAACATAATTATTTAAGGGCAAAATGGATTGTTTTTTAATTATTTTAAAAGTTTAATTCTATAGGTATTTGACGTATTATATCAAAATTGATAGCTTAATATTACATGAATTGATGTATGATTTCGAGAAAATAGATCTAATTACTTTGTCTATATGTCCGATAAGGGTCTTCTTATGAAAATTGAACTTTAATAAGATTGTTTAAGAATATTTTGTTTTGTGGTTTTGGAGCTTAACTTAAATTATTATAATTTTTTCGTCATTAAATTTATCACAACTGACGGTTGAAAAACATATTAGAGATGGAGACCGGGTTTGAATTCTACTCGCTGTACTGAGAGTGATTTTTCCTAAATGTTTTTTCACCCTCCCACCACGAATATGTGGGTACATTACCTCTAAATTAAAATTTCCTTATCCATAATTCTTTAGCGTATTTAGTAGGTTATATAAGCGTGTAGTTTGAACAGGTAGTAATATACGGTACTTAAAAGTGAGTTGATGGATGGATTCATGTAATTTTATTAGTTTTTTTTCTGTCAGCTTATGTTCTTTGTTTGTAAACCCCACAGAGGCTGTTTGTACTATCATTTTAATACCTTTGGAGGTTTGTAAGATACAAGCCGGATATTAAATAAAACTTCTTTCAAGTTATTTCATCTCGATTTAATTGTTTCATCCGATCCTGGGAGAAATAGAAATAACAGAACACCACGCTACACTATTGGAGGTAATTCTTAAATGATATGCTACCGACGCACTCCTTGATAGTGTCGGAAATGATATGCTACCGGTGCACTCCTTGATAGTGTCGGAAATTATATGCTACCGGCGCACTCCTTGATAGTGTCGGAAATTATATACTACCGACGCACTCCTTGATAGTGTCGGAAATGATATGCTACCGGCGCACTCCTTGATAGTGTCGGAAATTATATGCTACTGGCGCACTCCTTGATAGTGTTGGAAATTATATGCTACCAGCGCACTCCTTGATAGTGTCGGAAATGATATGCTACCGGCGCACTCCTTGATAGTGTCGGAAATGATATGCTACGGCGCACTCCTTAATAGTGTCGGAAATAATATGTTTCCGGTGCACTCCTTGATAGTGTCGGAAATTAGGTACACTCAACTTTTCGAGTGTAAATGTTTGTGGAGTAGTTAAATTTTTAGCATTCCATCTTACTAACCGTTCGGTTTATACGCTAATGTAATACTTAAGCTAATGGTTTTAGAGATAAGGAAGGTCAAATATTAAAGAAGTGTAGCGTAATTTGCGTGGAGGGAGAGTGGAAAATCATTTATAAGAATATCCCTCAATCCACCCAACAGAAATTCGTACCTTGATCTCTCTCATCATCGGCAGTCTTGTCTACTACAAGAGTAGCGCCTTAGACTATGCAGCCACTGAAACGGGTTTGTGGAGTAATAGCCATAAGCTAATCTAAAAATAGATTAGTAATGAACATAAACAACTATAGCAAATATAGTAAAATGTATATTTTTAAGGAAGAAGAACTTACGCCTTAGACCATGCGGTAACTGAAGTGACTCTCAGTAAATACTGCAACATGATAATGGAGAACACTCCTTGAAGTACACTGAAGTGTAATGTATTAAAGGTGTGCAACGGTGATAATAAAAAACACTCATTGAAGTACGCTGAAGCGTAATGTGTTAAAGGAGTGAAATGGTGAAATATAGCACACTCCTTGAAGTACGCTGGAGCGTAGTGTTAGAGGTGTGCAACAGTGAGAATAGAGAACACTCCTTAATGTATGCTGAAGCGTAATGTTAGAGGTGTGCAACAGGGAGAATATAGCACACTCCTTGAAGTACGCTGGAGCGTAGTGTTAGAGGTGTGCAACAGGGAGAATAGAGCACACTCCTTGAAGTACGCTGGAGCGTAGTGTTAGAGGTGTGCAACAGGGAGAATAGAGCACACTCCTTGAAGTACGCTGGAGCGTAGTGTTAGAGGTGTGCAACAGGGAGAATAGAGCACACTCCTTGAAGTACGCTGGAGCGTAGTGTTAGAGGTGTGCAACAGGGAGAATAGAGCACACTCCTTGAAGTATTCTGAAGCGTAGTGTTAGAGGTGTGCAACAGTGAGAATAGAGAACACTCCTTAATGTATGCTGAAGCGTAATGTTAGAGGTGTGCAACAGGAGAATATAGCACACTCCTTAATGTACGCTGGAGCGTAGTGTTAGAGGTGTGCAACAGGGAGAATAGAGCACACTCCTTAATGTACGCGGAGCGTAGTGTTAGAGGTGTGCAACAGGGAGAATATAGCACACTCCTTAAGTACGCTGGAGCGTAGTGTTAGAGGTGTGCAACAGGGAGAATATAGCACACTCCTTGAAGTACGCTGGAGCGTAGTGTTAGAGGTGTGCAACAGGGAGAATAGAGCACACTCCTTGAAGTATTCCTGAAGCGTAGTGTTAGAGGTGTGCAACAGGAGAATAAGCACACTCCTTAATGTATGCTGAAGCGTAATGTTAGAGGTGTGCAACAGGGAGAATATAGCACACTCCTTGAAGTACGCTGGAGCGTAGTGTTAGAGGTGTGCAACAGGAGAATAGAGCACACTCCTTGAAGTACGCTGGAGCGTAGTGTTAGAGGTGTGCAACAGGGAGAATAGAGCACACTCCTTGAAGTATTCTGAAGCGTAGTGTTAGAGGTGTGCAACAGGGAGAATAGAGCACACTCCTTAATGTACGCTGGAGCGTAGTGTTAGAGGTGTGCAACAGGGAGAATATAGCACACTCCTTGAAGTACGCTGGAGCGTAGTGATAGAGGTGTGCAACAGGGAGAATATAGCACACTCCTTGAAGTACGCTGGAGCGTAGTGATAGAGGTGTGCAACAGGGAGAATAGAGCACACTCCTTGAAGTACGCTGGAGCGTAGTGATAGAGACGTGGGAATTAAATAAGTAGAAATAATGATGAGTGAAAAAAGAAAGCACCCTCCATTATTATCGGTCTTTACACATGTATCTACACAGAGCGAATGGGAAATATATCGCCATAGAGACCGAACTATTCGTCGGCGAGGATGTTAAAAATTGAGAGAGAGAAAGAGAGGGAAGATGCAGACGTAGAGAGAGAAAGAAGTTAGAAGCAGAGAGAGACAATAGAGGTGGATTGGGGGCGCGCAGTTTATTGATTGCCCAAACAAGCTGTTACAGTCCTAATTCTCTGCTCTGAACGGCTGAAATTCTGTGCTTGTCCTGTCTAGGCACACTTTTCGGGCCTGGGAGAGAGAAAAAAAAGGATGTTGTTAAGCTGATTTAAGTAATAAAGTAAGTGAATTATTGTAGATAAACGATTTATCCGAAATACACCCAGCTTTGTGAGTGTTTTACAATTTTCTTCTCATATAGAGAAATTATTGTCAAGAACATTTTCAACTTCGAAAAAATTGGCACCGTCCTAAAGCTGAAATGGCTCTTTGTATTTCGTTTAAACTTTATATTTATTTATTATATGCTCACACATCAAGGTTGGATCGTGATTTTGGTTTAAACCCTAAAATTAAAAGAATTTTACTTATGATCTACTTTAGAAAATTTAGAAAACCCTATGAACATATTTTAACGACTTTGTTCGGCATGGGTATCTTGTGATTATTTTACTTAATCAAATATGACTATACGTTTGTTTTAATGAAACAAATAAAATTAATTTAGCATACCGGTAATGATTATTTAATTTTAATTTATTTAAAAATGGCATTGTATTGTTCAGAATGTCTATCCTAGGAGTGTTTTGTTTGATCATAAAACTACTATGCTACCCGCTTCAGTGGACAAATGATCTAAGGCGTCACTTTTTGTTGGACTGGCCTGCTTATGACGGGTAGATTGAGGCTCTAATCCCGGTCGAGTAATATGGTTTCCCACTCTCCTTTTAAGCAAATGCGAGTAGAATACTTCTAAAAACTTCCTTACTCATCCTTTCTCATTGGGGTAAAGTGCTTGCCTCAGGACCTGATGCTCGTGGGTTCAAAACCAATCGGATTTAACGATTATTTTTTTTAGAAATATAAATCCGTTGCACAAATTCTGTGGCAATGGAAAAAAAACCTGTTTGGATTTTTTTAAGAAGATGATTAAAATGTATTTTATTGAATACTAAATTCTAAAAAAAAAATGTGTCCCTAATTAAAATAGAGAATATAAAAAAGTATTTATGGTTGTGTTGTATCATTGCTTTTAGATTTAAATTAATATTCAATTATATAATTCAACCTGAGTAAAATTTGCCCGACATCTTAGCTCAGCTAGTAGCGTGTCTGTCCACTGATATGAGTGCCAAGTTCAATTCCTGGCATGAATGAAAAATTTATCATCAAATTTATCATCGTTGAAATTTGGGTTTACCCATTAACTGTGATGAATTAAAGCCTGGGGGCTGGATGCTGTGTCTGTTCTATATTTAAGTTAGTTTATAAGTCGTTTGCTGATTTAATCAGTTATTTCAGAAAGTGCATCTTAATAAACCTCAAATAAATGGAAAAAAAAAATCAAGATACTATTGCATGGACATTCTCATATTTGTGTGTCATAGTTTCAGAAAACAATTATACACTTAAATTTGTCATCTCAAAAATTTTCAAGACACCCGTTTGGAAGAAATTGTTAATGACATTTGTAAAATATCTCAAGTTTTTGAAAATTTTGTTATCTGTAATCCACCCATAAATGATTTTTGCCCCTAATATTTTTTTTCATTGTTTTTAGTAATACCACAAAATTTCCAAATAAACATTTTGAACAAAATTGATAGAGCCATTTTCGAAAAATTTGGGGTTAAAAAATTACTCATCTGTAAACTACCCTTCATTGAAGAGCTGGAGAAAAAAAAATGGTATAACCCTATAAAATCTAAATATCAAGTTTGAACCAAATCCATAAAATCGTTTTGGATCCGTGGCCAATGACAGACAGAATTGTAGAATCCACTTTTTTGGATTTGTGTTCTACTAAAATGTAAAGATTTGTCATAATATTAAAATAAATTTTTTCCATGAGAAAGTAAAAATTAAATGAGTAGAATTATTTAATAATTTGTTTCCTATCATCAACTTCAACAAATCTGATTTCCACTTATAATATAAATTACATAGTCCTTATGGCGTAAATTGGCTAGCTATACGTAGTCTTGTTGGATGAAATTTAATAGATAGTTAATCAAAATAACAACTACATATTTTTCTAAATTATATATTTTAGTTTTCATTTTGAAAAATACAGATTCTAATAATGTCTTAAAACATTAATAAAAGTTTTGTTACATAATTAATATTTAGCACCGCGTTTTACTACCCGTTCGGGTTATACGCTTTAAGTACTAATTACACTAATGGATTAGGAATTGGGAAGGTTTAATTAGAGGAAGTGAACCCGCATTTGCGTGGAGGTAGAGTGGAAAACCATTTAGGAAAAACCACCCCAGTTCACCCGACCGAGATTCGAACCTCGATCTCCCCGTCCTCAGCAGTCGAGCTAAACACGACAAGCGCGTTAGCCAACTACGCCACCGAGGCGGGTCGTTACATAATTAAAATATCATTATTTGAAAATGATAGTTACTGCTTTGTCAATCAATTGCAGCGCGGATATTATTTTAATCGCGATTTTATTATATATACACAGAGAGAGAGTTTAGGTGTATTATTTAATTTTGTCATCATAAACCAATGTTAGTTCATAATTTAAAAATAATTTATTTCAAAACCAAATTGCTTGTACTTATCAGCCATGAAAGTCATTACCTACAAATATATTATTCCAAGTTCTGATTTTCACTCTTTTATGTTGTAAGCCCCTATTAACAATTTTAAGGGTTTAAGGATTATAAGTGTATCGTTACATTAAGAGGGAACCCCCTTACCATCTATTTTGTTTCAAATCCGCTACGCTTCGTGCTTGTAGAGAACTTCAATTCCATCTCCCCCTCTGTTAACTCTCTTGTGTACAGCTAGACATCTCGTCGACTGTAGGGTTGACTGAGTGTCAGGTATACATTCTTTCCAAAAATAGATTCCGAGACAAAGAAAGTAGACGGTCGATTTCTTCTTTTTTTCTCGGCTAATGTTTGGAAGGCCGGGTTTGGGTTCTATCTGAAAATTATAAATAGCTGTAGTAGTTTTCATTCAACATTATTTCAGTGTGTACACATGTATAATATAGTATATTATTATTTATCAATAATAGTATATTAGATTTGTATTTCTAATTAAGGTGTAGGCCTAAAACCTTGATAATATTTATTAATTAATACAATAAATAATTCTAATTGAAAGTTAATCGTTAAAATAAAAGTAAAATGTGGGCAAATCTTTTAAATTGTTTTAATAATAATTCTTAATAGACCAAATTAAAACTACTTTGGATAAAAACAATTTATTTTTACATAAACATTATATACAAGGATTTTGCTTATAATAATTTAAAATTAAGAAGGATTGTTTATAGGAAATGCACAAACATACTTCTGACAAGGATGTAAAAAAAAGAAATGTGATAACTATAAAGGTGAAAACCATCCCCCAATGCGTTTGGCCAGGTATACTCTAATTCTTTTAGGAAGAACAGGTTTAGAAAATACAAATAAATGCATAACAAAAAATGGTGGTCAACGTAGATGGCATTTTACTTAAATATTTTAAAGGTAGGCCTATTTATAATATAAATAGAAAGGTAAAGATGTAAATCACATTTCTTGAGCTATGAATAAATCAATGTAGTTTTACTATCGTTTGTGACAGTCATTTACTCTTCTTACGATCAAAATTATAGTATACTCAACCTAAAGAAAATAAAAATATAAATTATATTAAGTAAAATTTTACAATACTTTAAAAAACAATTGTGAAAAAGTTAATACATTTCCATGTGTGTTTAATTCCCATTGTATTTACAAAGTCCAGTCATTTAGCGAATGGGAAAGAACTATAAGTAAAACCAATGACAAACTAAACATTTCATTATTTATTAATAAACAAAAATCTTTGTAAAGTGTCTAATCTTTAAAATTACTTAAAATAAGTATTAGAAGTTAGTGATTAACTAATGTTGAAATGAAATATAACAATATAAGATTTCCTTAAATGATTGAGTAATTTTGTTTTTGGGGTTTCCTATTGTTTACAAGTATCAAACAACGGTATGTAAAAATGTAATTGAGAAAGTGGTCTTATGGTGACCTGGTGGTCTAGGGGTAAGGTGTCAGACTTCTATTCTGGCGGCCGGGGTTCAATCCTCGGTCCCGGCACAGATTTATCTGATTTCCAAACCCTTCCTACACCTCTGACAAGACATCTTGTGAATGTGTGGAATGCCAGGTCGCCACCGTGGTTCGGATTCCACGTTAAACTGTAGGTCCTTCATTTCATCTCACAATCACCCTACCATTACACATTAGCGTTAGTGCGTATAACCCGAACGGGTAGTAAGACGCGGTGCTAATAATAATAATAATAATAATAATAATAAAGTGGTCTTATAATAAAATTAAATAAATTTCATATAGAGTCACGTCAACAATATAAGCTAACAATAAAGATAAAAATGTAAAGGTAAATAATATGGATGCAATAGCTCTTTGTTACAATTGCATATAATTAAAGCAAGTAGAGTTAGCTAAGACAGGGTTGTTACAATTCTATCCAGCCCAAAAAAAAAACCACATGGGTTTTTATTAAAAATACCCAATTAAAAAACAAAAAAAAATTACTATATTTTGAATACTGGAAAACTGGGAATTGCTAGTTTAATAAATACATTAAATTTATATGATTGTTAAAATAAAAAGCATTAAAGATGTGTCGAGTGCATAAGATACCTTTTAAAACTAGGTCTACAATTTATATTTCAAAAGGGATAAATGCTCTACCATTTAAATAACCCCTGGATTTCCTAATGAAAAAAAGCAAATTCATACTAGACTCTATATATTTATGCAAGGCCAAATCCAGATAAATATTGAATTAAAACTACCTTATTTACTGTTTAAAAATAACAAAAATAAATACAAGGAACAATCTATATCTTCTAGTATTGTGATTGTCAAAAAAAACTAACTCGAAATTTCGATAAATGTCAACGTTTCATGACCCCCTGAAACCAGAAACATGATTTCCGCAATGCCGTCTATCTGTCCGTCACTGTTCCCTTAGTACCCCTTTTACATACTTAAACTTTATTTTTTTTAACTTATTACATAACCCTTAAAAATTAATTTGAGTTAATTTTTACCCTTTTTAATCTTTTTAGTTACCCTAAACTATTCTTCCGGGCAAAGCGGTACTTCATGCTAGTAATATATAAAAACAAAAGTGAGTTTAGGTGTGTGTTCAGAAAAATCTAAGCCCCTTCGAAATAGGATGAAAAATTGAAATTTTGAAGATCTTTAGAAGGACCACCTCATTTTACAAGGAAAATTTACAAAATGAGGAATTTCAAAATTCGGCTCCAGGACTTGGAGGAGGGAGTCAAAATAAGAAAAACGTTTTAACTTTGGTAGAAAATTGGAATTTGGGGAAAAGGTAGATGGACTACTCCAGAAAATAAGAAGTGTTAGAATTTAAAATTTATGAGTGAACGCTGAGCGCAAAATTTAAATTATGATTGCCATAGTTAGTTTGGTATTGTGCAAGGATGAATTATATAAATGCTAGTAGCCGGATGTTGAACGTCCTAAATTGAATAGTTTGATATATTACAAAGAATGGATCAGCCTGCTAGTAAATTATACATGTGAGATGATTCCACCCTAAACCATTATTTGAAATAAGTCTCTTCTCTAGCCCCCTCCCCAGTAAACACAATATAATATTTAGCCACAAAAGAATGTCTAGCTATCTGGACAGTTATTATGTTATGGTCAGATAAATAAATCGAGCGTTGAACAATCACGTTCATGTAGTGACAAAAAAAAAATTTGCTTAAATAATATTTGTTTAAAATAAATTAATAAAAATGCACAGCATTTGTCAAACCAAAAACAGTATGTAACATAAAACATATTTGTAGTTGTCAACACGAAATTGATATTTCAAATACATAAAATGCACACAAGTTTGTAAAACAATAAATTAAAAAGGGAATTAGTCATAAATGTTAACACTAAGTCAATATAATATTTAAAAAAATTCCGTAGCTTATGGTAACAGCCGTTATTTAAAAAATGTTCTTCACTAATTTAACACCCTTTAACATTGGCCCTAATCTTTAGTTTACTTTTTTAAATAACCATAAATATTTTTATTTACCTAATGAGTTCATAGGAATTAAATATTTAAAATTCTCTTAGAAATAAACATATACAATATATCTATTGACATTATATATTTGACATCTTTTCTAATCAAAAGAGGAGTGGTGATTTTACGCTCAAAGCTCCTCAATTTATTGATTCGTGTAAGGTTTTTAATGAGAAAAACAATATGCAGATTAAAAAATGCATAAAAGTTAGCACAAATAGCTATTTGGCATTTTAGTAAGGTTTTCCCCGGCTCCTATAATGAGCACAGCACCCTAGATAAGGTCCTGCTCGACGTTCTTCGACTTTAGTTTTTAGCTCATTGCCTTACTAACCGTTCAAACTATACAAATTTACTCCCGTTAATAGGGTAGGGGTGATGAAGGTAAAAATATAGGTGAAATATACCTATACTTGCCTATAGAAATAAAAGAATAACATTTAGAAAAAATATTTCGAGAATGACCGGCTTCGAATTGAACCCCGATCTCCCGTTGCCAGTAGGCAAGACTAAATGAGACTTGCATTTAGTTTACGTGCTCACTAGTGCAGCCATATATGATTTTAGTTGAGATTTTTATTCCTATTCTCAAACAATATTTGGTTTTGTGTTTGTTGCACTATCTTTATGCTAGCAGTTTGGTCGACTTCACTGATCTTGGAGTAAAGTGCTCGCCTCAAGGCCCGGTGTTCGTGGGTTAAAACCTCGCCGGGGTCAAAGGATTTCTTTCGAGTGATAACAATTCATAGCATAACTTCTTTTGGAGGGAGAGTAAAGCCAATGGTCCCATGTTGATTGTGGTATGTAAGATAACCATGTAAGGTTTGTGAAAATACCTTTCCCGGCAAAATTGTTAGGCCCTTTTTTGCTCACTCATAGAAATTCTTGTGTGCTTATATAATGATTTGGTTCAGAAAGCGCACGTTAAATACAACAAATAAATAAAACTAGTAGTTGGACCCGTTCCTTACCCATGCAATAAAAATTCAAATAATCAAATTAATACGTTTAATACCAAACAAATTATTATCATTAATCCGGCCCTGCTACTATCCATCTGTTATACACATTTTAATTATAATAACGGAGTAGAGCTAAGGAAAATATATATTAAAGTAAGCGTATCCGCATTTGCGTGAAGGAAGCGTGGATAAACACTTAGGGAAGAACAGCCCTCGGTCCACGTGGCTGAGATTTGAACCCAGAACTTCCAGCTTCGAGCAAACCAAACATGATCCTGAAACTTACCTCGCGCACCCAACGATTCAGATATATTGAATAATTGTTCGATAAAATATATCTTTAATATATTTGTTAGTGTTGTGATTTATGAAAACATTTTCTTATGAACTTAATAGTTTTAGTTCCTACGTTGCATTAAATAAACTATTAATATTTTTAATGAACAGTAATAAATGAGAAAATATGTGTTTATTATTACTATTATTAAACTATTAGGAGTGAAGATGTATACATTGTTAGCTAATCTAAATACCTGTTTCATATTCGATATAGATACAATCTAAATTCTAACACTTACCGAGGAATAGCTATTTCATTTATTTGTTTGGAGTTTTGTACTGTATAGGGTGGGGTTTTTTTTCCCCATGGGCACTGTTTTAATTATACTATAATTTTTATTATTTTATTATTATTATTAGCACCCGTTCGGTTATACCTACTTACGCTAAGGTGCAATGGTAGGGTGATTGTGAGATCAAATGGAGGACCTACAGTTTAACGTGGGATCCGAACCACTGTGGAGGCCTGGAACTCCACACATTCACAAGTTGTGATTAATATACGTCTTGTCAGAGGTGAAGGATATTGAACCCCGGACCCATAGCAGAGAAGTCTCAAACTAGTTTACTTAGTGAAACTTGATAAATTTGTTTAAAACTATCACAAATATATCAACACAAAAAAAATCACAAATGGACTAAATAAATAAAATAATATTACTTAAAATGTATTGCATTTTTATAGTAAAAAAACAAACAAAAACATTAAAGCTATTCTCACTCAAGAATGTATATTTGAAAACCAGTTTAGGACGTCAGTTTCAACACACCCTCATGGAACTGTGAGGGGAGCTAGCGGGTCGTTGAGCGGTGGAGGAAATGGCTTCACGAGACACACACAGTAACCGGCCGGTAGACTCAAATTTAAAAACAATGATATTCTCTTTTAAAAAATACAACACTTGATGTGCTGTTTCAGAAAACTGTTCAGGTGAAAAGGTATTCAATTATACAGGGGGTGAAATAATAATTGTTTACATATTTTTTTAAGTCTATTTTTAATTAATAAATATAGTTTTTTAAAATACGACCCTTGTTCGAATTATTAATTAAAATGCATATTTTAATATTTTTTTATAAAAATCTAAATTATTCAGGAAATAGCCAAAGAGACAATCTTTTTGAAAACAGAGACATACAATTTTTGAAAAGGTATTTTTGGGCGTAATCATGGAAGAAAAATCATGAAAATTATTTTAAAACGTTTAAGTTCAATATGTTATATCTTTTTAATGGTTGGATTTACAAAAACCAAATAACTTTTGTTGTAACAAAAAACCTTTATTTTAATAGGAGAAAAATTTACAAATCTATTAATTAATAACTACTATCAGATTTAAAGAGGTTAGTAGTACAAGTATTTTAGATATTTGGTGGGAGTTCCCCCTTAAACACATTTACCAGGACAACAACCTTTATATCTCAAAACTCGTAATTACACCTTAAACACCTTTTTTATTAACGAAAACCTATTTAAATATGACCTAAAGCGCTTTAAGACGTAATCTAAATTGCGTTAGAATAGTCTTGTGATATTCTAACACAGTGGTTTCCAACGTGGGTACGCGTACCACAAGGTACGTGCCAGGAAGATTGATGGTAAGTGAAAATATTCTAATAATTGTGGAAATAACTACATTTGCCACCCGCGTAAGACTAAAGGCCAGTCAACAGTTATGAAATTAATTCAACAATATGGTGGGGGAAATTAGGATTTTTTCTATAGTTGACCTTGAGAAAACGATTTCAATTTCAAATATAAATTGGTTTTATAATTATTAATGCATTAATAAATAATTTGAATGTGTTCGTTTTTATTGTACGTTACTTTTGAACGTAAACATATATTTTTACCTTATTACATTATTGCAAACCATTTATTTTCGGTGTCAACAAATATATTAAAAATAACAACTACTGTATAACTAAAGGGTACTGGCGGTCTAGGTAAGGAGTCAGACTTCTATGCTGGCGCGGCTCATCTCGCCGCAAAGATTTATCTATGCAAACCTTCCTTCACTCTGACAAGACATGTGGGAATGCCAGCGCCACGTGGTTCGATTCCACGTTAAACTGTAGGTCTTCATTTATCTCACAATCACCTACATTACACATTAGCTTCAGTGGTATAACCAACGGGTATAAGACGCGGTGCTAATAATAATATGTAGTAACTAAACATTTTGCTAATTAAGGGCAACATTTATTGAAATGGGCTAAAGGTACTTAGGTGAAAAAGCGGGAACATTGTTCTAACAAATGGTAACACTATCTTAATTTGAGGAGTGAAAATTGGACATTCCCCCCCCCCCCCATTTTCCTTGTACCCTTATTATATAATTAACTCCTATTAACACTTAGCTCTCGACATAAAAACGTCATCTTTTAATTGACCAAGGTTCAACGATAACTCCCTCACTAACTAAATCATTACATTCTCATTCTCACTAACACTTCATTTTAGCATGGAAAAATTGTCTTTGTTATTATTAATAGCATTATCATATTATTTGAAATATAAAGTATAACCTGCACCACAGGCAACCTGGGCAAAGTGTAATACTCCTCTTGACAAGTTCTCCAGTGACGGGGAGGCTGGAGTTTGAATCTAGAGCAGTGATGATTTTTTCCCTCTTTTTTTTTGATAATTTATCCTCCTAACAAATTCAGCTAAATTTACTCAAAAATTGTACTTTTCTCATCCCTCCTTTATTATGGTTGATAGGTACGTAAGTCCTATCTACAAACGTTATTAAGACGTGATTTACTTTTAAAATACATGTTATTTTGTGCGTTATCTTCTCCAAGCATTTTATTTAGTAAAGCCACTGACGCCTTTAATTACATATCATGATTTAGAATATTTATCGTGTCTCATTTTTCCAGAACTAATTTCAAACATTCGTAGATTTTTTAAATCAATTTTAACTTATTATTAAAAAAATAAATAAACTAAAATCCAATTTCATTTAGTCAAACCAACCCATTATAAAAAAAATAGTATTTGTTTATTTACAATTTTTTTATATTGGATATTGATTTACCTCTAATCCGTTTTTTTTCCTATCTTCTGATTGGTTTGATAATTTAAACAACTATTTCTATTTAATCATTTAATTTAAATTGGAGTGAGGGGAATCGTGACCTGAGGCAAGCATTTAATGCTGTTTTTTTACTATGGAAAAAAATAGTTTTTAGTTAAAATAAGCAATGTAGTGCTTTATAATCATATAGCTATAATAAACCTTTATGGACATTGATATTGTGTTAATTATGTCCAAAGTCACTAAAATCGATATTTTTAAAATTAAAAGTAACTGGTTAGTGACAAACAAAATAAAATTTCAAATACAATAGCTCTTCATTGAACTCTACCATTATCTTTAAAAAATTATATTATATGCTCTTGCTTACTGTATACTGTTTTAGTTAATATTTTTTACAAATCCTTCTCTAGAGTATGTGTTTCTTACACACTTGATTCCACACTACCCATGCATTCAAAAAATAAACTGCTGAATAGAAAAGTCTATTTTTTTTAGGTTTCTATGCCTTCTTTAAGAAAAGGATTCAGTGAAAACAATAACTAAATAGCCACAGAGACTAATTCATTGTCCTGTAACTCCTGTAATTTTAATACAACTCAGAAGATTGTCTTCCTTCACTTACCGCAAACAAAGGTATTAAAACTTAAGTCAGGTAAATGAGTACGGTGACTGTTTAAGCTCAACCACCCCCTCCATATTCCGTACTTTCAGTCAAGCTTTGTGCTACATAACAAGAACTCAAGTAGAGAATCTTTGTCTTCAAATTTAAACAACAACAAAATTATGTTTTTAAATAATTATGATGTTACAGTGACATTTCTTATTGAAAGTTTCAATTTTACAGTTCACTAAAACCTAAGTTGAAGGTTTCATTATAAACTCTTTTTTTAACAAACATTGAAATGTATGTGGATTGAGACCAATGATTAAGTTCACTGTAGCCAAATGTAGTGGTATTTTATGAGAAACTTTTTAAACTGAGATAACTGGACAACTGGGTGCCAAAAGTAGCCCCACTTTTTTTCTTTAAAAGAATTTTTCACTTTTTTCCTAGCATAATGCAATGAACTTTTTTTCTTTTTAATTAAAAAGTGACGAGTAAAGGCAAAAGATGCACTCTTTGATTATGTGCAAAATCATATTTTATTTAAATGTTCTTTGTCTTGTATTAATGCATTGCAATAGCTAGGTTAGGTTAGGTTATGTTAGGTTTACTTTATAAATATGAATTAATTAAATTTCCTCTACCAAGATTTTTTAAACAACTACAAAAATGAATATTTACGTAAATGAAAAATATATTATGTATGAATTAGGTCTAATTAAAAAAAATATTTTTAGTTTTTACCCATCACTTTTTAATTTTAATTGAAGAATATATGAAAAAATTGGTGCATTTTTTATATTTAAAAAAAGTGCATTGAATTATACTAGAAAGAAGTTAATAAAAATAAAATAAAAATGAGTTTTTTTTTAGTCCAGTTGTCCTGGCACCCAATTATCCTAGACCGCCTGATATATATTAAAGAACTGTTGATGCTTTGCTTCAGTAGCCAAATGCTCTCATCAGGGTCGAATTGCAGTTGGGTGCATTAATGGGGGTTTCCTAGATTGTTTACATTTCCCTCAACGAAAATGCGCTTAAAATTAACCTAAATTAAACCTTACCTATCACTATCAAATTATCTTAATTAGTATATATACGGGTAGTATATATATATACTACCATTCGATTCTACGCATATATATATATATATATATAATATACTACCCATTCGATTCATACGCATATATATATAATACTACCATTCGATTCATACGCATATATATATATATATATATTATATATATATAATATACCCATTCGATTCATACGCATATTATATATATTATACTACCCATTCGATTCATACCATATAATATATATATATATATATATATATATATATATATATTATTTCATAAATGGATGGAAAGGAAAATATTTAGTCCAGAATTTTTATATTTGCTCTTTTATAACAAATAAATAAAATACTGTTTAAGCATTAAATTGATATAATTCAACACAATAATTCTAACTCTTTTTTTAGCTCATTACTACCCGTTCGATTCATACGCAATATATATATATAATTATATATATATATATATGCGTATGAATCGAACGGGTAGTAAGACGAGCAAAAAAAAGAAGTTAGAATATTGTGTTGAAAATTATATCAATTTATATGCTTAAACAGTATTTATTTATTTTGTTTATAAAAGAGCAAATATAAAAAATTCTGGGCTAAATATTTTTCCTTTCCATCTCACTTAAGAAATAGAATCTTAATGGCTGAGGTGGTGACTGTGAACTTAGTGGTAAATGGAAGAACTGGTGAAGGACCAATCAAAATATTCTCACTTATAAAAAAAAAAGGCACAGCTATCTCATTGATTGGTCGGTTAGAGAACTCGAACTAAATAGGTTGCCTCAAGTAGCTCGTTTCATTCTGACGGTCATCTTATCTACTTGATTGATGTTTAAGATGAAATAGAAGGTACGTGGGGGGTTAGGGGGGGGGGGGAGTGGATTCTAGACGATGTGTTTCTGTCTTCTGATACATCGGGCGCCACATGTGATCTTGTTTGAAAAATTGAAACTATGAGAAAACGGGTGGAACATACATCTCGATGGCACGGTTGATGGGAGAAGTAAACAATCACCCCCTCTACCCCCTTACCCCACGCAACCCTTCTAATAGTGGAATCCGTCAAGAACACGTGCTTCTAAAAGTATTACCGAACATAAAAACATTGGTATTTCTGTTCATGACAACCTCTCGTACAATATATTATGTTATTAATAACTTTGTATAATACAATCGCAACAATTTGAAATATTTTAACATCATAATTAAATAATAAGGTTAAGACCTAAATATTATTGTAATATAATAAATGCAAGTATGAATTAAATTTGTTAGTTAACCTTTAAAATATTGTATATTGATCACATTATAACTTGACCTGATATGAAGTTATGGTTAAGACTTCGAAATACCTAAGGTTATAATATAAAGATGAAAGGATAGTATACAAAATAAATTAATATAAATTTAAAATTATTAACAAAGTTTAATCCGCTTCTAAACGCTGAAACTTGCCCAAGGAGCAACGGGACTGATATCAAGTTTAAGACTTTGTTTCTTCACATAAACACTGGACTTTTTAATAGTTTGTTACGTTTTCAACTTTATTTTACATTATTTGTATTACCTGTAACTTTTATACTTTTACATGTTTACTCCATTTAAATTAGCCATATTCATTGTTTGAATTGTTTGTTGTCTTAAATTCATTTCTGATATTAATTATTTTAATATGGTTTCATGTATTTATTTTTCTGAATGATGGTCACTATTTGGCTTGATAATTTTGTTATGTCATGAATATTTTTTATCTTTTTATTTTATCTAATATATTTTAATGCTTATCGAAAGCGTAACTTGGATTTGTTTCTCAATATTAAAATATATTTAATTTTAACCTGTAATAATTTTAACTTTTTATTAATGTCTTTTGTATACTATCCTTTCACCTTTATATTATAACCTTAGGTCTTTCGAAGTCTTAACCATAACTATTACTGACCTTACTTATTTAAATTTTAGAATGTTGTCTAAAATGATTTATATGAAGTTCGCATAATTTGGTAATATCTGTTTACATTGGTAGCGTTATGATATGGGTAAAATACATTTTCTTTTTCATTTTTACTTAACTCTCTGAAATACCAAATAGCTATTCATTGTAAGGTTGTATCATTCTTGATGGTAAAGATTATTTCGGTTGAAATATTATTGTGTAAAATCAATATATTCCACTTTATAGGCAAGTAGTTTCTTCTAATGGAGCTTTGGGAAATTGGGAGTTGAAAACACATATTTTTGTAACTTTGTATTTTTCATTAAATTTTTTGTAGCACTGTGTCTTACTATCCATTCGGGCTATACACGTATGTACTAAATATTCTAGTGGTTTTATGGATCATGAATGGTATGTTAAGATGATGTGTATCAGAATTTGCGTGGATGGAGAGTGGAAAACTATTTTATAGTCTGAGAGAGTATCGCTAGCCACTGTAACGGGTTTTATATTCTATTTGGTGAAATGTGATGTTCTTTTTCCCCTATTATGTTTCTATACAAATTTATATTACTTGTTTCACTTATATCTTACAAGCTCTAAGTATGATTTATGTAAAGAATCAAACAAGTTTGTGTGTTCCACCGTACCATGTATTTACTCCACGTTTCCATTACCAATCAGATCAATATCTTTATCAAAATGTGGGACGCCAGACAAGATATATTTAATTTAAAATTAGTTTTATATGTTAAAGTTACTATCCATGTTGTGTTCTTAAGTTTTTGTGTTCAGAAAAAAAGGTTATAAGAAAATCTGGTACGATTACATTTCATTCTCCACCTCTGGTAAATATTGGTCGAATAGAAAAAAAAAAGCATTGCCTTTTCAAAAGAAGTTTCAAAGAGCTTATTGAACTTGAAACGTAATCTTGTTTTATTTGGAACTTGTGGCCTTTGTGTCTGGCCTCTAGTCTTCCTGGGAAAGTGTCACGTCAGGTAGTCACCGAAATAAACCAACTTTAAGCCGAAAGAGAGAGGGAGAGAGAGGAGGGAATAAAAGAAAGAGAGAAACCACTGCCTTCGCCAGATTTGTTTCACGTCACTTCTCTATAAAACTTTAAAGAGTAACCATTTTTCTTTAAGTACTCCTTGTTTTAACCCCTCTTTTTTATCTGATATTTATGCAGTTTTTTTTTACCTTGACTAAGATAATATAGTTCCTAGAAAGAATAACATATTACAATGTTTAGCGAATTCACTTACAAAAATTACAGTTAGCTCAGTTACTGATTAATGTATAAGACATTATTTTTATATAATATATATGAAATATTTTTTCACATTTTCCACGTTCCACTACCCTTTCAGACTAGTCACATGTTCTCAGAAATATGGCTGGCATTACTGAAAAGAGATATAATATTTGAATGAAGTGTACCTTGATTTGGCTGGAAGAAAAAGTTGGAAAATGTTAATAAAATATAGTTGCAAGTTTCAAACATACACTTAAGTAAGCATCACCTGTAATCCAGACAAGACAAGAATGACGCCTTTGTCCACGTGCCCAAGGGTACTTGAAACCACATAATTAATAACTTTCTATTGATTTCTTAAGTTGAAAATTTGACCTAAACTAAAATTTTTTGTACTTACCAATCATGCAGATACTTTAATTAACTACTGTAACGTGAGTGCTAAGTGAAGATTTCATAAGTTATGTTAGTTTGTAAGTCATGCGTAGTTCTAGCGCTGGGTTTATAAAGTGTACGTCAAACACATCTAATACAAACAAATTACCCACACATTGATGCATTTAAATAAAGACATGTGAATACCCCAAAATGTGTGCAGGTATTTATTTTAAAATGTTGTTCACGTTGCTGAAATTTTATTTAGAGCTTTTCTTTATTTCCTCAACAATCCAAAACATTTTTAATTTGATAATAAAGTATTATTAAATCCGTTTTTTAATCCAACTTAATATAAAGCAAAATTAAACTTGTTGTATAAGCATATGGTAAATTTGGAGAGTGACCTCACACAATCCTATTCCTATTATGAACTCTAAAAATTTTAAAAGCTAATTTTTTCTTTCTCATTATATGCCAATGTGTTTCAAAAATTATTTAACCACAGAAAAATTTAATCAACAGATATTGGAATAATTTATTCAGTTATTAAAAATACATAGCTAAGCCTTGACTTGCACATGTTTTATACAGGATGATCCCAAACTCACCTAATGCTCTGGAGGAATGTTAAGGAAATATTTATTATGTAAAATTGGTACTATTGGTAATATTGTTCAAGTAGATGGATATAGTTTACTTTTATTCATATGGTTTTATCAACAGTTGTAGAATATCTGTCAAGGGTCACCTGGAATTTAATGACAAATTTTTCTCATCGTTCAAAAAGTTTGTTATCTAATTCCGCTAAGGTCGTGACAAATATTCATTTACTGTTTATATCACCATGTAAAGAAAATTAAATTTTCTGTTTGTACTGTAGCAATATTTAATCTATCTTGACCGAAAAATTGTTTTGATACAAAAACTGCAACAACACTGACCTTTAATTGCGTCCCCCACATCCCCGCCTTAAGAACTTGAAGTTAATTGCCGTACTTGCAAAGGTAAGCCACCCATCCCTATCTTTATATAATTATTATTATTAGCATTATTATTATTAGCACCGCGTCTTACTACCCGTTCGGGTTATACGCACTTACGCTAATGTGTAATGGTAGGGTGATTGTGAGATGAAATGAAGGACCTACAGTTTTAACGTGGAATCCGAACCACGGTGGAGGCCTGCCATTCCCCACATACACAAGATGTATTGTTAGAGGTGAAGGAAGGGTTTGGAAATCAGATAAATCTGTGCCGGGACCGAGGATTGAACCGTATCCAGTCCTCTTCATTACACCTTAAGCTAATTTTAAGCTTGTTCTATCCAGTCCACTTAATTAAACCCTATCCTAATTTTTCGTTAGATATATCCACTACACCTCATTAAATCCTATCTTTATCTTAAGCTAGCTCTATCCAGTATACCTCATTACACCCTATCCTAATTTTTAGATAGCTGTATCCACTACAATTCACTACATCCTATCCCTATCCTAAGCTAGTTATATCCAGTATACCTCATTACAACCTATCCTAATTTTTAGATAGATGTATCCACTACACCTCACTACACCCTATCCCTATCTTGAGCTTGTTCTATCTCCTCATTACACCTTAAATTAATTTTAAGCTAGATCTATCTAGTCCGCCTAATTACACCCTATACCAATTTTTAGCTAGTTACATCCAGTCCACCTCATTACACCCTATCCTAATTTTTAGTTTATATATATCCACTACACCTCATTAAACCCTATCCCTATCTTGAGATAGTTATACCCAGTATACCTCATTGCACCATATCTTAGTTTTAAGCTAGCTATATCCAGTCCACCTCATTATACCCTATCTCTATCTTGAGCCACTCATATACAGTCCACCTCATTACACCCTATCTCTTTCAGATCCATTCTAATACCACCCTCTTTGAAGCAAAGACATACAAAACCTCTTTGGATCTTCCAATCAAATAACAGGCTTCAAGCAATTTGTCAAACAAACCATATCAACGATGATCGATTAAACCACAGCTAAAACAATGAAAGAAAAAAATTACTAGCCTTAACACAGTAGTTTATTGGATATAAGTCTGTCTCATTTAAACTCACAAGTAATCAGATGTTTCTTAAAAAAAACACACAATTATTCCAATAGATTTTTATTTAATCGTACAGCTTCATAATATAGATGGTATGGTTGATGTTTTCTTGAAAGAATCGATATTAATTAAAATAACACCGTTGTCAATTATCTTCAATGACGACTGCTAGAATAATGTATAACTAGCTACCTTCAATAACAAAACCGATACGATAGTTTTTCTCCATTTTATAATATGGTAACGTAGAATAATCAAAAAAGTGGAGGCTCCTTTTGAAAAAAGATTATTTAAAAAAAACACTATCTAAATTATTTATTTTAGACCTTCTTTGGTTACAATTTAAATGTATGAGTGTTTGTTGGATCATATTCACATCGATCTAAGTAGAATTGTTACAATATACATTATTCTAACGGCCTGTAGGGTCAACGGACTTGTTTGGATGTAGGAAAAACAATTTTATTAAATAAATTGTTAATAATAATGTTGGTAGGTATTTGAAATAAAATCATACTCCATAGATCATTCGGTCACTGAGGGGGGTGTAGCTATAATATGTTACTGCGTGGGTCACCTAATTTGTCAGGGTCGATGTGCCAAATTTCACAGGGAGAAGAGACTATCGGGTGACAAAAAAAATAAAACACCTCCCAACATAACCTCACACACACACACACACACACACACACACACACACACACACACACTCCTCTCCACCCCTGTTCTACCACCCCATTCAGTACATTGGAAACAACCGCGGAAAACAAAAGAAACAACGTATCAATCACCCATCACCTCTCGCCCATAAAAAAAAAAAAAAAATGAGAAGGGAGTGGGTAGAAGGGATTTGGTTTACTGGCGCCTCATTTCCACCTCTCGACCGGGGAACCAATAGACATTAATTAATCAATCTATCAATGAGTATCACCCTTCCCTTCTCCTCCCCCACAGTGTCCTGGCGTTATCAATTAAACGATCAATCAGACCCTCTCTTATATACAAGGGGTCGGTGAAGAGGGGACAGGGAATGTGTGTATGAGTTTTTTTTGTGTGTGCGTTCAAGAGGGGTCGATTTTTTTTTTTTAGTGGGCAATGTGTCTTAATGTCTGTCATTAATCAAGGGGGGAAACAATACATTTGATCTGAAAGATTTTGGGGGCTATCACAATAGTTGGGGGCTTTACACTTTTTTTTAAAAATAAAAATAACTTTTGTTTTTAACATTAACCTGTTCTTTCAAGAACTATTTTATTTTTTAACCTTGACATTGGTAAAATAAATAAAACGTGAGAATAGCCTTCGTTGGTTTAAGTTAATTCATAATTTATAATTAAAATTATATGTTTCATTATCTTGTTTTTAAATACTGACAAATAATTTGTATGTAAATATTAAGAATAAGAAATAATCATTTATATAACAATGTGTAAATATTATATTTGTACACGTCCCTTTTTATTAATTTATAGAGATGATATAAACAGATCAAATCAAATGTGTTAATATTCATAATTAATTTAATTTACACCAAATTTCGCAGTAAATGTGTACGTGGTGTGACATCATTCTATCTCTCTCTGTCGGCCACTCGAGAAAAATCTTCTCCAAGGACACGGGGGAATAGTTGAGGGGAGAATTAATCCCTTTACTCGAACATTCTAGAAGAAAAGTCTTCGAAAACAACCCTGTTGGCAAGCGGAGGTGACGACACTCGCATAGTAGTCACCAAGAAGTCAGTCAGGACGTGCGTCCGTTGAGAGAAAACATATTTTTCTATTAATCATTGACTCTGAAACTGGGACGTAACTACTCCTCGCCTGTCACTATATTGGATAAATCTTGATCCAAACTCATTTAAACCATCCCAGTTCCCTAAGAAGGAATACAGCAGCATGTGTGATATCGGATCGTTTATTCACGCTGTTCAATCTAGCAATGATACTGAATAAACACTTCATTAAAAACATAAGTGATGCTGATTCTTGTCTGATAAAAAATATCTTAATTAACTATCCCCGCATGAAGTGCGAGACATAACATTATAAAAATTGGCTTCCAACGTGTAAGCATGAATTACGAACAACACCATTACAAAAGTAATAAAGTTAATTATAGCTTAAACATGAACCATAAGGAAAAAAGGAGAAGTCTTATTTGGTAAACTATTATACAGTGGTGGCTCGTATATAGGCATTGCGGAACTGAAGTACCCCCTATTTACACTTGATATTATCGATAACATTTAATATAATGAGTCGTTTTTTCTTTAATTCTTTCTTTATTTTTGTAGTAAAATATATATTCCTTAAGCTTAATGTCAGTACTTCAGTAGCCATCCCCAGTTTATGAAAAGATACAAAAATATTTGTATGGAACTGTACGCTTCACAGTGCCAGTGACGTGGTGTTTGACTGTTGTGCGCATGCGCACATAGGAGGGAGGTGGGGAGGAAGGCGGGACTACCAGGTAGAGAGAGAGAGCACTGTTTCCCTCGCAGTGCAGGCTCTGGCATGATGGTGGAAGGAAGTATTTTTTACTAAGCGTGTATTGGTCTTAAAAAAGCGTGTACCATATTATTGAATGTGATAAAGTGTAGAAGAGTGTAGAATTATATTATTATTCTGCTTCCAGGTATTCTATTTAACTCATTTTTTTCTTAGTTCTTTTATTTAACAGAAAGACTAAATGCGCTTGCAATACTTTCAATGGAGAAAAAATTCCTCAATTGTCATCCAGAGATCAAGTAGAAAATTATTGAACTTTTGGCGCAAATTAAAACAAGAAGAATGGATTTCATTTTTAAATGAATAGATCAAGCTTGAACTGTAACAATTTAGGTTAAAGTAAGTAAAAATAAGTTTGGTTTTTTTGCTAAGATTTTATCAAACTAATGATTAAATTTTCTTTTTTACATATTTTATTTCCCTTTTACACAATTTTAAAACAAAGGCTAAACATTTTCTGGAGCAACACCCCACTAATTTTAGCTACGAGCTGCCACTGCTATTATATGTGCTGCTGGGTGAGAATGGAGGTTAAAGTGTGCAAATTGGTTGACTTGTGAGAAGGTTTCAAGTAGTTAGTGAACATGAAAAGGTAGCCAATACGCAGGTCTTCATATTTAGAAAGACGAACTGCATGGGTTACAATATGAGACTAAATGTTTTATTGAATGATGTCATAGAAGGCAAGATGAAAGAAAAATGGGGACCAGAAAGATCATGAACAAAGAAAGAAGATACATTTTCATGATATTAAAAAAACTGAAGTTGCTGATAGGAAAAGGCAATGTGATCGTAGAAAGATAGAAAACCTACTAACAATATTATTTTGGACAAGGCGACGGGCCCATTGAAGTACAGAACTTTTAATAATAATTGTAATAGATATTTTTAAAATCTAGTCATACTACCCAGTTGAAGAATAGGATCAACTTTATTACGTGAACAAATAGTAGGATTTGTATTTAAGGTGTGATTTTAGAGAACGCGATAAAATGGCAATTTTTTTTGCAGTTTTTATAGAAAAAAAATTTTTTGATCCAAAATAAATAAATATTTCTCTTTTATAAAACATAAAGTTGTCGCTACCCTCTGTTAATGTGGAACTAACGTGTCAATCGTGCTTGTGGTATGGGTAGGTAGTAGCAAATAATCGTGGGGTTTGTTTAATCTGGTTTATTGAGATAGATTAATTAAGCTAATTATGTATAATATGATGTAGGATTTAGAGCTTATTGATAGTTTGTATAGAAATACTCATTATGTAAATTTCCGTGCTCAAGAGTTTATGTCCTGTCTTATCTTCGACGCTATAACCCTAATTGGCATCAAACAACTGATCGCCCGGTGGTGTGTTGTTGTTATTATTATTATTATTATTAGCACCGCGTCTTACTACCCGTTCGGGTTATACGCACTTACGCTAATGTGTAATGGTAGGGTGATAGTGAGATGAAATGAAGGACCTACAGTTTAACGTGGAATCCGAACCACGGTGGAGGCCTGGCATTCCTCACATTCACAAGATGTCTTGTCAGAGGTGAAGGAAGGGTTTGGTAATCAGATAAATCTTTGCCGGGACCGAGGATCGAACCCCGGCCGCCAGCACAGAAGTCTGACACCTTACCCCTAGACCACCAGGTCACCTGTGTTGTTATTAACCTTGACTTCTGGGATGGGTTGAAGCGTCCTCCTCTATACCTAACAGTGACTCAAAACTGTGGGATATTTTCTCCAGGAGCTTGTTAGATATAGTAGATGAGTTTGTAGATAGTTTTGGGCTGGCTCCAATAACAACTTGTGTACGTCTGACCAGCCCCTATCTACTTTTTTCAAAGTCCAAAACTTACTGTTATAAACCTAAAAAGGAAGAGTGTTTCCCATAAGATACTAGTTTTTACACTGATTTATGTTATGATACGTGTCAAAACAACTGATGTTTAAAAACATGATCTAGTCTGAATAATCGACTGTTGTTGAATATCTGTCATGAGCTTAGCGGCTTTAGATGACAGAGGGAGAAATTTCTAATTAATTTCCAGGACACTCTTGACAAATATTCAACAACTGTTGATATCACCAGGTGAAGTAAATTTAACATTAGAGAAATATTAGATTTATTCTTGCTAAAGAAATATTTTGCTATAAAAACTGTAAAAAACACTTATCTTCTCTTGCGTACCTTAAACTACTAACTTAAGCCTGTGGAGAGCTCGGATGTTTTGTGATTTTCGTACACTTATTTGGCTAAAAGAACTTCCTTTAGAAATCACACCATCGGGAGACTTTATCCATACATTCAGAAATAAACATAAACTACATAACGAGGGCTTATTTTTGTTTATTATAGCGTATGGCACCGTTTACCATGACAGATATACTTATATGCTACGGGTAAAATCCGAACCCGAATAAAGTCAATATTATCCAGATAATGTTTACGTTATACAAAAACCATAGATAATGTCAAGTGATAGGTGAATGAATAATATTTTTGTTAAAGTATCTAGATAATATTGATATTATCCACTCGCACTTGGATAGTGGCAATTTTTATCGTTGAGTCTAGGTTGGTTAAGTTAGGCTAGGTTAACTTATATTCGGCTAAGTGAGTTTAGGGTGTTATATTAGTTTAATTTAGGTTAGTTTAGGTTAGTGGAAAATAAAGCATAAAATGAGACATTTCAAATGTTAGTGCACCGCTACGATTCAATTTACTGTCCAATTTCGAAATATTGTTTCAAAATAATATCTGTATTAAAACTGGCTTAGTTTCACAAATATTATTCGACGTTATTCAAGTCTTGCTGACTTGTGTTGATATACGGATAAGGTCGTAAATGAGATAAATTTCTTTCTATTTATGACTCTTTCCACAGACCTTGGATAATAGGATAGTACTCATATCTCCCGGCTAATATCGACACTATCCAGGTTTCGCACACTACCCGTAACATATATATTATCCAGTTCGATCGCCAGAGTATGTAGACCATTAGCAGCTCTGGTGGAACTGAGTGTTGACCAACGTACACCACGGGGGTTTGTCTACAAGTCATATCCTTAATGAGATGATGTGATGATAGTTGCTATGAAGGTGTGGAGCCTGTAATTATCTTAAACCTAACCTTAAACCTAACCAAACCCTGGTGACCTTTAGGATATTTCTCAGATAGGGGGTGAACTATTTAAACTAAATGGACTTGTCTAATAACTTTAACTATTATTTTTTTATCATTACACTTAGCTACTTGTTTAGTTTATAAGCATATATGACAATTACTCTAATAGGATAGAGATGGGTAGGGACGAGGAAGGAAACATTTTAGATGGAATTCACCCGCATTTGCATGGAAGGATAGTGTAAAATCATTTAGGATAAGCCATACTCAGTAGACCCGACTGGTATGTGTGCCACATTATATATATATATATATATATATAAGTCCTGAGTACAAACTGTCGAGATTCCATCCAAGACCTTCTCGCAACTTCAAAATACAGGCAAAATGAACCTGACATATTGTCTGCGTCCCCACCGAGGCGGGTATGTAAATACTCTGCAGGGGCGTAGCCGTAAATTTATCAGTGCTGGAACGGAAAGCCATTGCCACCCCAAAGCTGAAGGGAGTTTGGGAGGGCAGGACCCTCCAACTATCATAGGTGAGATGTTTTATAGTATAAATGCCTCTAGAATCTTTTTGGAGCATTTTTTTAAAATGGATATAAAGGCAGAAACTTACTTAGCACACTTCCCTTAAAGTTCGAAAAATTCGTATGGAGTACAGTAAATTTCATAGGAATTTATTAAATCATAGTAAGAAAAAAAAGTGTTATCGTAATATTGATATTAAATCAATTTAGATAACATAGAATTGCATAGTATAAAACTTTACTAAAAATCATTAGTTTGAATATTTTTAAAACACAAGAATTTTAATACTTGGCTCAGCATAATGAAATTTTATATTTTTCCACGAAAAGCAATGCCAGAATGGCGTTCCTGCGCGTTCCCGCTCCACTACACCCCTGATACTCTGAACGGGACAAATACTTTCAACCAACACGTTTGGAAATAAAAAAAAAATGTCAACTATTTAAGATAGGAAATGTCGAGCCTATTTTTTGACGAATCGCCGGGTGTATGAAATAAAAACTATCCCCGAAATTGAAAGTAGGTACACAATATTTTAATACTACATTCGAGAAATAGCTTAGTGGTGCGGGGTTGTGATTGAATCGCGCGACAGAAAGAGATCATGATAAGAGAGATGGTTGATAGGGGTGGGGGGGGGGGCAGATAAACTACTTACATAGTTTGTGTTTTGTCTTCGGCCAGCCATGAGGGAATAAAAGAGGGAAGAGGGTCGTTGATGCATTCCTCTTGGTAGCGCATCCTGTCTTTCCCATTCTAATGTAAATCTAGGTTAACATTGTAAGGAAGTTCTAAATACCTCCGTCCGCCACTGGTAGGCACTTTAGCGCCCATCCTATGTGGTAAGAGTCGCTCGTTACCAGACATTTTTACCGGCCATGGGTGAGGGGTTGGGAGAGGAGAGTACTCTCTTCAGTGAATTAGAGGATTAAAAATGTGTGAAATATCGGAACAGTCTAGCTTTAACCCAACCAAACCTGTAGTAACTTAACTATAGTTTAATAGGTCAGCTATAATTACCCGTTTCGGTGGCCGTGTGGTCTAACGCACTGCTATTGCAATATACTAGACTGCCGATGACGGAAAGATCAGGGTTCGAATCTCTGTCAGGTCAAAGAGTTTTTTTCCAAACTTGTTTCCCACTCTACCTCCACTAAAATGCGGGTACACTTTCTCTGAATATAACCTTACTAATTCTTAGAACCATTAGCGTTATTAGTAATAACCGCATAGCCCAAGCGGTTATTAAGACGTGATGCTAATTACAACTATAATAATTAGAGAAAAATCGTCCAACAAGAAGTGAATTAAACAAAAATGAAAATAAGTTTGTAGGCGTATAAACTGAATAGGTAGTAAGATTTGGTTATTATTATTATTATTATTACCAAAATGTTATTGTTGTTATTGATACTAAAATATTATTATTATTAAATATTAATGAAAATATTTTAATTTCTGACCAGATGATGATGCCGGCGTAGCATCGAAACACGTCGTCAAAGTCTAATAACTGAAGCAGCATTTATAGCCAGGAACAGGGAACTACAGCTAATAATAAATTCAATTTTTATTTTCATTTTTCAAATTTAGTCAAATATTTCCATAGATTTACAAGATTATTAGATAATGTTTAATATATACTTGGTCACATCATCCTTTGATTTTACAACCTAGTTTTTAGTGTAATTATGACTCATGTCTTTTATTTTAAAATGTATCTAATTTTTTAATGTTATAACTTCCAATACAACCTTAATTTATTTTGTATCATGACTTGTAATTAATATTACCAATTTTAACTATGATGCATATATATCATATTTATATCTCATATTTAGTTTTTCATGTCAATGTAATATACCTTGTCCAATGTAAAATTTAGTTAGAATTGAATTTAGTTTTTTCTAAATATTCTTAAACATTTCTTTCTAAGCAATTAAAATGATTTTCAAAAATGAAAAATTACTTTTTGATTTTTTTTATTCTATATAATATTTTGGAAAAGATATGAATATAAAGTGGAACGCCATTCTCTACGCAGTGAATTATTGGATTCGTTATACACTATGCCAGTCAAGATTATTCGTTCCTCGCTCCAAACATCACGCGAGGACTGTACCAGCACTCTAGTGACTGAATATAGAAGCTGAACATGCTGGTTGTGATAGGCTGTTTCAAAGAAGCCATACCCAGTATGAGATGTCTCTCAAGGCCATTCCCCCTAACATTCCAGTGCCAGATTTTCACTATAGAATGGGGCCAGCCTGAGTGGGCCCGTTATACGATAAAGATGGTCTATATTTAATTTTGACGTTTATGTGTCTGTGTTTTACTATGCGGTAGGACCCAAGAAGTAAAATGACTCGTTAAAAAGATTAATTGAAATTAATAAAGCTGATTATTGTTTGAAAACTCCGTTTTCTTAGTCAAAATTGCAGACAAATATTTTAAATCAGTTGTTTAGGAACCTACCAGCTTAATGACTTTATATTTATTTAGGTGGAGGACAAGAAAACAAAAGCTTTTTCTAATGCGTCGTCTAGCACACAATTGTGATTGAAGAAAAACAAAGATTATTTTGTTTTTTATTATTTATTATTTGGTGTTGAAGGGTTGTGGACAGCGGTAGGTTGTAAGGGTCTTAAACAATTAAATTAAAGGATTAAAAAACATGATGAATGTGCAATTCATTTGAAAAATACATTTAAGTTTAAAAAATTTGGAACAGTAAATATTGCGTCACAGATAGATCCCGTGGTCAACATTTCAGTCCAAAAACACAATGAACAGGTGTCAGGTATAGGGATAGATTAGGCAGCTTAATATGGTGCTTAAAATACTGTGTTACTCATGAACTGGCATTAAGAGACAGACGCGCCCAACGCGTAGTGAGAAATAAATCCCTACCGGTAAGATTTGAACTAGTCCCAGCAAAAAGAAAGATCACACTCCACCACTGCTGGGAGAAGTGGATAAATTGTGGAAAAGTTTACTAAAAATAAGATACACTTCGTATTTTTATAGCATGCTAAACTCACTAGTTTAACATAGGTTACACTGTGACCATTATAATAATACATTTTATCAAACAATTATATAATGTGTAGATATTCATATTAAAATTTAATTTATATTTATATATATCTATAACATTCATAAAACAATCATAGCATAAAACCCTAATTTGTCTGTTAAAACACTCAAATGCATATTAAAACACTCATATAGGCCTATCCATTAAAACACAAATTTAAACATTTAAACACCTTGTGTCCTTCTAAGCACTTATGCATCATTTAAGCAATAATGTATTCAGTAAAGCACTAATTTGTCAATTAAAACACTCATGTATACATACTTAAAACATTTATATACACACCACACTACCTGCATAGATAGTTGCACAGTTAATGCATCATATCGTAATTGACTGGGTTATCACTGACGAGGAGATAGGTGTTCGAATCCCGATCAAGTGTACAGAGTTTTTCTTACTAAATAATTTTGCTAGTATTCCTCTAAGCAAAATTTGAATACATTTTTATAACAATCTGCTTTCCTCCTCCTTATACCATTTGTATGTGAATAGCGTAAACGAGCAGTAAAATTTAATGCAAACAAGAACACAACACAAAACGTGCATATATATGCCAAACATCTCTTTTAAATACAGTTAATATAACATAAATATATATTAAACAAGTAAAAACTCATTTATTAGTATTTATTTAAATAATTAATATTTGAAATATATAGTTTAAACAATATTGGCCTAGTATATAAACTATATATACATATAGTCATATTGATACAACATCAAGAGCCTGTATGTCATTAAACATTCATATATGAACACTCGCACAATATATTTATAAAATTAACTCTTGTTACACCCGGCTGGGATTTGAATCTAGATGTACCATAATTGGCAAACCAAAAAGGACGAGCTTTACGCCTTTAACCACTACCCTACAGGTGCTATCCCTAAACTAGGTCAATGTAAATAAATAAAGACCCAAAATTGTGTTTAGAGTTCAACCAGTCTGGATTGGATCCTGACTATGAGTCTGGCGTGCGAAACCATGCTTTATTCTACTGATAAAAAATGGCACGCCCACCTCTTTAACACGCAATGTTTAGGGTCCACAGGTTTGCCATTATATTACATAATATTATTATGTTATTTCAAGCTTTGTCAGGTATGCTAATATAAACTCGATTAACTATGAATTATTAATACATGTTAATGTTTTTCAAAACCTTTGCATACTTAATGAGAGTAGTATGTGTATTTTTCTACTTAGTTCTTATTTTAATCTTTAAAACTTTCTCTTTTTATTACTTCATTTGTGACGAGGTCAATTTATTTCAGGGGGTGGGCTAGGGTGTTTTCGGTGGGGGGGGGGGGCGGAATTACCAGTAATGTGCTTTTTAGGTATAATCTACGAGTTCTAGTTTTCAATAAGAGGTTGAAGTCATACCAGTGTTCACGTAGATAAAGGCGTAAGTAATGCCTTATATATTTCACCATGGTTAATTTCGGCTTAGCTAGCTTCGGTGGCCGCATGGTCTAAGGCGCTACTCTCACAATAGATTAGGCTGTCGATGATGGAGAGAGCGAGGTTCTAGTGCAGAGGTTCCCAACGTGGGGTACTGCTAGTACGTTTGGGGGAACGTGAAAATATTCGAATATTGGCGAAAAGAGTTGCATATACCAGCAGAATAAGACAAAAAATCACTCAAAAATTATTAAATTAACTCGAATATATGGTGAGGGGAAGTGCGGGTTTTATTCTATATTTTACCTTGAGAAAATTGATTTAAATTTCAAACATAAAATAGCTTTTATAATTACTAATAAAATAATAAATTAATTAAATGTGCCAGTTTTTATTGTAACTTTAGTTGAATGTAAAGCCAAATGCACCCTTTAATCACCATATTATCACATTGTTTATAATAACATCATTAGCCCATTTATTTTCAGGTCTAACAAATAAATTAGAAATAGCTAATTAGTATAGTTATTAAACATTTTTCTAATAAATTAAGGGCATAATTTATGTAAATGGGCTGCTAAGTGGTATACGCAAGCGATCAAAGCTTGGGAACCCCTGGTCTAATATACTGAGAGTGGATTATCCTAAATTAATTTCCACTCTCCTTCCTCGCAGATTTGAGTACATTTCCTCTAATGTTATCTTATAGTCCCTAAAATCATGAGCATAATTAGTACAAAAGTATATAACCCGAATGGGTAGTAAAACGTGGTGCTAAAAAAAATCTGTCTCGGTGTATTAAGGTATTTTATTTTCAAAAAAAAATTTGTTTTCCCACTTTCCCTCAATCAAATAGGGTTACACGTCCTTTGAATATGTTTTTTAATTTTCCAACTAAATACCCGCTTCGGTAATCGATTTATACTTAACTGCAAATGATGGGTAGATTGGGGTTTGAATTATGGACTGGTGCGTTGATAGTCATTTTGTACAGAATATATTTCATATTTTCTCATTATCTATAAAGCTGAAATTTGCCTCAATTGTAGAGGAATCACTCAAAAAGCGCGAAAAAATTCTAGACTTGAGAACGATATTAAAACATTAATATCTTGTAGTTTTCTGAAAATTATACCTCGCATCATGTTAAGAATTACGTAATGTAGTTATCGTTTAACATTTTTTGAGATTTCTCTTTTCTATAGTACATTGTCATTGCATAAAACTGTGTTTAACTCAGTTACAGACGCATTTCTCGCAATATATTATGTAAGAATTAAAGAATGCCCATTAGGTACTTGATTGATTGCATAGAATCATAGATTAAAACCACTTAAAATGACCTATTAAACAAAAAAAATAGTTTAAAGAGGCTGCCATCCTAAAATGGATAACATGATTGAAAAAATGTGTAAAATAACGTTGTTTTACCGAAGTGCAAGGAAAATCCCTCACAAAAATCTCTTTAAAATTGCGCTCCACGCATTTGATATCAATTATTTATCGCGCGGCAAGCATCCAGATAAACAGGCACATGAATTGCCAAATGGCCAATTTAATATAGAATCCTGGTACTCTCGGCCAATTCGGATGCCATCTCTATAAATTATTGTACAGTATGGGCACCTTAAAAAACGATAATAAGCTAAAACACGTTTCTTATATAATCATTATAATTCGTTTATATTATGCTATTAATTACAAGCTAATCCAAACTAACAAAAATA
The DNA here is from genome assembly GCA_039000515.1 of Timema cristinae. Classification (NCBI taxonomy): domain Eukaryota; kingdom Metazoa; phylum Arthropoda; class Insecta; order Phasmatodea; family Timematidae; genus Timema; species Timema cristinae. The sequence continues at coordinate 17,619,797 of JBCFYV010011172.1, read as the reverse complement.
AGTCTTTAATGCTTCTATGACAAGCTTAAAACCTAGTTCTCTTTAGGACCTAATCTTTTCCAAGCGACTGACGTTGGCTCCAGTCCAACGAACTTAGACAGCAATTATCGGACTATTTCGAGACAGTAACGATCGGTAAAGCTTTTTTTTATATATGATTTCACCCCTTTTTTTAGTAGCACTTTAAATAATTTCTCCCTTCACCTCAAAATAGCGGTACTGAGCATAATAAATAATTCTGAAGCACTTTCTACGAGCCAGGTTTTTTGTGTTTTATTTATCTATGCTAAAAACATGTAAAAAAAGGAAGTCTTAACGTAAAAAATCTATTTGTAAAAATGGTCAATACATATTTCTAAAAATAGGAACTTGTACATAGTTATAAGGCCTTCATTTGAATTGAAAAAGGAAGTTTAAAAAAAAAAACTACGCATTGACCTACCGTATTTATCTCAAAATATCAAAACAATATATTATTACTATGTATCCTTATTCGCTATTAAGAAAAAAAATATTTGCTAACTTAAGTGGTGGAATAGTCTAAAAGGCGTTCCTCTCGCAATAGACTAAACTTCCGATGACGGGAAGATTGGGGTTTAAATCCTGGTGGAGGGTGATTTTTCTTTTATGGGTGTCTAATCTCACTCCACGATAATGCGGGTACATTCAATATACATACAATCTTCCTATCACTAACGCATTAGTGCAATCAATACCTATGCGTGTATCCCAGACGGTTAGTAAGAAGTGGTGTTAAAAAAACACTTGTGGTTACAAGCTTTAAGGCGTCAGTCATGCCATAGATTGTAATTATGGTGATGGAGAGGTCAAAGTTTGAGTCTCGGCTGGGTTGACTGAAGTGGCTTCTTTTCCACATATGAAATATACCTTTGGTTTTCCCAATCTCTATTCACACAGATGTGTCTGATCATCCTATTATCAGCATCCCTCAAACTTAACCGAGAAGAGAAGTCGCGTGGCGTGATGGGTTATAAGTTTAAGCAAAGTGAATTTTATTTTAAAACTGTGCACGCGAATACATTTTCTTTTCACTAACTAGAACCATAATTAGCCAGGAATTAACCTAATTACTTTCCCATGATGGGTATTTAAATATGCACGATTGTTCAACTACAAACTGAGAGGAGGAAAATACATAATTTTATGAACAGTTGTGAAGTGATCTACATACCCATAATTTTATGAACAGTTGTGAAGTGATCAACATACCCCATAATTTTATGAACAGTTGTGAAGTGATCTACATACCCCATAATTTTATGAACAGTTGTGAAGTGATCTACATACCCCATAATTTTATGAACAGTTGTGAAGTGATCTACATACCCCATAATTTTATGAACAGTTGTGAAGTGATCTACATACCCATAATTTTATGAACAGTTGTGAAGTGATCTACATACCCATAATTTTATGAACAGCTGTGAAGTGATCTACATACCCATCATTTTATGAACAGTTGTGAAGTGATCTACATTACCCCATAATTTTATGAACAGTTGTGAAGTGATCAACATTACCCCATAATTTTATGAACAGTTGTGAAGTGATCTACATACCCCATAATTTTATGAACAGTTGTGAAGTGATCTACATACCCCATAATTTTATGAACAGCTGTGAAGTGATCTACATACCCCATAATTTTATGAACAGTTGTGAAGTGATCTACATACCCCATAATTTTATAACAGTTGTGAAGTGATCTACATACCCCATAATTTTATGATCAGTTGTGAAGTGATCTACATACCGCATAATTTTATGAACAGTTGTGAAGTGATCTACATACCCCATAATTTTATGAACAGTTGTGAAGTGATCTACATACCCCATAATTTTATGAACAGTTGTGAAGTGATCTACACACCCCATAATGCTGTGTCTGGGTGTTTTACCGTAGCAAGCAGAGCTAGTTAAAACTTAATTTTAAGCACCACTTCTAGTACTCATTCGGAGATAAAAACGGTTCCTGTGATAATTTATGTTCTCACTCTCTCATTTCTCATTAAATTTGGACAAGGTAAATAGAGTTTGTTAAAATTGTACATGTGATATATCTCCATCACTCGTTCCCATTTGACCAAGGTAATCAAAGCTTGTTAAAACTGTACATGTGATAGGTTCTTCCCCACTCTGTCCCCATTTGACCGACCAGAGTAATCAGAGCTTAAGAAATCGGTTACTGTGATATATTGCTACTAAATTCCTCATTTATAAATTTTGAACAATAAAACATGTAAATAATGACTATTGAGCCTAAAATGGAGATATATCATTGTTGTACAAACATTTCTCCTAAGAGGTTTAAGGAAAAACAACATAAACTTTTTGAGAGACTTACTTATATTTAATTACTCTATGGCACTAGATTATTATTATTGCGTGAAAACTTAAGTAGTATCACTCTACAACTAAAGCTCACAAAATTTTATTAATAGATTGTCAATATCTCAAACTTTTGGATTTATAAAAAATATATTTAAATAGTTTTATTTTTATTTATAATAGTAGGGTTCTACTACAATTTTGCAATGATAAGTTATTTAGTATCTCAAATAGTTGCGGAGATACTGAAATTTCCACTCCTGTAAAGTACGCTAAAAGTTATTTTCATGGGAAAAAGAAAATGTATTCATAATCTTAATCAACTGCTAGACACGAGTTTTAATCGAAATAGTTTGAGCCGATTTTGAGAAAATTAATTTTTCTCTTTTGGTTTTTTTACTAAACTACTCTTAATTTCAGGGTTAAATAGACACACAGACAGACGTCATTGCAAAAACCACTTTTTAGAGTTTAGGGAGTATACGTCAACATCCATCAACATTTCGGGCTAGATTTTTTTTACGGTCTCATTGCTTAAACCTTTCTTCGAAAAGTTAATATATGTATATATATGCGTATAGCTCTAAAGTTATTGGTTTTATAAAAATATGTTTCAAATAAACCAATTCGCATTACAACTGTAAAGCGCATGACTTGACGTATGCCGCTTTGGTGGCCGCATTGTCTAACGTGCTAGTCTCGTGTTGGACTAGATTGATGAAGACGGGTAGATCGGGGTTTGATCCCGGCTGGGTGCACTTTGGGTGATTTTTAATAAATGATTTTCCACTCTACCTCTACGCAAATGTGGGTTCACTTCCTCTAAATTAACCTTTCCTAATTCTTAATACATTAGTGTAACCCGGAAAGGTAGTAAGGCGTGGTACTAAAACAAAGAAAAAATGAGAGTGAAAGTATATCCAGTAACTTTTTCTAGCTGTTTGATAAGGTTCTTTCTATGAAAATAAGACGGTAAACCTAGAATACACTTTAAGGTAACAGTCTTATCTTGACCGATTACATTATGGTCCTGTCGTAAAGCTACACATATATGATACCTTTCAGGGTAGATGGAGCGCAGGATTTTGAGATGTGAGTATTGCGCATGCGTGTAATTTAACAAGATTACTAAAAGACTTACAAGTCCCAGTGGTCACGTGGTCTAAATGTAAAGCTAATTTTCTCTGGTTCTGCCATGGAAAAGAGGTCAGGGTGTTTTATTTTATAAATGACTTTCCACCCTCCCTCATCAGAATTTTTTAAACACCGTTGCACTTATATACTAAATAAGCTAATTGTTTTAGGATTTAGGCAGGTTATATTTACGGAAGTTTACCTGCATTTGAGTGGAGGGAGAGTGGAAAAACATTTTTGAAAAACTACCCTCAGTATAACCAACTCTAGATTCGAACCTCAATCTTCTCGTAATCAGTATTCTAGTCTACTGCAAGAGTGAAGCGTTAGACTATATGGTCACCGAAGCGGGCCCTACAAATTCGGGTACATTTATTATAACTATGCCTTTCTCATTCCTAGCACATTGAGTAGTTAGTATTCGTCTATCCCATAAGGATAGTAAGATTTAGCTTAAAAAAAAGGATGAAACGTGAAATATCACCTTTTTTTGCCCTCCATTTTACTACCCGTTTGGGCTATTCGCGTCTAATGCATTAATGTATAAAGGAAGAGGAAAGTACGATTGTTTAAGAAATATAGGTTAATTTGCATGGAGGAAGCGGGAAGAAAACTACAAATGAAACTTAGAAAACTCAGAATGGATTCGGAAGATGACCTCCCATCAGCTGCAAACTAGACTGATAAAATGGATGCCTTTGACTGTGTGAACATCGATGCGAGAAATCATATTTTCAATATTACCTTTAATTGGCTTTGTGTTTAATATTCTTCTTATATAGTTTTATTTAGCGTTACACATTTTAAAATTTATTTGTTTTCTTTAAATATTATAAAATGTAAACACTAATTGAAAGTTTTTTTTAATGTAATTTAAGTCTTACTAACCACCGAGGCTATCTGCTTAGTTAAAATTTTAGTATAAGCATAAGGAAGGTAAAATTTAAATCAAATATACCCAAATTAGCGTAGAGGGGTAGCAGAAAATCATATAAAAAGAAAACACCTAATTATGTCTACACCCAGCCACGATTCGATACCCAAATTCTCCGTCTTATAGAAATTCAACCAGGATAGGAAGTACGCCTTATTTCGCGTGCTCATACGTGTAGATATCCGATAAATAAAATTATGAATGACTTTAAAATACATCAATTTAAAAAACAAAAATATAGGTTTTTAAGAAGAGTTATTTAGGATTTTGTTTGATAATATATTTTTTGTTTTGTTTTTAATGTGTTTTAAGTTTATTTGAATACACAAAAACTCATATACATACAAAGTGATCACTATTCAAATTTCTTCAAAGAAAATATATTTCTAGATATATATATATATTTTCCCCTCAAGTGCAAATAGTGTTTAGGTCATAAATTCCGCATCTCTGTCTAGTCAAATTGCTACTATTTTTTTTCTATTTTTCATTCAGTTGGATTTTGTCACGGTTGAATTGACGAGGATAAAAAAAATGGACATGAAAAGGTTTTCCTCAATGTTTGGCACTATGCCCGATATTTGTGTTTGAGCGAAATTTTGGCTTTAGCGCTATGTAAAAACTGGGTCAAATGGGGAGAAGGGTGGAACTAATGGTGGGGGAAAGAGAAGTGTTGAAAGGATAATGAGGGAAAATTGCTAGAATGAAGGGTGGGAGGTGTCGAAAAACGATCCTATTACTATTAATGATCATTTTATCCATATAATAATCGATTAATTAAAAACTTATAACTAAATAATTTCATAGCTACGATCCAAAATATGTTAAGTGCTACACAATTTAAAATAGGTACTAAATTATTTTAACTATCTTCTCAATATAACTCATATTAAATGGTATAACAAAATCCTGAATAATTTCTCATAAATGTCTATTATAGTTTTAGAACATAGTAATTAAAAATATGTTACCATTAAATAATTTTTAAGTTAATTGTTTCCAGAGAAAAAGTAGACAGGGTTATTTATAAGAAAAAATTATGAACACAATCTTTAGAGCCATTTTCTACCATTTTTAAATGTACAAAATATCATACTTAGGATGGTCTTAAACGATTTTTTCTTTGAAAACTAATATTAAGTAGTATTGATAATCTAAAACACTCACAAGTTTATTATATTTTACCTAATCAGTCAAATCATTTTCAAAATGAGCTCTGTTTTAAAAACAGGTTTTTAGTAAACTAGTCTTGTTTGTTTTATTCTTTGTACCACGTACGCTAATGTGCTAAGGATGAACGAGGTTGTGTACCTGCAGTTGCATGGAAGAAGAAACGAAAACCACCCTCAGTAGACCCAATCATGATTCGAACTCCTATCTCCCTGTCATCGGCAGTATAATCTGTTGTGAGAATGTTACCTTAGACCATGTGGCTACCGAAGCTGATCACTTTAAATTTAAGAGCTAAAATTGTAATACACACTTTTTTTGAGTTCGTGGGCACTTAAAACGTTGAGACCTATCATAAAACTAATATCTAAAATGTTCATCATCACTATTACTTTCGCTCAGTCAGAAACTAAAAATAATAACACAAGATAATTTTAACCTGATGTCTTAGTTATGAAACGCAATTTATAATTTGCGTTTATAGTTATTTAAATAAATTCGTCAATTTGAAAATTATGTATAACCTTAACTTCACGCAAACAGGTGGTAATATAGACACAGGCTTCATTCTCATATTATATTCTTTTGACGTAAATGAAAATTCGGCTTTAGAATCCCATTGGCGTGCACCAATGTAGTTTTCCGTAAATTGATTCCTATTATCCATTCAAGTGAGTGTAGGCACATCTCCTTTAAATTTTACTTTTTACATCTCTATGTCATTAGTATAAATCTGCGGAAGTCCAGTAAAGCACAAATAAGTGGTGCAGTGCACCACACAGACCTTATACAATGTTACAGAAACATAATGGGAAATAAAAAAACATCACATTTCCCCATAGTGTACAAGAAGTAATCGACACTGTTACAGAAACATATTATTTATTCTGTGTATTTTCAATTCCCTCTTTCCACCTTTAAAAATATATTTTCTTATATCTCTAAGAAAAAATTGATTTCATATAATATTCTTTCTAATACTAGCTATATATATATTTAAGAGACGTACAACTTTACAATGATAGTTTATTTCATATCTTAAAGAGTTGTGGAGAGATGATACAAATGGCAAATTTCTGCTGTTGAAAAACACCCTCAAACTGATTTCACAGGTAAAAATGAGATCCGCAATTAGGTTTGAGATGTTAAACAGTGTCTAGACTTGATTTTTGATAAAAAATGGTTAAAATCTGTTTTTATAAATAATATTTTATTGTTTTAGCCCGTAAGTAAAGTACTCTGAATTTTAGGGTTAAATAGCTATTTTCAAAAGACTTTTGGGGAAGCTTATGCAAACCATAGTTTCAAAGTGTTATAGTCTGATCACTAAAATAGTTTCAGTTATACTTCTAGAAACAGACAGACAGCATTTAAAAAAAATATTTTTTTAGATTAAAGGAGTCATTAAAGTCTTCATCCATTAAATACCCGGTTTTAATTCATCTCTTTTTAGTGAGCTCGAGGGGTCTCAGAAAAAAAAGTAAAAAGCAGGATAGTTACAAAACCATACACTTGATTAACTCGAGGTTAAAAAATATCTCACATTTATAGTTCATTTTAAGGATATCCCCTTCTTCGGTGAAACAAGGCCTTCAGAGACCTAAAAATAGTGACGGCAAAAAATTTCCCCTCAGGAAAATATCAACATTAAATTCTTGGAATTTTGTGTTTATTGGGTTATGCTGTAAGGATACTTTACTATCAAGTAAAACAAAATATTCGTTTAAAGGTATGAGAATTCCAGATTTTGATGAAGTTAGCGTGGAACACATTTCATCTTAATACATTATTCATGGCTTTAGCTGATAGGACGATAGATACGTACACGAGCTTCAAACCAGATTTAAAATTCATGGCAAACAGGTGCATAGTGCAAACTAGAAACATCTGCACGCACACAGATGAACACACAAACACTAACACTTTCACACCCACACAAGTACACACTTACACATACTCAATACATACATACATACATACATACATACATACATACACTCAAACATACAGTCGATTCGCGAATGGAGTGATGGCAACCTTCAGTTATTAGAAGATTGTTATTATAAACGTTGGTTGATAGTCATTAATGTGGGGATGGTTATTTATTTCTTAGTGATAATATATTATCAAACAAAAGTGTTAATAAACTCATCTAATATTAATTATTATTATTATAAGCGAGTCTTACTACCCGTTCGGGTTATACGCACTTACGCTAATGTGTAATGGTAGGGTGATTGTAAGATGAAGTAGAGGACCTACAGTTTAACATGAGATCCGAACCACGGTGGAGGCCTGGCATTCCTCACATTCACAAGTTGTGATTAATTCAAGTCTTGTCAGTACATCTAATAATTATTCACTAAGGATTGATTCTCACGTTCACCCAAAATAAAGAACAGAATCTCCTAGAAGGTCGTAGCAACTCACACTCTGTATGTTGCCCATGATGCAATGCAACGCAAACTTAAAAAAGATGATTATCAACATAGTTTATTTTATATCGGATACATGTATATCTTTTAGATCATTCTCCCGAGAGATGTTTTCAAATCATAATTTTGTGTCGTGGCAGAATCCGATACATGATTGGTTACAAACGCTTTCCATTAACGGGTTATTTCAAATATGCTCACAATGGCCAATGAAGCCTTCTGCTAGCTTCTGCCTCTAAAGCACATGTTTGTAAAATGCGCATTTGCACTGATTTGAGAGGTTGAATTTGAGATTTGTTTGGTTAATTTGTGCCGAACATCTTGGGCAGAGCGGATGATGTAGAGATGAGTTGAACTCTTTCATAACAGCTCGCACCGATGAAGCGAAAATCTTATGATTGGCTTAGAGCTCGTCACGTGAGCCCGTTTCTGTTCTGCGCTTTTTTTTTTTTGTAAACGTGTGAATCCACATGAATGATTACTGTATATTTGGCTTTTTCGTAAATTACTGAAATAACAAAATATTGGTAAAACAATATTTTGTTGCACGACAATAGCAACAAGAGATATGTATGAAATAATAACTTAATAAGTATTATATATTCAAATTTGTCTCTTCTTAAATCTGGCCAACAAAATTAATATTATTTATAACATAAAGAAATACCCAAACAAAATATAGTTTTAAAATAAATAATTTTTATTTTGTAAACAGGTGCACATAGACAAAACTGAAAACCTTTTATGTGAAGACATCAACGGCCTTCGTTTCATCAGGTTCCCCATCTTAATTTGTGAAGAGAACTCAGCCTTTTATAAGCTCTCCTTTGTATAACTTTTTAAGAAAAACACAGGCACCACTTTCACAAAAAAATAAAACATCAAAGGTTTCTTTCATAAGTTTGTATTTTGGAAATGTAAAACCGGTTGAAAGAAACGAATAGTATTATTATATTATTATTATTATTATTATTTTAGTCACCGCGTCTTACTACCCATTGGGTTATACTCTTTAAGTATTAATTACGCAAATGGATTAGGAATTGGGAAAGTTGAATTAGAGGAAGTTTACCCGTATTTGCGTGGAGGGAGAGTGGAAAACCATTTAGGAAAAACCACCCCAGTTCACCCGACCGAGATTCGAACCCCGATCTCCCCGTACCTCAGCAGTTGAGCTCAACACGACAAGCGCGCTAGCCAACTACGCCACCGAGGCGGGTAAACGAATAGTTAAAAACAAATTGATTGTTGTGAAATTTTGATTACAAAAGACAATAACTCAACAACGTATGTAATGAAAAATCATTTGGTTTGGCGAATGGATACATTAGAGTGGATCTGGTAACTTTTCCAGCTGGAACTTACTTACACTCCTATGGCAAATCGACTTTACTCACATACTCAATTATATACACAATCAAACACATACATACTCAAATATGCAAACACACACACACCCTCACACATATATATACACACCCACACACTTAAATATACACTCGCACGCATATATATATTATATATAATATATATATATATATATATATAACTCACACGTATAAAAAGCACTTACACACTTACCAACTCATGCACCTACACACTCAAGAACTTACACAACTACACACTTACACTCTCATACTCTCTCATTCACATCTAATTACACTAACCTAAACCCATTCAGACTTACAAATTTGACACATACACACAGGTACACACACTCAGAAACACACTGTCACACATACAAACACAATATGCTTATGATTCTAATGACAAGTAACATTAAAGATACTTAATTAGACTCATCCTTTACTTGTGATTATCATTACCATTAACATTGGACAAGCTTGATTCATCCTGTACTTGTGATTCTCATGACCAGTAACATTGGACAAATTGATTGGATTCATCCTTTACTTGTAATTTTATTGACAGATTTCATAAAGGGTTTCCCACTCTTAAATGCTTTTATACTCTTTTCTACCTAAATTTTAAAATATTCAAATTTAACAAATGTTTAGTGAGACGGGTTTATAAAAAATAAAACTGACACAATCATCAATAATTTATCATATTTTGGAACAAATTTTATTATTATTTATCGTGTAAACTATTCCCCAGGTACCTATTTAGAACTAAAACTTCAAAGGAATTTTTGAAAATTTTCAAAATTTAAGTCAACAGAAAGCAATCTTTAAACTTATTCTCACTCCTCAGTGACCCTCCCCCCCCCCCCCCCCCAAAAAAAAATAGTTTTATTAGTCATGTAAAATTTCCCTAAATATTCATTTCAAACAAAATCCTCAGAAACATTTTCAAAAAATTTCGAAGTTTCAAAAACTATACATTAGTAAATTATTATTTACTCGAGGGCTGGACCAATATTAAAATAAAGGTTAACATAAAATTTTAACAAAATCAATCAAACCGTTTCGGCTGTAGTTTAAGAACCGATAGATTTAAAGATAGACACACAAGGGTCAGACATAATTGTAGGAATCACTTTTTTGGGGGTTCAGGGCATACAAAGCGTCAAAACTCATTACACTATCCAGAGAAAATGTTTTTAAATACAACTATACTACTATATTGGAAAGCAGTGTAACTAATCTATTTTCGAAAAAGTATAATGTATTAAGATTAATCTTTATTCTAATATATTATATTTTATAAGTTTGACTGATTCAGTGATTCATTTTTCTGCTAATTGCAAAAGTAAGTTTTACAGTTATTAAAAGAAAAAAAAGATGAAACACCGCTGTCATATCAATTAGTAAATTTGAGAGAAAAATATTTATCTTTTATTCCCTAAGGAGGTTGTCACCACGTTTTATTTAAATACAACGAAAGTGATTATTTTTTCAATATAAACTTTGATCACGTTTTCTGAAAATACATTCAAACATGTTCAATTTATATTCTAATTATTTTATTATACAGTATATAGCAGAGAGTCTATATAAACAATAAATTAGCAAAGATAAAAAAAATCCGTTACTCTAACACTGCAAGAAACAAGTGGCAAGCATTCTCAGAATCTATTTGTGAAGTTAGTCAGATAACTGGAAATTTCGTATAATATAAATGTTCGAATAAGGAAACGATTTTTTTTCCTCCCGGCTACCAAAACTCAAAGTTAAACTTATTCTGTGGAAACGCCCCTTTCCTCCCTCTTTCCTTTTATGAACACACTCGTCTTTCTCTTTCCTTTCCCCATCCATATTCGCCCCCCCCCCCCATCAACCCCCTCTAATCTTTCTGTTTCAATGCGGGTCATGGTAGAGTTTTCACTCGTCGCGTACGCTGTTCGTCGACAAAGTTCATAAAGTCGCGAGTTCAGATATATTCTCCCTTTCATTTTACTCCTCTTCCCCTTTTCTACCGGTCCTTTTTGTTCCTCTGCACCCTTTCTCAACCCATACAACCCACAAACCCCCACCTTACATACAAAAAAAAAGTTTTCAAACTTTTGGGAATGCAAAATCTTAGTTCATAGGGAAGATTTCATTGTCTTTTAAAAGACCAATTTTCACCCCACTCCCCTTTTTCACTCCATTCGTAGTTTTCTGTCGTCCACTTTTCTTCAACTTCAATACTCTCCTCTTTATAGTTTAATTCAAGAGTTAACCTTTAATTATTTTTTAAAATTCTTTTTAGGATTAATTTTTGGTCGTAATATCGAAGTAGATAATAAATTATCAACCTAAATAATAAAAGAAAAAGTATTATTAGAATGAATACTGACGGACAAGACTATTAAAAAAAATCTTTTAGAAACAACTCTACGTGAATGTGACTAGAAGGTGTAGTAAGAAACAATTTAGGAAAAAATCCAAAATCGTAATACCTGCCTTGGATTCGTGATCCAACATCTTTTTAACAGGCAAACCTGACTAAATGTACATTACTATTTATTTCACGTGTGAATCAGTACTTAAAAAAAGCAAATGGTTTTACTATGAAATTGTAAACAAAATGCTACATTAAAAATATTTTATTTTGTTACACTCTCATTTTGCATATATTTTACTGAAAAATTAAATCCACATCTGTGGGAGCACATACTAAGACATCGGCATATTCCAGTATGGTTTTATGGTGAAGCGTAGCTCAAAGTTGGAATCCTGTACTTGTGCACTTAGGTCATTTTTTAACCCTAAATAGTTTCAAATTTTTCTTATACGCAAATTAAAGAAAATTTACTCTAAATTCTACCTTAGTTACCCCTTTAAATTTAGAGGGGATATATGATTTTCTACCAAAACAAGAGATTCTTATTGGACCTTACCACTAAATAATTCACACCCATTAAGTATCAAACCTACCCTTTAAAGGCAATAAAAATACATTTGCTATGAGCTGGACTTAAACTAGGACTTTGATGATCTAAAAATTCCTAATTAATTCGAATTATTAAAAAAAACTACATTTCTTAGCAAAAACTTGTAATTAAAGCATACGAGTAAATTAAACACGCACTTTAAAAATGAAAACCAAATAATACACTTGCGATGAAAAGCCTGTATGAACTAAACTCTTGCATTCTGCTAAATATAATATAGATTTACAAATATCTGCTTCAGAATAAAATATATTTTCTCTCAATGCAATCCTCACCAGTTTGTTGCAATCTCACCAGGAATGTATATTTTATAACCAAACAAGCAAAGAGGATACAAAGTTCATCAACTATATTATTATCTTCTCATTCAGACAACTGTAATACAAGTTCATGGCCTACTTTATTTTCTCATTCCGACAATTGTGTGCTTAAAAATAATGTATGTTTTAGTATTTATGCATCCAAAAATATTAGTATTGTTTTAAAATATACTTATTTAATATAAATGCTTAAGGTTAATTAAAAATTATCTGAAATTCCTCGAAAATAGCCTAATATAAACAATCCAAGAAAATATAGTCTAAAAATCAAATATGTCAAAAAATGGTTCAAATACGACTCGTAAAAAAAAGTTTCCACAACCAAGGGATCATGAACAAAATTTATGTACACATGAACATGGTCTGTGAGCCACTTATAAAAAGGATATATCCTCAAAATAAGAGCCCTGGCTATCAGTAAACACCCTTAAGTTATTTTATATTATTATGTATATAGGGGGTGGGGGAGGGTCAGGTTAGTCAAATAGACAGTCATGGAAGAAACATTTTAATGGTACAGTCCTGTCAAGCCTTGATTCATCTGGATAAAACAACAACCGCCACTGCTTTCAACAACGTAAACAAGAAGTGTTCCGTGTTGGTACAGTTCATTATTATTTATTATTATTATTATTATTATTATTATATTATTATTAGAGAGCTAAATCGCTTCTAGATCTACTTTATATATTCACACGTCAAGTCATGCAAATACAGCTGTCAAATTTGATGGATATTATCATTACCTATAAAATAAAATAAATAGTAAAGGGTTATAAATTCTGTCCCCAAAAAATATGTTTGTATAATATTAATGAAACACTCTTTCTATGAATACTAGACTAAAATAAAACAAAATTGTATGGTACTGCTCAGATACACTCTTTTTATTCTAATATACAAGTCTTTACTAAGAACTCGTAAGATTTTTTAAAACGATATCCTATACATTGATACAGAAACACTTCACTAAAGAGCATTAATGAAATAATACATATTTTTTTACAGAAACACTGAGAAAGGGAAACATCTTTTTTTCTACCAAAGAGCATAAAATTCGATTAATATTGTCAAAGAGCTCCATTAAAATATATATTTGTTGTAGCTCTGAAACTATTGATTTTATAAAAATATATTTAAAATACAAAATATGTTGAATTGTACGACAACTTTACGTTATTTCGTATCTAGAATAGTTCCAGAACCCGCCTCGGTGGCGTAGTTGGCTAACGCGCTAGTCGTGTTGAGCTCGACTGCTGAGGGTGGAGAGATCGAGGTTCGAATCTCAGTCCAGTGAACTGGGGATGTTTTTTCCTAAATGTTTTTCCACTCTCCCTCCACGCAAATTCGGGTTCACTTCCTCTAATTCACCCCCCAATTCCTAATCCATTATCGTAATTAATACTTAAAGCATATAACCCGAACGGGTAGTAAGACGCGGTGCTAAATAATATTATTATTATTATAATAGATCCAGAGATAAGATCAATAATTGACATTTCATTAATGTATTATATTTTTATATTATTATTATATTATTAGCACCGCGTTGTACTACCCGTTCGGGTTATACGCTTTAAGTACTGATTATGCTAATGGGATAGAATTGGGAAGGTTGAATTAGATGAAGTGAGCCCACATTTGCGTGGAGGGAGAGTGGAAAACCATTTAGGAAAAACCACCCCCAGTTCACCCGACCGAGATTCGAACCTCGATCTCCCCGTCCTCAGCAGTCGAGCTCAACACGACTAGCGTGTTAGCTAACTACGCCACTGAGGTGGGTCGGCTAATATAAAATCGTCTTAAAGACAATTTTCACGGGAAAATGAGTCACCATTTTGTTTGTAATATTAATACCTGAATACAAAAGTAAATCAAAACCTTTTTAGCTTATTTGGAGAAAATCTGTTTTCTCTTTATGACTTTCAGTAAACTACCATAACTTCTGTTTATAGATCTAATTTCAAAAAATCCTTGTGGGGGACCCTATAGGAATTTTATTCTGGTAAGTTTCAGCCCAATCAGTAAAATCGCTTAGGCTTTAGGCCGAGGTACAGACAAGTAGACGACATCGTGAAAATAACTTTTTTTGTTTTAGGGAGTCATGAAATGTTGACATTTAACCAAATCTCACTTTTAATTTTATTTGACGATCAAAATATTCGTACATCTCTTTCCTTGGGGTCTAAAGAAAGCAAAACAGTAGCAAACCTTGAAGCTTACATTTAATAAATATCAAATGAATCACCAGATATTAAAAAAAATGCAACAAATTATTTCAAATGGGCCCGCGTCATACTGAAACTATTCTACCGGGTTGTTGTAATGTGGGTTAAGGAATCCCGAATGATGTACCAACTATGCTGGCTTATTGAAAACAGATGATGTGTGAAACTCTGCTAGCTTGGACATCATCAATAAACACTTTATCAACGGTTGAAAATGGCATCACACATGGTGTTGGTCATGTATGTAATTGCATGTTTATTGCTCCAACACCCTAGCTGACTGGAGAAGCAGTACTCCGATTTAAAATAATTAGTGTTATGACAGAACTGACATTTTAAAATAGGTGAGCAGTAAACTACCTAATTTTTTTCATAGAAATAAAATATGATTTTGTAACTCATACTAAACACTCTTGATATACATTTTTGAAAAAAAAAAGAAGAGAAATATTAGTTAACTACCGTACATCTATTTTTATTTTTAGAAAAATACTTGTACACAATGGTAAGGTATTTATCTTTCCCTAGAGAGCAATTTTTAACTGAATCTTAAGTACATTTATTTTCAAACAAATTTAAAAAAAATTCAAACGAATAATCTCTGCTTAACCACTCTTGAATAAATGAATATTTTTTATCGTGTTAAACTCTACCCAGATTTAAATTTTTAACAAAACCATTTGATTTGTTTTCGAAATATTTAATGTGGTACAGCAAATCATACGAAACTAACCTTAATGTTAAAGTTATACTTTTTTTTTAGCACTGTGTCTTATTACCCGTTTGGCTATACGCTTATGTACCAATTACTCTAATGGTCTTAGGGCTTAGGAAGCCTATATTTAGAGGAAGTATAACCGCATTTGCATGGAGAGAATGTGGAAAACTATTATAAAATAAAATAATAACTTACAATTTTTTTCTAATAAGTTATATATAATGATGGTTTTTAAGATAATTGTGATATATATATATATATCATAAAAAGATAAGTTTTTACTTTATCATATTAAGATAAAATATTGTAGTGAAAATTTCGATCGCGAAATTATAATTAATCTTTAAGTTTTATGTGGAACCTAACCCAAAAAGTGGATTATACAATATGTGTGTTTTTTGTCTGGGTGTCTGTCCCTGTACGAAGGTCCAAAATAGTTTGATAAATGATTTTATAAATTGAGATTTAAATGTTAAATAGCCATACTTCAGGAGGTTTTTTTTTTTCTTTCCTAGTTTGGTCATATCTTTTAAATTAAGAGCGGCTTACCGACGAGTGATATTTGAAAATTACAAATTTTTCAAATATAGCTTTAATTTTTTTGATTTAAAA
This sequence comes from Timema cristinae, assembly GCA_039000515.1. NCBI lineage: Eukaryota > Metazoa > Arthropoda > Insecta > Phasmatodea > Timematidae > Timema > Timema cristinae. The sequence goes on along the minus strand of JBCFYV010011172.1, from coordinate 17,603,558 downwards.
TGGATGTATAGAGGGAGTAGTTGACCTGACAAATAACAATGTACTCCCGTTTTCTGTCGGAAAGATTGCTTGAGTAGTTTTGAAAGTTTAATATAAAAGTCTCTAAAGATTTTGATTAAAATGCAAATCCATAGTGTTTGACATAAAAAGTAAAATGTATGCCTGATTTCTGGTGAAAAATTGATTTAAATGTTAGTTTCTTGATGACTGATTTTTTTTAAATTTGAAATACTTTTTAAAAAGGCTTAAATGTTTTGGTTCAAAGTGAATGTAAAATAAATAATTTATAAGATAAATAATTTTATATATCAATTTGTTTTTCTCTGCAAATATTATTTAATAGTATTTTTAAATAATTGTTTTATAAAATTAAAAAAAAAATTGAAAATAACACCAACAATTTATTTTTCGAATTTGATATATTGGGTTACTTTACACCATACATATATATTTCAATAAAATAATATATTTTTTAAGTATATTTCAAGCATGAAAATTTTAGTAAGTTTTAATTTTGTTTGAAATGGACCATTAAGATTTAGTTCAAAATGGGAATAAAAATTTGATTTTAAAGATAAATAAGAATATGTTTTTATTTGACAAATAAAATTTGAGACTATTTTAATAATAAACGGATATTTGAAACATATGGTTTTTTTTTTAAATTATTTGAACATTTTGGTCTCTAATATGTAATATATGAAGAGTTTTTGATTGTTATTAACAAGGCTATAAGTTTGTATTTCTGAGGAATTGTTATTTAAAAAAAAAGCTTTAGTACAATATATGAGAAAGTTGGTACGATGTGTCGTAAAATTATTTAAAAGTTCCTGCCTACCAAGTGTGAAAATATCTACGCCACTAAAGCGATCTTTGCTCTCTGTTGTCAACGAACGTTTGAAATTCAAGCTTTAGAGCTGTGTTGCACGTATTGATCGAACCAAGAGGTTTTCATATCTCTGCGTCTTATTACAGCCCCACCGTCGTTATGACCGTCTTAAACCTCTTCCTTCTCCAGCCACAAATACTAACAGATAGAAGGGAGACCGCTATTGTATATCTAGATCTCACAGTAAGAACCGACTTTCAGTTAAACTTACGGTCCATAGCCTTCAGGGAGGAGCAACATTTGCTTGCAGCCCGGCCATATAGAATATACAATCTGATTCTTAGAGGAAATACAAATAATTTTTTTATTTTGCACTCAGAATTAATAAAATATTTTAAAGAAAATTGGATTTAAATGGCAAAGTTGTGTAGACTCCACCCCTTATTCCTTAAAGTCGTGTCATGATTGCTTTGGTAGCTTTTGAGAGGTTTTGGAATCAACACAAGCGATTTGGAGTATGGAGCTGGTTAGCATGTTTTTTTTAGCACTACGTCTTACTACCCATTCTACGCTTATTTACTAATTAACCTAATGGTTCTTAGGGATTTGTAAGGTTACATTTAAAGGAAATGTACCAGCGTTTGCCTGAAAGGGGAGTGGAAAAAACCACCCTCAGTACACCCGAACGAGATTCGAACCTCCATCTCCCCCGTATTTGGCAATCCAGTCTACCGTGAGAGTAGCGCGTTAGACCATGCAGCAATCAAAGCGGGTTGTTGGTTATTGGATAAAAGAAAGTAGAGGTGTTCCAGACGTTTACGAATCCCGCAATATTTAATAAGTTACTTGAAAATTTTAAGAATAGTTTTCAAATATAATAAGATAAACTTATCAGCACGTTTTTGACTAGTTAAAAAAATTAAACCTTGAGTTTAAATTTACGCGAAAATCTGTGTTATTGAGATTAAAGAAATAAGTTACAAACCTATATATAACCATGTTTTATCAAATAAATTCAGGTTTTGATACGGTTTTATGAAAGCGACCACACACTTTTGTAAAACCTTTTAAACTTAACTTTTTTTTTTGACCAGCCTGTACTTTTGCCTAAATTTTGTTGAAAACAATATTAAAACATATCACACCACTTAATAAATAATCCGGGATTTTTAAATTTCTGCAACGGTTCTCATTACTTTACTATGAAGCGCCATTAAAGCCGTTTTGTTTTAATCCGCACCAACGCAGCTAAATTAATTAAATTAGTATATTTGAAATAAAAGAGTACCATCCCTATTCCCTGCGTTCTGTGTCACATGAAGTGATTGGTTGATTCCAGAGGTCCGCGCGGTTGGATGGCTTGCGGTGAGAGTCCGGTGAGTAATTAGTTAGGTGATTACAGGTTGACATCAAGTGGTTGAAAGAGAGAGAGAGGGATGGAAAATAAAGAAGGATGAGAGAGAAGGAGTCGGATTACTCGTTAAGTCGTAGCCATCATCGCCTATGCTGGGAACGGAGGATGAAATCGGCGAATGGCGTTCCATTTCAAGCGGGCAAAGGATCACCAACAAAATACAATCCAACTGACGTCGGTACGCGTCGGTGAGCACGCGTACTAAACATCGAGCTCATCTTAGTCTGATTTTGCTAATGATGAGGCGTTGTGGGGTTCGAATCTTATTTGTGTGTAAAGACGGTAATTTTAATAAATAATTTATTATTATTTATCCAAGTAACTGCGGGTACATTTTATCTAAATTATACTTTATTCATCTCTATTTCAAATGATTATTAAAGTGTTCAGTGTTACCACCCTACCTAGTTAAAAAGTTTTTTTTTTAACAAGATTCAGTAAATCCCTAAAATGTAATTTAAATTCCCAATTATCAATTTTAAAATATAAGGGCCAACGTTTACACAAAAAAAGGCTAGATTCAAACACCGTCGGGAACTCTTACTGCGCCTGCGTAACATTTTGCTACGCCCATCAAAACAAAGTAGAAAAAGGGGTCTTTAATTTTATCTTACTGCCAATTTTATTTTGTATGCAATTTTATGTGTGTATGTCCTGATTGACAAACAATTACCACTCTTTAACCACTTCGGTTGTCTTATGGTCTAAGGCACTACTCTATAAATATCCTGTAGAAGACGAGAAGATAGAGGCTCTATCATGGTCAGATGCACGGAAAGTGATTTTTCCTAAATGGTTTTACTCTCTTTCTCCATGAAAATTTTGTATAATTCATCTAAATTTAACCTTCCTAATCCCTAGCACATAAGTTTAATTAGTACATAAGCTTATAGCCCAAACGGGTAGTAAGATACGATGCTGGAAAAATTACAACTCTTAACAAATTTTATATCGGAGTGAATCTTTTTCAGTCTTTAGATTTACAAAATATAATGATACCCATTTTTGTATACAAACAAATCAATTTTCGTTTTTAAAATTTCGTGGTTACTGAAAATAGAGCAATACAGTAAAGGCATCTGGCTATACTTTCTAGTACAGTTGTTCCATTGACCTATTTGGTAGTCTTATGAAGCCACTGGACCATTTCTCAGAATATTTTTAAATTTATAACATAAAATGCAGAGTTTTGTTAACAAATATTATTTAAATAGTCTTAATAGTATTAAAAAAAGAACATATGGTATTTTAGGTTATTATTTATTAACTCATAAAATATCAAAAACAATACACGAAATCAAAAATGAGTTTGTTGGTTGTTTGGTTTTTTTTTCATGCACAAACCATTGTACCGATTTTGCTGAAATTGCACAGGAATATTCGTTTAACATAAGGTTAGTTGTAATTTACTTCCACCATCTTTCAAAATGATGGCTACAAAACACTAGTTTTGAACTTTTTCTCAAGGTCTGGTTATTGGATTTTAATTGGACCAACTTTTAATGATTCATATATATATATACATATTCGGCATAGCGGCCATCTTGAAATAAACTGGTGACTATAAATGGAGAGCTTTGAAATGTGTTGCTGGAGAGGACCTTACAAGATCAGGTGGTCATACAAGGTGACAAATGAAGAAGTCCTAAGAAGATGAATGTGATTCTTCAGTACAAAGAAAACAAGATCAGACGCATCTTAAGGAGGAACTGTCTTCTATACGTCATAAATGGAAATGTTGAGGGAAATAGGAGCTTAGGAAGGAGGATTCAAATATTGTACGACATGAAGGAAAGAAGAAAATTCTGGGAACTGAAGGAGGAGGCAGAGGACAGGGTGCATTAGCTGTTTAAGTTCATTCTGTCCTAAGACAAAATACCTACTAATAATAATAGCCCGTACAGAGAGATAGCCCTTAAACATTCGAATACAATAATATTACTATAAATGTGTTGCCTGAAGATAATATAGGCTAGTTAATGCTATTTTTTTTAAAAATCTATATAAAGGTGACGTATCATTTTTGTTCCCACAAGTTCACGGATCTGCTGAAATATTATCACGCATCACAGTTTAATAACTTGGTTCTAGTTCACTCCTCACCACTAAATTAGTGCGAATACATGGATGGACTACAAATGGGAGAAAACCAAACAGTACCTGGTAGAAGATTGGAACTATACACAAAATGTATGATAGGAGTTTATCCAATCTTTCCTTGGGTCATCAGTCGTACCTGCCACGCACTCTATCACTATATTACGAGGGGGAGTTACCTTGGTAATACATAGTAATAAGGTGGCTGCATGGTCTACGCTCTAAGGCGTCACTGTTGCATTAGACTGGACTGTAGATGACGGGGTTCGAATACTGGTAGGCTGTATTGCAGGACCGAGGGGTGGGGGTGTTTCTTAAATGGATTCTAACTCTCTCGCCACACATGTGAGTATACTTCCTCTCAATTAAACCTTCCTTATCCCTAACACATTAGCGTAGTTAGTAAATATGTGTATACGCCGTATTGGTAGTATAACATAGTGCTTACAAAATATGTAGTGTTCTAAAATATACTGAAGAGGGGGGTATGGGTCTGATTTGGGACACCCAATTATTCTTTAATTTAAGTCAAAGCCATTTCTTATCCCATTGCCTTACACATGATTGTATTAGGGGAACCATTGTTGGTAAACTACTCGAATTTATAAGGACGATTAGTTCAGTTTTTTCAGGAGGGGGGGGGGGGGGGGGGGAAAGAGTTTAGCCTTTCGGTTCCTGTGGTGAATATCCCAACAGGAGGTGATAATAAATTTTATTTAAATATTGGATTTTTTCGAAAAATAATTATAGTTTTATATATATATATATATATATATATATATATATATATATATATATATATAAATATAAAGGGTCATCATCAGGATTTTATAAGACTAGATATATCTAACGGTTTAGGCATTGAGTAGTTATACAAAAATTTATATTTTAATAAGATTTTCGAATATCTAGCATAGAGGTTAGGTATAAACCCCCTGAAATGAGTTGAGTTTTTCTCTGGGGTCACCAAAAGTTTATTTCGGATCCATTCTCCTGCCCTAACCTTCCCCCCCATAAAATAAAATAAAAAGTTTTTATGCCACTGGAAGTAAAAACATACTTTGAAAAAAAAACTAAGCTAATTAAATTTTATTTTAAAACTGTCATTGGATATTTTTTTTTATCGTGAAACCTCGTCACATATCCAAAACTTGTTGAACAACTTTATTATCAAGTTACCTCTAACTTCTCCCACGGAAACGGTAGGGAAATATACCCTTAATACTCATTTCTGTGAACATTTCTCCCTCCTAAGTAACAAGAGAAAGTTGCACTGTTTCTCTTAACGAGATGACTCCTAGTCATAGGGGTGTCATAAGCAGTTCAAATTATGGTGAAGAGAATGGCGACGACCTGCTTACCTTACACACTTTTACAAAAAAAATAATAATTCTGAAATGGGTGAAATTCCAGTAAGGTTAAGAGGAGAGGTTTTTTTTTTTGCAAAGAGTATAGAGAGAATGACTGTGGAGGTAAGGGGTAAAGCTGAGGGGTATTGGAAAGGGAGGGGAAGAATCAAATAGAGGGAAAGAGATAGAGAAAATACCGGGATATGCAAAACTAAAGTAAAGGACAAGGTAATTGAAATGGCGGCTAATTTCCATATGGTAATGAGGCTAGGCGGTCAGCTATATGCACTAAGTGGGGTTCGGTCGGTGAAAGAAGGAGCTATCGGACATATCTATGATAGGTTTTGAGAATAATTCATACCTTTCCTTAAAACACCTTGCATGATAGAAAAAATATATCACAGGATGATAAAATATATTTAATGTCTTTAATGTAGTTAAACACGTTCGGGCGATCCACAAATGTACACCAATGAGAGTAGGAATGAAATTGATGGAATTTAGAGATAAGTGTAACTGCATTTGTACGGAGAAATAATGAGAAGCCATGTATGTTACAAAGTATAAACAAATCAATTCACCCGGCAGGGGTTTAGATCCCGACCTTCGCGTCACCGAAAAAAATAATTGACAAGAGGATACTTACGCTATTTTCTCCGTGATCATCGGAATTAATATTAAAAAAAGCTTACAACAAATTTTCCAACATTTTACCGAATTTATAATAACTGTGTTGTCAAATAAATGTAAAGATAATGTAATATATAAAATAAATATTATAAATTAGCTTATAACTATTTTTTTATAAATATTGGAAATTGCATGTAATATACACAAACTGTATGAGTTATATATATAAAAATATGTAATTAATTTATTTACATATATATATTTGAGATATTTCATAAAAGCAATTTATAACATATAAATATATGTGTTTATTAAATATACATAATATATTCAATTGACTCTTCTTTCGATTAAAATGTAATTTATATATGCTAGATATTTCATAAAAAATGTTATAAAAGCTACATAAACACCTCATTTATTAAAAAATATAGTTTATCAGATTTTGTTATATGAGATATTTTGTTATATAAAAAAATATGCTTAGTTCAATTCTAAATTTTAAATAAAACAAAATAATTCATATTAACACCGGTCGTCAATGTTTTGTGTTTCGACTGCTCTATTAGTATTCACCATAGCTATTATTGTACTCATTTTAAACGTTTTCATCCTTTTCTTTTTATCTTAGTCTCAATTGTTCGGTAATTAACTAGATAGTAACTGTTTCTCATATGTTAATATTCATTGGAAACAATCATCTTCCTTTTACTTGGTTTGGATGTCAATATTAAAAACTTGATTAGTTGTAGATTTTGTTAGTACTGCGTCTTACCACACGTTGGGGGTGTATACTCATGTACTAATTTTACTAATGGTATATGGATTAGGAAGACTATATTTACAGGAAGTAACAACGCATTTGGGTGACCTGGTGGTCTAGGGGTAAGGTGTCAGACTTCTATGCTGGCTGCCGGGGTTCAATCCTCGGTCCCGGCACAGATTTATTTGATTTCCAAACCCTTCCTTCACCTCTGACAAGATATCTTGTGAATGTGGGGAATGCCAGGCCTCCACCGTGGTTCGGATTCCACGTTAAACTATAGGTCCTTCATTTCATCTCACAATCACCCTACCATTACACATTAGCGTAAGTGCGTATAACCCGAACGGGTAGTAAGATGCAGTGCTAATAATAATAATAATAATAATAACTCATTTGCGTAGAGGAAGAGTGGTAAACAGTTTTTGAAATAACACCCTCTATATATCACACCAGATTCGAGCCTCTATCTCATCATTGGCAGTCTAGTATACTGCGAGTGCAGCACCTTAGACTATGCGGCCACTGAAGCGAGTTAGTTCCAAGTTCACCGATGGAAAATGTTTGGTTATTTGTCCAATTTTTCCACTCTGAACCAAAGCAACCTTGTTCTACTCGGTTAAAAATAATAGAAATGAGATAGAACGTTCATAAATCCTTCAAAGCTCTGCGCTAAATAGAAAGCTTGGGACTTTGATGAATGAGCTATTTCCTTTGGTTTTGAAAGGAAAGAATTTTTGCTGTCTATTTGAAGTTTTAGACAAAGTAAAAAAAAAAAAGGTTAATACTTTTTACTTAGTTTGCTAATGTCTATGGTTACACAAATAGTCTGTCTTGTAATCCAACTTAACTGAAGACAAAAACATACTCCCTCAAGGCCAGGAATATTAATTTCTGATTAAAATAATAAAATTTTATTCCCTTATTTCTATTTATTTTGGCCCCACCTAGAATCAAATGAGAGATCTCAGATACCCAAGACCATTAAACATAATCAATCAACTATGAGGTTGGGTGATAAATTATTTATCTGCTTTTATATCATAATTTGGGACAAGGCTTATCCTTGTGTCAAAGTGAAATTCTGTTTATTTCAAAAGTTTAAATTTTAAATTCGATTGTTTGGGGAAAAAAAATGTTATAACTTGCATAAAACTTTTAAGAAAACAATCCTCACATTATTTTAAAATATTTGTGAATCTATCAACAAATTACTTTATTTGATAAAGAAAGGTTAGATCTAGGTTTATAACTAGGGGGCGGATTTATAGGCAATAATTTTTTTAAAAAGGCAGGCAAATAGGCACTAAAAATCACAAGTATAGGAACACAAGTAAAATAAAAGGGAATAATAGCACTAAAAAGAAAAAATATGCAAATAAATAGGCATAGTAATGCAAAAACAGGCACCAAAACACTAACCATTTTTATTATTCACTCTTAAAACCCAGCATACACTTTCCATAAACACATATTAATTACTATTAAAGTTAATTATCAAATACTTCTCAAGATTTTCAGGTGTAAATTTTGTTCTGTTGTCTGACAAAATAGTTTTTATACTGTGAGAAACTTCTCTCGACTTCACATGAAGTCATTGGGCAAAACTTCAGACAAGCTATTTCAGCTGGGCTAAGCTTGACTTCTGTGAGTGATGTAGTTTGTCCTTCTAAGATATCCGCAATACTTGCCATCACTTTCCACCCAGGTTTCACTGCATATATCTGTTAAATTTGTCAACGATGGCTGTGTCAACTGAGCCAGAAGCCTGATTCAGGTTTTCTTCTATTCCTTGCATTATTTTCACAACTTTCATATGAGGCAAATCCTTTTGCCTCTAAGGCTGTGATTGCTCCAGGAAGATTTCCAAAATTGCTTTTTACGTATGCCAGATTCGCACTGACACTTGAGCAGGAGATGGCAGCATTTGCTTCTGTAATGGCGACAGCTCGTTCCTCGTCAAATGTTTGGACTACCTACAATCAAAACGGTTGGTATAGCAAAACTCACAATTCTTTCAATATATTGTGTTCTACAAGTATAACCATTAAATTAATTTTTTTTTTTCCCCAATAATGTGGACGGACAGGTGGAATCAATAAAACTAGTGGTAAACGCTCACTGCAATTTTAATTTGGAAACGCACCTAAAGATAGTGTATTGTATAATACCTTTTGAATCTCACCCAGGTAATCTGCATAGTACAACGCAGCATGAAGCCATGTACCCCAACGCGTTAACACTGGCTGTGGTGGCAAAGGTGTGTTGTTGGGCAGGGTGGCCATTAAATGAGAAGATTTGTGATGGGGCCTTCAAAAACACTTTCTTGACTGTGTAAATAATAGCGTTAACATTTTTAAAACGTTATCAAATATCTTCTGCAACCCTATTAACAGCATGCGCCAGACAAGTCACGTGAATTAACTTGGTGTAGAATACTTTTAAGCTCGCAGCCGCTTTCAACATGTAGGCCGCACTGTCTGTCAGCAACACCAAAAACCTTTCGTCGTTGTTTTCTGATTGCCACAGGACACCTAATATAAACAAATTAACTTATTTATAATTATAATTTTTACAGGACTAACACTGTGAATCATTCAATTAACACAGTATATCTTGTGCAATTACATTATATACTTACGCAAAGCATCACGAACAACTATGGCAATTATCGAGCTGTTGGTTGCCTCAAGCATCTTTGAAACAACCAAGTGAGGTTTCCCGGGAACCCGTAGAGTCTAGTTTTCCTACAACCACTTTTGCAACATATCTGCCACAGCGGTCAGTGGTTTCATCAACAGTAGCCCAGATGTATGATTCTCCAATATCTTCTCGGATTTTCTCAACTGTCTTAAACGAAATAAAAAGAATTTTTACTGTAAATAGTTTAAATAAATAATATATCAGTTAATATTTTTTAATGTCAGAAATAAATAACTCCTATTGTAAAAACTTACGGATAAATAGGTTGAATGCAAGTAGTGTTTCCTCAGAGTTGATTCATCTGGTATTTTCATGTTGGTATATTTGTTGATTGGATTCTCCAGCTTCTTCCAAGGAATATTTGCAGCTACCATCGCAGAGCATAAGTCAGCATAAAATTGCTATTGGGTTCTATCGGTATTGTTAACTTTAGGAAAAAATTGTTGAGATCCTTTTTTCTTTCAGAATTCTTCATATGTATTGTAGTATTTTTGTTTTGTTCTAGGTGATACTTCTTCTCGCATTTACCTAAATATTAAAAATGAAATTTTCATCCAGTAATATATAAGTGGATTCTACAAATTAGCAAAGCATCACCTAACAAGAGAACTAAGATTGCTTTTTTTTTTCGATCGTAATGTTACGCTTTGGTAAATATTTCCACTTTGTCGTTGAAATCCATCAATAAAAAATTAGATCTAGTTTGAACAATAGCAAATAATCATGATTTACTTTTAAACCGTAGACAATATATTTAATAAAAACCTTGACTTTCAAAATTAATAATTTCATCTCCCCTTTTGAAAAGATAACTTACCTCCTTGGAACATGGCTGACAAAAAATTATTTTGCCATCCGTTGTGATATTCCTATCACTACCAATCCACTGTTTGAATAATACACTTTTACACGATTTCTCTTTAGGCATTTTCTACTATTTCAATAATTTACACTGAGTCCAATACAAAGAAATATTAATGAACAGATATGCACACCTAACAACAGCGTAATATACACAACCACTGAATGAACTGACACTGTTGTGCGCTAGAAGAAAATCTTTGTTGCCGGACTGACCAGTCTGAACCTATCAGACCACTGGATACATGGGTTTTTCCTAACTATCACGAGTATCCACGTGGAGTAACCTAAGTAGTGAAGGAGGAGGGGGGAGGGGGGGTTTGGGGCAGCCGCAAGTATTTAGAAAGAAAAAAAAGAGGGTGGGAGGAAAGAGAGATATAAAAAGGGACTTTAAGCTCCCATTTGTAAAATAGGCACTAAACAGCGAAATAGGAATTAATAGGCACTATAAAAGTTGTCACATTATCTTCGCAATAATCGAAAATAAATTTATACTTCAAAAGCTTACTTTTCAAAGCATAGGAATAAAAAAGGCATTTAGGGCAAAATCCACCACCAATTTATAACCTTTTGATCTATCTCACAATTACAATTCTTAGTGTAAACAGTCGTTGAATTTTTTTTTAAATTTGAACTCAAAATTTAAACTTTATAATAGGTCAGAAACATGATTATAATTTTCGCCTTTATTTAATTGAAAACGATACTAAAAACTATATGGAAACTTTTTTAATAATTTGGGATTTCTAAACGTTTGCATCACATTACCATACAGTCAACCTCATTATAACTCCCCGCAATCACTTCTAGATTAGAATCAGCTGTGTGAGAAATTATATGAATAATTCCGCTATTAAATAGGTTATTTTAATACGACTATACTACCATTAATAAAAAAATATTACCCTATTTAATTCAATGGCTCTTTGCATAAAGTTAGAAAACTCGTGTCAACTTTGATTTAGATGTACCATTAACATTAGTTGGGTAAACCAGTTTGGAACATAAATATTAATTTATTTTATTCGTGTTTGCATTTTAAAGTTTTTAACCCCCCTGAAAAATTAACGGTTGAAATTTAATCACAGTAATTAATTTTTTATAAACTTTAGGTGTGAAATGTACACGCTACGTTGTTCTAACTTTTTTAAACCTAGATTATTATCTTTTCTCCCACACTTTTTTATCTAAAAATCTCGAATTAATAATAAATAAATAATTATCTATTTTTATTATTAATTATAAATGTCTACAAACTGTAGCGAGATGTTCGACATCCTAAAACCCGCTTCGGTGACCCCGTGGTCTAATGCGCTAATCTCATTTTGGACTCGACTTTAAGAACGGGGAGATTAGAGTTCTATCCCACTGAGGTGCACTGAGAGTGGTTTTCCTAAATGGTTTCCCATCCTCCCTCCATGCTAATGAGTGTGTATGTACTTACTCTAAAGTAAGACTTCCTAATCCCTAACCCATTAGTGTGATTAGTAGGCTACATAGGCGTATAGCCTGAATAAGTAGTGAATGTGCGTTTGGACCATGCCTTTCTTCATGCACATGAGGCATGCAACTAGGCGCACCGGAGCAGGAGAGCATGTAACTGCTCATGTCCCAAATGTAGCTGTGCATCTAACCGCAGGAAGTGCTCCCAAATATTTGGGGAGCATGTTGCAACGATCTTGCCTCAAAGTAACTAGAGAACTGTTAAAAGTACTTTGTACTAGAGCCATTACGACCTTTATAAACTTACCTTCACATAACCAGAGAGTGCCTTGATGATGGCCACACGTACTTCTGGAATTATGACTGAAATTGATGACACCGATATTTAAACTGGTACATCAATCTCTGACAGCTGTCACCCGTTGCCAAAAAACGAAGACCGACCAATAATCGTGTACTTGCTGGTATGGCATCCCTAAAGGTAATATCTTGTTTTGAAATGTGTGGTTCCACCGTACTCAGCAAAATATCGAAATCATTTGGGGACATTCTTGTGAAGTTCTTAAACAGTCGACCTCTATCTAATTCGCTCACTTTTGATAGTATTCCTGCGCTTAATGAACGTTAATCTAGGAACTGACTCATCCAGAACTCACGACGCTTTCGTTTCTTTTGACGTCGTAAAATAACGATAGCTGCAGCGACGCCTGCAGCAAGTACTTCCCGCGACGACATCTCTAGCGCATGGAAAAAGATGCAAAAGTGTAAACAGGTCAGGTTGTATAAGGCAAGATGCAAGAATCAAGAGGCGAGAGGCAAGAGGCAAGCCTTTGCGCGTATAATGTTGCATGAAATAAGACACAAGTCTAAACGCACCTTGAGACGCGGTGCTAAAAAAAATTATAATGGTATATCCATTTGTTTCCCACGCAAATGCGGTTACGTTTAATATAGTATTCTTTTTACATTCCTCCTCTCTACCCATAAGTCTATTTAAATGCGAATAACTTGAATGGTTAGTAAGCCAAAGTAAGCTGTTCTAACTTTTGATAGATATTATCACTACTCTAAAATAGCGATAGTTAGTATTAACTAAATATCAATATCACCTACCTCGGTGGTCACATGGTCTATTGCGTCACTCTTGTTTCAAAGTCGACAGCCATGACTGGAAGCTAGAGGTTTGTGTCCTGGTAATGTATACTGAGGTGGTTCTATTTCTTAAATGGTTGCATATGCTCCCTATACGCATATGCGGATACATTCCTTCAAAATATACCTTCTCCATCCATATCTCACTAGAGTAATTGGTTAATACGTGTGATTTGGTAGTAAGAAAATCGATATAGACCACAAATAAATATGTCTCTATGTTCTTCTTGGTCATATAAGCTAGTTTTTAAGCCGTGTATTGATACATATAAATTAATACTTGTACTTTATCTCGGAAAAGAAAGTATTGTGATCGTGCAACAAATTTAATCTTAGATTTTGATGGATTTTGACGTTATATGACCTCCCACCCCAACCTAATTAGAAAAAGTATTTTTTTGGGAAATCTTCTGTATTCTGTCTGTCTGCCTCTCGTCTCTCTGTTACTAAGACTAGAGCAGAAACCATTTTTCTGATCAGGAGCAAACTTTTATCTAGGGTTTACATAAGCTTCCCAACATTAAATAAAGTTTAATTTAATTAAGGGTGAAAAATGATTTTTATTTTATTCTCTAAATTGACTCAAAAGAATTTGATTAAAACTTATATCCAATCACTATTGTGTTCAAGTGGTCAGATTTTCTGGCTAAAGAACCAGAGATTCTGGGTTTGATTCCCGGCCTTCCAGATATTACTATGAAGCTGTTGGTTTGGAACGGAGTAAAACTCCGCCTCTTGAAGACAAATGAGGAGTACCTGGATGAAAGGTAACGGCTCCGGTCTAGAAAACTGAGATTAATGGATTGAGGTTTTGACCAAAGACACCTTCTATCCGCGATGTTGGTGATATATTCACCGGCATATGGCGGTAACACTTTTGGAATGGCTCTCTTGCGTGATGACGTCATGGAGTATATCCAGTCATTGTTACTTTCTCGCTATCTTACAGGTAGAGAAAGTATTGTGATCGTACAAAACTAGAGATTTTGATGAATTTAGACGTTTCATGACCCCCTGAATCCGAAAAAGTCATTTTTTAATTTCCGTCTGTCTGTCTGTACCTCCAACTAGAGCCTACAATCTTTAACCGATCGGGCTAAACCTTGGTATCTAGGGTTTTCATAGGGTTGCCCCGAAGGGTTTTTGGAATTGGATATCTAACCCTAAAATTAAGGGTCAGCTCTAACGATTTTGATTAAATTTCATTTCTAAACATTTCTAAATATTCCAAACAAAATGGCTACTCCCAATATTTAGGCAAAATGACTTTAGGGCTCCGGTCTAATGCGTATATTCTCATTTTTTTTTATCATACCTACGAAACTATTTGAGATATGAAACTACTTATCATTACACTTATGTAGATCTATTTATAATACAAATATTTTATCTATGGCATACTTTTATAAAACCAATAACTTTCAAGCTATACGCAAGTATTTATATTTTTTAACTTTTCGAACACAAAAGGTAAAGCATTGCAACCGCAAAGAAAAAAATCTAATTTGAAATGATGATGGATGTCGACGTCTCATAACCCCGTGAACTCTAAATAGTGTGCTTTGCAATGCCGTCTGTCTATTTGTGTATTTATTTTACTTATACTTAAGCCTAGTTTAATATAGGGCCAAAAGAGAATAAATCGATTTTCTCAAAATCGGCTGTAACGATTTTGATTAAAGCTCGTATCTAGACGCTGATTAAGATTATAAATAAACTGGCTACTTTCATTTTCCCATGAAAATGAATTTTATGGTACATTAAAAAGATGAAAACTCCGTATCACCGCAACTATTTTAGATACTAAATAAACCATCAATACAAAACTGTAGTACTATTAAAAATAAAATCTTTTATATGAAATATATTTTTATAAAACAAACAGTTACTGAGATATTGGAAGACATATTGATACAATTTTGTGAGCTTTTGTTGTGAAGAGATACTACTTAAGTTTTAAGGTAATAATTCTCCAATGCCATTAAGTAGGAAATAAGTAAGTCTCTCAAAAAGTTTGTTATTTTTCACTAAACCTCTTAGGGAAAATGTTTGTAAACAACGATCTCTCTCCATTTTAGACTCAATATCAAATATTTCCATCTTTTATTTGTCAAAACTTATAATTGAGGAATTTAATAGCAATCCGATGACCTGAAGATGTGCAACACCTAATAAAATGTCGAAATTTTAACCGGAAGTTGAAATTTTAATACGAAGTGTTAACCCTTGTGGACCTCATTATGATCTTTTTTTATTTGTACAAACATACAAATTAGGATATAAATTCTTTAAAAATAAAATTATAAAATTTAAAACAGGAACTCAAAAAATGCCTTACATAAATATAATGCAATATATGCTGGGGTTTGCTAGTGTATATTATTTAGTTTCACATATATTACGAGTTATGAGTAAATATCTTAATATTCAAACATTAGAGCGAGATAGTCCGTGCGGAGTTCCGTACCATTTATTTTTTATTGTAAACAATATGGCGCACCTCATTTTGCAATGATGATTAATTTGAGGGTAATTTGTATAGGCGTACCAATTATGTTCTTACTTTCGAAACTTTTTAAAAAACGTAAAAACTTTCATTAAAAAGTTTTAGAAATACTAAAAATAAACAATGTTTACATAAAAAAATATTTTATGAAATCAATAATTTTCAAGTTACAGGAAAATACATTAAAAAAAATTATTACTAGCACTGCGTCTTACTACCCGTTCGGGTTGTATGCATCACATCTACCACGCTAACGTGTAATGTTATGGTGAATGTGAGATGAAATGGAGAACATACAGTTTAACGTGGAATCCGAACCACGGTGGAGACATGGTATTCCACACATTTGCAAGTTGTAATTAATACACGTCTTATCAGAGGTGAAGAAAGGGTTTGGCAATCAGTTAAATCTGTGTCCAGGGACCAAGGATTGAACCCCGGACCTCCAACACAGAAGTCTGACACCTTACCCCTAGACCACCAGTTCAGTCAAAGAAAAAAAGTGTTTTGAGATATGGATATTTAAATTGCACTGAAAAAATAATATAGATCTGTAATTGTGTATTAATTCGTTGTATGGTCTTTGGTGAAATGCGATGCTAATTTTTTCCCATCATGTTTCTATGAAATCATGTATTAATAGTTTCACATATCTTACGAACTATGAGAATCACACAAAGTTGTGAGAAAATGTGTTAGGCACACCATGCCATTTAGTTTTATATATTAAATTCACGATCATTTATGATTTGAAATGATTTAGATATGAAGATGATTTAAAAATCTTCTAAAAACCATTATGTATTCATCCGACACGCAGATATGTTGCAAGTGAGGTAAATTTTTATCTCTTGACAAAGTGACAAAAGGTATTAGTGACTTAGATAATCTGACTTTATGCTATTATTCTTATTAACTTTTGAACTTTCAGAAAAGGTAACGACACCTCTAACAGTTTCTAGCAAGGAAACTAAATATTATCCCCGTTCTATTTTGCGTCAAGAGTTTGCAGGTTTAAATTGTGACGGATCACCTGAAAGCACGTTGAAGCTTTTAAACCTAACTACATTAAACATAACTATATTATTTTCACTCAACACTTTGAAAGGCTGTCTTGACACATTTCACTCAAAACACACACAAACACACAAAACTTTTTACAGCGTTATTTTCTATCACAACCTACTACCCGTCGGGCCCAACGCATTTAATTAAACTAATGGGGATAGTGACAAGGTAGGTCAGGTTTGAAAGGAAATATAACAAAATTTGCTTGGAAGGAGAGCGATAAAACAGAAAAATAAAATTCTTGATGTACTCAACCGAAATTCAGTTCGTGACCTTCTCTACATCATTACGGGATGTATTTGACGCCCTATTCCGTGTGAACACTGATGTAAGTTACTGTCCAAAACAAGACTAAATATTCACTCATCTATTAGTATCCAAATTTGTCTGTTTCTAAGAGGTTCCCGTTTGAAAAAAAAAATTTTTTTTCGTCTGAAATATTTAACATGCAATTTCTGAACTGACTTGTTATATTAGCACATGACTTACAAACTAACTTGAATTCTAGAACAGACACAACTTCCAGCCCTCTTGTGGTTTAATTGATCACTGTGAAAGGAGAAGCACGCCTTTCACCGATAACACATTTTTCAACCGTACCGGGAATTGAACCCCCGGATGAAGCAGATGCGTTACAGAGTCAGATAAGACGTCACAAAATGTTGACATAAACAAGTTAAACGTAATGTCCTCAAGATATTGTTGTCTACTTTAAATATCTAGGTTATGCCTTATTCCTTATCACTTTGATTTACTCATTTATAACCCTCAAATTAAATACTTCCTAAAGACCCATTTATATAGGATAGCTATCTTTTATAGTTAAAAAAGTAACTAAAACAATTTTTATTAATACCATACGTTAAGTCATATGGTTTGAGACGATTAGTTTTCATAGATATTATGGAATAATACTATTAACATGTTTAAATAATATCATTGATGACTGCAAAAACGATTTCTTGCATTTCCTAAAAGTATTTTTCCTACTTTATCAAATAAAGCTTGTAATTGACTGATTTTTCGAGGTCTTGCAGCTATTAAAAACCCAAACTGCGATATTTTTAGAATGCAAACCAAGTTTTTATAAGTGTCTGAATCTTATCGTTCCTCTGACACTTACGGAAATGGGTATGTTAATCTACGAGATGATTTTAACTTAAAAGTTTTGTGTCATTTAATTATATCCACTAAAATACAGAAATAATTCCTTTGTAAACAGAATATATATATATACTTAAATTTTATTTAGCACCGTGTCTTACTACCTGTTCGGGCTATACGCTTATATACTAATAACGCTAATGGGTCGAGTGGGTTGGGTGGAGTAAGAGAGGAAAAATATTCAGGATAACCACCCCAGTTCACCCGACCGAGATTCGAACCTTTATCTCCCCGTCTCCCAAAACGAAACTAGCGCATTAGCTAACTACGCCACCGCGGCAGATGACAGAATATTATACTAATTTATGTTGCGTTATTTTATCCCCGCTTACACATTATTTCAGACAAGTTAACTGTAATGGAAGTCGAGCTTGAAAGGATGAAGAGAAAATTGATGAAAACAGCAACATACTAAAACACTAAGGAAATTACTTGGCATAGTTGTAAAATAGGATTTAATTAACTCTTCAACAGCACATTTCACTTGGGAAATTTTTAGTGAAGCTGACTACATTTTCAAGTCTTTTCTTTTTCTTTTCTTTATAGCGTTTCAATATAGTTTCGGGCAGTCCTCATTTAATTACACTAATGAAGCAGGAAATTATAGAGGTAGAATTTAAAGAAAATGTACCCGCTTTTGCGGGAAAGACGAATGATAAATCACCTAGGGAAAAATATACTCACTAAACTCGCAATAGTTTTACTTTTAATCCTTGCTACCTTGTTGTGGGCTTATTGGATTTCAGGCTTAACCCTAGAAAATCACAAATATATATTAATATATATGTTGTGATTTTATTTATTTAATTAATATTGCTTACTCTTAAAACATAAGCTACCAACGACTTTAGTTGAAGAATCTGAGAGATAAGGAGATCAGGGGTAATGAAATTTATCCATATTAGCTTCGACGGAAAATAGAGAAAAATATTTAAAGCTCTAGATTGACCGCACAACAGACGACATGTTACTCACCTGTTGTCTAACACTAAGTACTGATCTAACTTCCTGTGATGTGTCAAATACAAGATCTTTCTTCTTCCATTTCCTGATATTTTAGCTGATATGAAACAACGTATCACAACAGCTATTATATTCTTTAAATTGAACAATGACACCTGGATATGGGATTTGAACCCGAGACTTTTGAATTAGTACGCCACTCCTTCAACCCAATCCTTCGCCACGTGTCATTTATCAATTTAAAGAATATTATATCTATATGTGGCTATAGCCGTAATTATAAATTATGATAGCCTTGCTATATCATTTATCACAACAGCTATTGCTGGAGTTGGTGACCTGTGGTCTAGGGGTAAGGTGTCGGACTTCTGTGCTGGTGTCCGGGGCTCAATTCTCGATTCCGGAACAGATTTATCTGATTATCAAACCCTTCCTTCACCCCTGACAAGATGTCTATTAATCACAACTTGGAAATGTGGGGAATGCCAGGCCTCCACCGTGGTTTGGATCCCACGTTAAACTGTAGGTCCTCCATTTCATCTCACAATCACCCTACCATTACACATTAGCGTAAGTGCGTATAACCCGAACGGATAGTAAGACTCCGTGCTAATAATAATAATAATGATAATAATAATAATAATAATAATATTGATGGAGTTGATGTGCTGACGCGTTGATACATGCCATGTTACAAAGGCTGTTTATATAGGACAACTGTAAGTTGTTGTATGAAACCTCCACCGTTTCACTCAGAGCATCGTGAGTATTAATATCTTAAATTGTTTTTATATTATTATTATTATTATTATTATTATTAGTACCGCGTCTTACTACCCGTTCAGGTTATACGCACTTACGCTAATGTGTAATGGTAGGGTGATTGTGAGATGAAATGGAGGACCTACAGTTTAACGTGGAATCCGAACCACGTTGGAGGCCTGGCATTCCCCACATTCAATTGTTTTTATAAAATGGTGAAACTGTCTATTTCAATCGTAACAATGTAGACCTTATTAGTCTCGAGGTAAATTTCTCACGTCAGGACCCATTCTTCGTGAGCTCAAACCCAACTGGGGTCGACGAATTTTTTTTTTTTAACGATAAAAATATTCAGCACAACTTTTTGAAGGATAAAAATTTTCAGCACAACTTCCTTCGGAGTGGAAATTAACCGTGAATCCCATGTGGAATGTAGAATGATCCTGGAAGGTATATGAAAAATACCTTTCCCGATAAATTAGTGGTTCGGTTCACTCTCGCTCATAGAAAATTTCGTGCACTGATATAATCAGTCCGTTCAGAAAGCGCACGTTATTAGATAACCCAATTAAATCATTTGTAACAAACCTGTATGATTATTCAGCGTTTTTTATACCAAAAAAAGCCGTGTACGCCTTATTCTGCATTTAAGCAGTGACATGTTATATATAATCATTTAACGACTCAGCTTACTGACATTCTTTACTATCATTGCTTCCGGTGTAAAATACATTTTACACTAAATATTATCTTAGACGAGAGAATGAAGAGCTTACTACTTTGAAAGCATGCATGACATTTAAAGGAGAAAAAAAAAATGTCGACTTTTCTATCCTTTACATTTTCTTCGTTCTTATTTTACTGAAGGGAACCCAATGTAGACTTTATATTTCCTTCTCTAGCAGTGAGTCACAAATCTGTCATAAGGTAAACTGGGGATGTGCCACATCTTGAAGTTTTCCCGGTTCCATCTTTGATCAAGACATTTCTGAAATGTGACAAATAAAATAACACGAACTTGGCGAATAAAGGAAAGAAAAGTAAAATAAAGAAGAAAATGTAGAGATAGGTACATTGTGCGTAGTGGATACAAAAAAAAAAAGCGTTTAGATGAATGAATGTGTTTATTTTTCTTCTATTTGCGTCTTACTACCCATCCATGATATACTAATTTTAACTAAGCTAACAGGGAAAAGGCTCACCTAATATGAAATTTCATGTTTAGTACGAGTCCTCAAAATATTAATGATGATAAAGCCACCCACACTGAGATGGAATGGTCGTGTAGCGTGTATGGGTGATTAAAGGTATGTACACAACGTTTTAGTTGGGAAACTTGAAGAAGAAAAAAATATCCCTTGGTAGGCAAAGACGTTTATGGGAAGACAAAGTTAAAATGTATTTCTTATGAAGGTTGTATATCTGTTTAGGGATTGGATGAAGGTGTTTAAACATTGGGTCGAATGGTTAGCTTACGTTCTGACAACCATGAACTTTCGACCAGAATCGGGAGAGCTGGCTTATTCTAGTACCGCATCTTAATACTCGTTTGGTTTTTACGCTAGAGAATGAGTTAACTAGTTAGAAAAGGAATGGAACTAAGAAAGCAGATTTCAGAATAAATGTACCCTTAATATAGTGGAGATAGAGAGAATGACAAACTTGATAATGATATGCAAACATCAACACACCAAAACTAACTTTGAACCCTGACATGACAGTATCCGGCAAAACCAGAAGTTGATGTAATATGCGTGCTCATCGGTCCGACCTAAAACCAGAGTTTTTATGGTCAAGGGGTAAAAATAAGGAGGTTATGAAGGAGTCACAACTTCCTCAGCATTTGCGTGGAGAGGTAATGTGATGATCACATTAATAAGGAGGTTATGAAGGAGTCACAACTTCCTCAGCATTTGCGTGGAGAGGTAATGTGATGATCACATTAATAAGGAGGTTATGAAGGAGTCACAACTTCCTCAGCATTTGCGTGGAGAGGTAATGTGATGATCACATTAATAAGGAGGTTATGAAGGGAGTCACAACTTCCTCAGCATTTGCGTGGAGAGGTAATGTGATGATCACATTAATAAGGAGGTTATGAAGGGAGTCACAACTTCCTCAGCATTTGCGTGGAGAGGTAATGTGATGATCACATTAATAAGTCCACATGTGAAAAAGCACCTTTGTACCATCCACCCAGTTTAGATTTGAACTTTCACTCATCATTCACCGGCTATATCATATATTAACCTGCCCCGGGGTATAGTGGTCAGAGGTCTGACTACAAGCCTCAGGGTCCCAGGTTCAACTACCAGATGGTACCATGGTAGCTATCCCAAAGGTCACCGGGGTTTGGTTAGCCAGTTTTAAGTTAGGCAAAGAGTTTCTATTGTTTTCACACCATCTACCATCCTCACCTCATATCATCGAGACATGGAAAGCGCCTCCACAGAAGGGGGATGCACGATTAGTACTGTACATTTGGGCATCCTTTGGGCAACAGTACATTAGTACTGGCTAATTTTTCAACAAACTGGCTACTAGTGATGTAACCCAGCCAGAAATGCATATTATATATATATTAAAAATAAAGCTAAGCTATTATAATTAATTTATTCAGATTGATAGCCGCGCAAGCCAAATTACAAGGCTGGTAAGATATTATATATATGGTATCAAGGCCATAGCCAAAGGAGGGGGAGGGGGATTTGAAGGTTCAACTCCCCCTCCCCTTATACATTTTGTGAACAAAATATATATCGCTTTATTTATAGTTCAAACAATATCAAAATTAAGATACAAGTATAAATTAGAGGGCTGTGTTACCATTAAAAAAAACTCTTCCGATATCTTCTATAAGTGTTTAATATTAAGAATTTTTCTTAGCTATGGCAATTAGGGGGTTATGTTACCATAAATAACACTTCAAATAGCTTTTAGAACTGTTATCACTTATAATTTTTTTCTAGCTTCCAGCAATTGGGGATTATGCCCACCAAACCTCCCCTGAAATTATTGGCTGGCTATGGCCTTGTGTTATATACATATATACATCATGTATCAATATACACGTATATAAATACATTATTTATGTTAGTTTAGTTTTTTAAATTATTAGTAAAGGTAAAATTAATTAATAAAAATTCTCAGAAAATTTGGTATCTTTTTATTGCTCCACGTTTTACTAAGAGTCTAATTTACTAACAAACTTACACCCCAAGGGATAATTATAATGAAGGTAGAGTTTAAAGGAAGTGCAACTTCATTTGCCTGGAAAGAGAGTAGTTAAGGCTCGTAGGGAGGGGAAGATATTTCAATACACCCAGCTGGGATTCAAACCCCAAATCTCCCCTTCACCAGACAAGAGGAGACTGAAAAACTCTTGTCTACGTTTCGCCTCTAGCGACTATTTTTAGTTTTTAATAAAGATATAATAGCTAATTATAAAACTATTTGACATGACGTGCTATGTGGTGGAGGTTTTTCATAAAGACTAATGTAATGAATGACTAGTTTTTTTTGATGTCCACTCATTCTTACTCGCATTACCTCCAAAACCCCATCCCTCCTTCCCCCCAACCCCGTACAAATATCGATGTTTGATCCTAACCAATATTTCTACCCGTCCATCAAACCAATTATAATAATGGACGCCACATTAGTGGTTTTGAGTAAGAGGCACGTACAGATAGAATGAGAATTTTCAGGTTCGTCAAATAAATAAAAAAAGATAAAAAAATGGTTCAGCTATTTTATCTCTTAGAAATTTAATTGAGTATGAAAAATTTTATTCAAACTAAGTGATGGTCATGACAAATATTTAATAATTTTGGAGATTACAATGTGTATCAAATTAAAGCAGTGTTTTATTTATTTTGGCCAACCTGTTTGTACACATCATGGAGTTAACCAGAAGCTTAGGGATGGAGGGGAGTTACCAGTTACCCGCACCAATGGGTATGTTCCCAAATTTGTCAGTCTCGAGTATAGTCTGGTTTGCCGGTGATAGGGACACTTCCCAAAAACTCTATGTTCCTCATCTCCACCTCACTATTATACATTTTGTGGATGAGTAGCAAGTAAAACTTTGAGCGCTAGAATAGAAAGAAGGGGATTAAACATTGATCTTCTGAGTCAGAGATACACACAATACTTTGTCCGATAAATATTTTGTTTTTGTTTTTGTTTTTTGTGCACAATGTCTTAATATCCATTTAAGCAATACACACATTCATATACTAAAGTAAGGATGAATAAGCTAAAATTTGGTAGAAATCTACCATCATTGGTTTTGGAAAAAATATTTGAGAAAAATTAACTTCACTACATAGACCAATATCAAATATCCGACGCCCCACCCTCCTCCTTCCGTTCTATGCCATGAAGAAAGTTTTCTAGATTGTCATTAAACACCAGTCTCAGTTTGTTCTAGATAATACTTTCTTTATTATCATACCTGTTTCAGTTTATGTAATTGAACATATTTTATTTATTGTAATTGGACACCAGTCTCAGTCGGTGTCATGGATAGTGTTTTCTGAATTGGCATTGGGCGACAATTTCAGTCTGTGTCATGAAGGATGTTTTCCGTATTGCCATTGACAACAGTTGTTTTGTGCCATGGCTAATGTTTTCTTGTTTATCATTGGTCTGTGTCATGGATAGTGTTTTCTTGAATGTCATTGGACACCACTTTCAACCTATGCCATGGAGAATGTTCATTACATTGTAATTGGACAGCAGTTGGTCTGTGTCGTGAAAAATATTTTCATGATTATCAGTGGAAAGCAATTTCAGTCTGTGTCTTAGATAATGTTTTCTGGATTGTCACTGGACAACAGTTTCAACTTATGTCATGAATAATATTTTATTGATTGTCACTGGGCAATAGTTTCAGCTTCTGTCATGGATAGTGTTTTATTGACTGTCACCGGACAACAGTTTCAGCTTCTGTCATGGATAATGTTTTATTGATTTTCACTGGACAACAGTTTCAGCTTCTGTCATGGATAGTGTTTTATTGATTGTCACTGGGCAACAATTTCTGGTTCTTTCATGGATAGTGTTTTATTGATTGTCACTGGACAACAGTTTCAGCCTCTGTAATGCTTAATGTACTTTATTGTCACTGGACACCAGCTATGGTCTATATCTTTAAGAATATTTTTTGTCAGACTGTGTTTTGTCACAGAGGTACGGCAGCCTATTATAGAGGAGTAGCAACTGGAAGTTTGCTCTCTTTGGCGTGTGCTCTGTTATATTGAGGTTCAAAGAAGTGGCTTTATGGGAATTGAGGTAGTCTGAACGAATAAAGAAGAGTTTTTTTTCACGCTTGGAAGTCGTTTGCTTATGCAGATGTTAAAGATTCTGGCATGGGTTAGGGGAAGGTGGGATTACGAAGGTAAAGAAAGAGCCAGAGAATTGAAATGTGGTTTGGCATCAACGAGATTACGCGTCGACCCTGACTTTTTCACTGAGATAACAAAAAGTATTTATTATATAAACTAGAATTATGTTAAAATACAACTCTTAATCAAATTGATTATAGTGATACGTGGTAGTTTTAGCTTTATATAGACACATGGGTGGTCTTAGTTTGATGTATATACAAATGTATATATACATATAAATACATGACGTGTTAGTGGCATTAGATAGCTTTGTTTATATGTATATTGATATGTGGTGGTTTTAGCTCTGTATACATATTGACGCCTAGTGGTTTAAGATCGCTTTTTTTCGATGGATACTGACACGTTATGATTCTAGCTAAATATATATATATATATATATATATATATATATATATATATATATATATACATAAATACTGACACGTGGTGGCCTTAGCGTAATACATTGATATACAAACATACAACATACACCTATCTGAGCTAAAAATACTATGTTTATGTTTCCAAGAGTGTTTAAATGGCATGTGAACGAGAAACTTACGAAGATCCTATATTTATATTAATACCTATGCATGTCCTTCATAAATATTTCTAAGATCCAACAAAAGTATTAACAGATTATCCCAAAGGTATGGCAATTTTAAATTATTGGTCATTCATAAAAACATATTTTTATTTATTATTTTAGAAAATAGGTTATTTTACAAAATGGTTTTAAAAATAATAATAAAATATTACCTTTTGGGGCGAGAAATATTGATTTTTTTAGTTTAATGAGGACAAATAATATTTAGGGTCTAAGTAAAACCTTAATAGCTATGCCATTCTAATAGCCCTGGAAACCAAGAAAAATAATTATTGGGTTTATTGCCTAGTGATAACTCGCTAATTTATTAATAATGCCGTAGGCTAACCAACCGCTTACTCATGCATACACAATTAGTAAAATTACTTGTTTAAAAGCTTTTATGATTTAAACTAAAACCAATAAATTTAATAATTGATGACATAAAAGTGAACTTTAGCCTCATAGGAAAACTATTGCCAGTTTTATTTATTATCAGTTTTCTTGTAATAATAATAATAATAATAATAATAATAATATTTAGCACCGCGCCTTACTACCCGTTCGGGTTATACGCTTTAAGTACTAATTACGCTAATGAATTAGGAACTGGGAAGGTTGAATTAGAGGAAGTGAGCCCGCATTTGCGTGGAGGGAGAGTGGAAAACCAATTTGGAAAAACCACCACCAGTTCACCTAACCGAGATTCGAACCTTGATCTCCTCGTCCTCAGAATTCGAGCTCAACACGACTAGCGCGTTAGCCAACTACGCCACCGAGGCTGGTAGTTTTACTTGTAATAAAGGCCGTTCAAAAATCAAAGAAATTCTGGTTTGATCACTCGAGTAGATTAAATATTTGTATGATATATATAAACATAATTAATTAAATAAATTAAAAATAGGTACTTGTTTATTTTTCTAAGGAAATAAATAGTACGGATCTCCACATGGACTTCCTCCCTTTATTGTTTAAAAAATTGAGATATTTACTCAAAACTCGTAATATATGGGAAAAGTAATAATATACACTTTCAATTCAAACCCAATCTAAAACTGGGCTATACTTATCTGAAAAATTATTTGACTCCCAGTTTTAAATTTTATTATGTTGTTTTTAAAGAATTAAAGTCCTCATTTGTCTATTTAGAACAATAAAAAAGATCGATATTGGCTCCCAAAGGGTCATAACTTCGTATTAAAATTTTTACTCACGGCTAAATTTTTTGACATTTTATCAAAGGTTGAACATCTTAAGGTTATTGCATTGCTATTAAATTCCTCATTTATAACTTTAGACCAATAAAATACGCAAATATTGACTATTGAGTCTAAAGTAATAGAGATAGATTATTGCTGCACAAACATTTCTCCTAAGAGGTTAAAGGATAGAGAACATAAACTATTTGAGAGATTTGCTTATCTACTAACTCTATGGAATTAGAAAATATTATTGCGTTAAAAGTAGTATCTCTGCAAATAAAACTCACAAAATTATATTATTATTATTATTATTATTATTATTATTATTATTATTATTATTAGCACCGCGTCTTACTACCCGTTCGGGTTATACGCACTTACGCTAATGTGTAATGGTAGGGTGATTGTGAGATGAAATGAAGGACCTACAGTTTAACGTGGAATCCGAACCACGGTGGAGACCTGGCATTCCTCACATTCACAAGATGTCTTGTCAGAGGTGAAGGAAGGGTTTGGTAATCAGATAAATCTTTGCCGGGACCGAGGATTGAACCCCGGCCGCCGGCATAGAAATCTGTCACCTTACCCCTAGACCACCATATTATTAAATTGGCCAATATCTCAGAAACAATTGGTTTAATAAAGATAAATTTCACATAAAAGATTTTTTATTTTTAATAGTACTACAATTTTGCGATGACAAGTTATTTATTATTTCAAATAGTTACGGATATTTGGAAATTTCCACTTCTGTAAAGTACCCTAAAATTAATTTTATTAGGAAAATGAAAATAGCCATTTCTTAATAATATAAATCAATAAACCTCGACATCCATCAACATCTCGGGTCAGATATTTTTTACGGTCACAATATTAGTATTCGAGAAGTAAAATATAAATATATTTGTGTATAGTTTGAAAATTATTGGTTTTATAAAAATATGTTTAAAATAAAAGATAGTTAATATTAATAGATCTATATATTAGCAATAATAAGTAATTTAATATCTTAAATAGTTGCGGAGATATGACAAAAAAAAAATAGAATTTACGTATCAGACCGGAACACCTTAAAGTTATTCCGACGAAAAATTAAGAGTATCCATTTTGTTTGAAATATTGATCAAAGCTTAGAAATGAAATTTAATCAAAATCGTTAGATACAATTTTGATAAAATTGTTTTTTTCTCTTTTCGCTCTTAAGGAAACTACCCTTAATTATAGAGCTAGATATCCAATTCAAAAAACTCCTCGGGGAAACCCTATGAAAACATTAGATACCAATCTTAGCCCAATAGGTTGAACAGTTTAGGTTCTAGCCTGATGTACAGACAGACAGACCGACAGACGGCATTGTGAAAACCTCTTTTTCAGATTAGATGGGAGGTGGGAGGGGGGGGTGGGGGGCGCTCATGAAACGTCGACATTCATCAAAATCTCGAGTTTGATATTTTTGACGATGGCAATAATTTTTCTAACTCTAAGGTAACGAGAAAGTAAAAATCATTTGACTAAATTATAGTGAATTTCTTTTATTTTAAAAATAGCTATTGGTCACTACCCGGCTCTTCCCTTATGACTTGTTTTGTCGGGCTGACTATGGAATAAGCTGCGGCTCACAAGTTATGCCTACATATAGATGCGTTTTAATGTTATTTCTTTAAAAGCACTACTAATCCTTAGAAATGGATTCATTAAATGAGTTAGTGTTTGAACTATGTTAATTAAGGACTTAAGAAGCATGGAAACCAAGATAGCAGTAACCTATGCCTTAACGACGTTGCCTACTTGGAAAATTCGAAGCAATTTTGCAATGCAGGTTGCATCTTAGCTTTACGCACATAGGCAGTCTAAGTACTATCACACTTAGAAATCAACGTACGAATTAGAAAGAAAGGGAAGTAAAATAATCAGTTCCCTTTGCAAGGCCTCTTGTTTAACAACTCATAGCACTTCCCCTCTTCCTCTGACGAGTTAACATAGTCACTCTACTATTTGCGCCATGAAACACTGACTTGCTTTTTAAAATTACCCTTTTCTTGTTTCTTATTTTAGATAAACATAAGCCACCACAGAAATTTTTAATCTACATTCTGGCAGAAAAATTCCTACAAGCCATTTTTGTGACCAAGCCTATAAGTGGGACTAAGTTAAAGATGATTTATAAAAAAAATACGCTTACAAAGAACTATTAAAATATTTTTTTTACACTATAGTACTATTTCTAGAAATATGTAAGAATTTATTATTTTGGTTTCAACATTAAAGCTTAAAAATTATCTGAATCGAACGTAAATTCACTAACATGGGAAATCCTATCTTGACCTTACGTGACTTCACAGTCAGGCAACGTATTTAACAGATAACGTGTCCAAGTTCAATACTCGTGTGACACTATTCTCTGTAGCACACAACCACCAAAACCCAGGCCTGTGCCTGTTTTCTAAACTACGTCTATACGGTTTGCCGAACCTTAGTAGATAGATATTCTGTCCAGAAACAATATCAATAGCCAACTTGAAAGGTGTTAGCTTCCCCTTAATTGATATGTCCACTTGACCAATTAGAGAGGAGA
Source organism: Timema cristinae (assembly GCA_039000515.1). Taxonomy (NCBI): domain Eukaryota; kingdom Metazoa; phylum Arthropoda; class Insecta; order Phasmatodea; family Timematidae; genus Timema; species Timema cristinae. The sequence continues at coordinate 17,574,098 of JBCFYV010011172.1, read as the reverse complement.
ATGTCCTTCAAGTATGGATAATATTGGCATTACACTCTAAAGGAGGCTTGGACAGCGTTGAAATACACCCAATATGGCGTGTGCACTAAGGAATACATAACCTGGATTAACTGACAATCAAGTTCAGCATGACTACCTCAATTAAATTAAAAAATTAGCTAGGTCTACTAGAGAAGAAATTCAACTGATCAGCTGCTGCACCCAATATCATTGCTGAGGGACCTGCAGGTCTTATGTAGAAAAGCTTTTATCTTCGCCCTCTCTCTCTGTCACATGTTGCCAAATCTCCTCGCATTTATTTATGTCTGAAGATGATGTGCTGGGGTAAGAAGGAGTTACTGTCAACCTCGAGTAACCAGCGTTGCGAAACTTGTCTTATATTTGAAGGGAGCCTGACCACACGAAAACGAGAGAATGACAACGCTGTTTCCCATTAGTAGCCATGGAGTTTCCTCAGAGATGATATCCAGTTTAGTGTTAGGTATTTCATTTTACTATCATTTCAGGTTATGCACATATGTACTATTTACGATGGTGGCTTTAGACATTAGATAGGTTATATTCAGAGGAAATGAACCCTGCATTTGTTTGAAGGGAACGTGGAAAATAATTTTGGAGAAAACAACCTCAGAACACCCGACTGAGACTCAAACCCTGATCTCCCAGTCAACGGCAGTTTATTCTACTGCGAGATTAACGCCTTATACCACACGGCCACTGAAGTGAGTAATTTTAAGTTCATAGACTTATATGACACAGAGTTTTTTAAAGTACTCTAAAAGATGCAATTTTGGGTTTCACGTGAAGACAGTTCCCTGTTGTTTTAATCACTTTTTAGATTTTTTTTAAAACAAAGTATTTGTGCCCATGACTCTACCAGGTTATAGACCTATTTTTTCAAGTCTAAGGGTTTTATCATAAAGATGGAATCCTCCAAGGTTCTAAACTATACTTATATACAGCTCTATTCACCTGATCATAGGTGTACCGACTCTCCCCTTGGGGCTACCAACCTTGAAAAATAATTACAATTGTAATGGGAATCAGTCTTCAAAGTTTCTGGACAATCAGAAACCATCTTACTTTTATTATAAAGATATTTAGATAATCGCAATAAAATACAGAAGGGTTAGCATAATCTATTATATTCTTATAGAAAAAAAAATCACACACGTAGTAACCTGACTTTTTACAGCCACACCAAGAAGCATAAATCACTGACAGGAAATCCCTTCAACCAAGCGGAAGATATTGCACCGATATTTTCTTTCTGCCAACTTCTACTACCTCCCCCAAAAACATCCCCACACCTTCCTTATTCCTTCACTTCGACGTCCGTATCAATAGTTCTCCTGCTCTCATATATATATATTTTCCCTCTTTTCCTTCCTCTCACCGCTTCTTGGTCTTGGTCACAGAAAGAGAGGGTGGGAAAAAAAACATACACTCCAATATTCAAATACCAATTCCCTTCTTATCACGCCTTCTACCGCTTGCTAGCGTGACGTTCCTATTTCTCTATAACCCAGTCCGTGAGACTCGCCTTGGCTGCGTTCCCTTGACGATATGGCCTAGCTAGTCTAGGGGATGGGGAGCGACTTGTGGCTTGGAGGAGCGGTTAGCGTGCGTGACTTTTGACCCACAGGTGAATTCATATTCAACAAGCACTCGTTCTATTTTTTTTTCTCTTGACCTTTCGGAGTAAGAAAGTATTGTGATCGAAAAAAAAGAAAAAAATAATTTGAGAATATTTTTTTTTCAGTCACCACGTATTGCTAACCGTTCGGGCTATACAGTACCCCCATGGCTTCTTTGGTGCTGACTGACAGCTCATAGCTGACAGCTGACGGCTTTGAAAAGTTACCAGACCAAATTACGTATCCCTACGCCAAAACCATATGATCTGCAAAAACATGTGCTTAGCAGCTATCACTTCTGACGGTCAAGATTTAGGTATATTCCAGTCAGCACCAAAGAAGCCATGGGGCTACTATATGTACTAATTGCGCTAATGGTCTTAGAGATTATGAATACTAAATTTAAACGGAAATGTACCTGCATTTACGTGGAGTGAGAAGGTAAAAACATTGTAAACATTGGTAAAAACCACAGCTCAGTACACCCGACTGAGATTCGAACCTCAAGCTCCCCGTAATAGGCAGTCTAGTCTATTGCGTTAGACCTTGCCGCCACCGAAAAGGGTATATTCGTGATGGATACAATGTTTTATGACCCCTGAAACTTAAAAAAAAGTGTTTTCACGATGCCATTTATCTTTCTGTGTCTGTGTCTCAACCAAGAGCTGAAACCATTTTACCGATCTGGCTCAAATCTTGTATCTATGGTTTGCATAGGGTTCCTCAGAGGGCTTATTGAAATTATCTCCCTTACTCTAAAACTAAGGGTAGTTTATTTACGGAAGAAAAGAGGAAAACGCTAAACGCTCATCCAGCCCTTGAATTAGGTGGTTTTCCACATGCGATCTATCATTGGGTTTTCCTTACTCTCCCTTCAAGATAATGCTGTTTCATTTCCTTTAAAGGTACCTACCCAGCACATCTTAAAGTAAGTCACTTATAAACTTTCTTGTTAATAAATGCACTAGAAAAAAATGTCTAGCTAAATAAAAGGTTTCCATGAAATTTACCCCTTGTGACTTGGCTATTCAGAAAGGCGTAAAATAATTTTATTGCTCGTTCTATGTTTATTTTTCGTTTTATTCCGATAAAGATAAGTCCCGAAGTTAAAACCGTAACAATGGTGCGCTCCGGAGAGGGGTTAAATGTATTATTTCTTCCTTCTCTCCCCCCTTCTTCCTTCTCTCCCTCTCATCTCTCCACCCCTCCTCCTTCTCTCTCCCTCTCCTCTCTCTCCCCTCTCCCTTTTCTCCCCCTCCTCTTCTCTCTCTCTCCCCTCATCCTTCTCTCTCTCTCCCTCTCTCTCTCTCTCCCTCATTCTTCTCTATCCCCTCATCTTCTCTCTTCTCTCTCTCCACTCTTCTTCTCTCTCCCCCATCCTTCTCTCCCCCTCCTCTTCTCTCCCTCTCCTTCTCTCCCCTCATCCTTTCTCTCTCATCCTTTCTCTCTTCTTCTCTCTTCCCTCTATCCTTTTCTTCTTCTTTCCCCCCCCATCCTTTTTCCTCATCTTTTCCCCTCATCCTTCTCTATGTGATGTATTACAGAGCTTTGAAGCTGTGTCATGTACACTACAATTTCTTATTTTAACACCAGGTTTAAGATATGGGATTCAAAGAGTTATTGTAGGGTCTACGTATTAGTAGTTTTTTTCAGTGTATGGCATCACTGACCAGGAGTATCATGGCACCCAGTCTGGTCGCCTGTATGTAGACTATTGGTCGCTCTAGTGGCATTGAGTGTTGCCCAGAGTACAAATATGGAGGTCGTCTACACGTGCCCGCAATGAGATGATTTGAACATGGAGGTGTGGGTCATTGGGAGTCTTAAAACTAACTTAAACCTAGTTTACAATTCCCTAGCGACCGTTGTGATAATTCCTCTTAAGATAAAAAAAATACACATAGTACCAGTCGGAATCGAACCCAGGACCACTACACTGCGGGGACGTATATATAAGCAACTGTGGACACAAGAAAAACGATGGAATATCGTTAGGAAAATCAGATTTTACGTAGGATATTACTGTACTTTCTTACATCCTGAACTCTTAACCTTTAAGACTATTATTATGTGTTCTGTCTTACGACAGGTATATTCCTTTTTTCAGTGAAACTTAGACCGCTAATGAGCCCTGTCCTCTGCCTCCTTCTTCAGGTTCCAGAATGTTCTTATTTCCTTCAAGTCATCCAGTATTTGAATCCTCCTTCCTAAGCTCCTATTTCCCTCAACCTTTCCTTCTATGACGTATAGAAGACAGTTCCCCTTAAGATTTGCTTGATCCAGTTGGCTTTGCGCTAAAGAATCACATCCAAATTGGATCTATTCTCACCCACTCCTCTTAGTATTAGGTGCCTTTATTCAAAATTTCACGCTTTTTTTTATAGCTTTGCTTACTGAAATGGCACTATAAATTAAATATAATCTATCTTTATTAATAAAAATATAATGGTGTCTGTAAGTATATCTCCCAAGAGGTTTTTTAGTACATCTCAATAAAGCTGAGATTAGTTAGAGTTGTAGAGGGACCACACAAGAAAATCGACAAACTTTCAAAAGTTAGAAATGATAAGAAATAGAAATTATATAAAAAAATTATTAATAAGTTTTAATAATCGAAATGCTATTTGTACTTAAAGAGCAAAGAGACCCTAGAATATAAATTCCAATGTCAAATACAAAAAGAAATATAAGATTATAATACAATGACGTGATATAATATTTTTCTTTGTTGTTTAGTATTCATATTATAAATAAAAAAGTTTTAACAAATAATAATCACCCAAATAAATTTTAAGATGATAATTTAATCCAAGATTATATTTACTGGTATATATTTACAGGTATAATAATATATATATATATATATATATATATAAAAAGAGAGAGAGAGAGAGAGAGACTATATAATGTTTGTTTTGTCAAATCAATGACTACTGTAACTAAAAGTCTTCTTGGAAATGGAGTGTTGGAAGATATTCTGGCAGAAAGAATATCTTTTAGTGGGTGACCTGATGGTCTAGAATAAGGTGTCAGACTTCTGTGCTGGCGGCCGGGGTTCAATCCTTGGTCCCGGCACAGATTTATCTGATTTCCAAACCCTTCCTACACCTCTGACAAGACATCTTGTGAATGTGGGGAATGCCAGGCCTCCACCGTGGTTCAGATTCCACGTTAAACTGTAGGTCCTTCATTTCATCTCACAATCACCCTACCATTACACATTAGCGTAAGTGCGTATAACCAAACGGGTAGTAAGACGCGGTGCTAATAATAATAATATTTTTAGTGAAGATGCCATATCCTTTCAAGCATATATTTGGCTCATCAGTAGATTCTAAGAATATGTGAGAAACTATGTTTGGTACCATCACAGAGGGCTTTTCCAGGAGATACTCTCTAATGTTTCGATTGTGAAACTTGGCTTTCAGAGACGTACAAAACATACTAATTTTACATGACAGAAAGTGTTAATGCTTTGACTAGAGCAAGCCTCCACATCTGATTCCGGAAATCATCCAAGATATGTCTGATATGAAAAAATATCTTAAAAAATAATTTTTAGGTATTTTGATATACATAATTTAAGAAAAACATTTGAATTGTTTTGTAAGGAAATTTTAATATTTATAAATACAATTCGATTTTTAGTGAAATTAGGTTGTACAAGTTGTATTAAATTAACATGAAAGATATAAATGTGTAATATAATATATATGCACAATATTTTATTGATATTTGAAATTAATTGTAATATTAATTACAATTTATGATACTTTATAGTTATGAAGTCTTTAAATTAAACAAACATATGAAAATTCAGTACATATTAAAATTGTAGACATTTGAGTCAAATTACACGTAAAAGTATATTTTTAAAACAAAGGATGATCTGATCATGCATATTTCGTATTTATTTGAGAATTGACAGAACAATTTAATAAATTTGAAAAAATATAAAAATCGAATTTCTTTCTTATCTGCATTTCCCTGTTCCTTGGTTACTGCCACAAGTACTGCAATGAGTTATACATGTTTCGATGCTTACAACGGCATCATATTCAGGTATAATGAAAAAGAAGAAACACACAAAATAAATCATGTTTAAAAGACGTTGCTTTAGCCAATGGGGTATAACATGCATAGTTAGTGAAGGTTAATAAACAATAGTTCTTTTGTTTCCGAACACTGCCGATGGTGCGCATCCAGTTCACGCATATCGTCCATGTTCTTTTTTCTCGGGCGCAGCACAATCCTCGCGGGGAGAAGCGAACCAAGGCCTCTTGAGTTATTTGATATTGGCAGTGCCGCGTTGTGTTAGTGTAGTACAGCCTTGCTGAGAAGGGTCAACTAGGGCTGGAATGGTGAGCCAAACGATCTTCTTTTATTTAGGTGTTGTAACAGGGTTACAATTAGAAGGTATTTAGTATTTTAAAAGGAGAGATAATTGTTTCATTAGTGTGAACTCACTCGACTGTAGGAATGAGAGGGGAAAGCTATTATAGTTTTTAAACTGTTTGACGTCCTCAAGATTACTGCCTCACAAGTTAAAATTAAAAATAGGCAGTACAATAATGCTCCACGTGATCCAACAGGGCCTTTGTAATAGAACTACCTAGCCGTGACAAAATTGGATAATAAGCTACGACCCATGCAGCAGTAATTTCAACATGTTTAATTTAAGTGAATGTATGTTCCTTACCGACAGTCAGTTTTGCACCTGTAGATCCTGTTATCTCCTTTAATTTGAGATGAAGGCAGTTCCCAATTAATCTGTCCTCTCAATTATTATTTATTAGTTACAAGGCCAAACCTTGGACATAGTTGATATTTATCTGCCTATGCCCATTTTAAGCAAACTATACAGGGCCTTTTCAAATAAAGTTAACAATTCATTTAATAAAAACAGAATTAATTTAATTCACTCTCACTTTAACTACTGTCATGGCAAAAAAAAATACTTTTTTTTACAAACAATGCCTACTATTACATGCGATTAACTTATTGAAGGTTATAAACTATTTTAATAGGTATTTTATAGGTAACTTTATAAAAATTCGATGTCCTAAAAATTATTTTTTGAAGTCTTCATTCAACAAATTTAAACAAATTTGATGCACCCAATCATCAGCAGTTCAATATATTTCAAGACAAACGTCTTAGACCACTAGACCAACGATGCAAGTTTGATGATCATTAAATACTGACATGTATAGAGAAGAGAATGGGAAGAAAGAGCTAAAGAGATGGAAATAGGTAAAGAGAAAAAGGGTCAGAATAAAATACAAGAGTAAATAAATAAAGATTTAATGAGATGATTATTTTGAATGGTTACATCTTAAATACTTTGTTTATATTCATGCACCACGTCTTACTAACCGTTTGGGTCATTCGCATTTAATTACACTAGTGGGGTAGGGATGAACAACGTATAGAAATTGTACCCAAAATTCGTAGAGAGAGATTGGTAAACCATTAAGGGAAAATCATTAACATAAACCCAAACAGGTTTCAGGTTTCTTGTCCCAACCTTCCGATCACCAGCAATCCAGTCCATTGTGAAGGTGAAGCCTTAAACCATGTGACCACCGATGCGAATAATATATGTAAAATTAATGACTCAGTTTATTTGACAATTAGGAGAAGAACAGGTTAAAATGTATTCTCAGGCACTTGTGTAAAGAAGGTTTGATAGAATCACGGTAGAAAAATATCCCCATGGTGAACCGGGGAAGTGTTTGAACACTGACCTCTGTCGATGGATTTAGACTGCTCGTTCACCACTTAGGCTATGGTGAAAAATAGAGGAAGGGTCAAGGAATATTATAATGAAGGGAAGATACGGAGGAATTAAAAAGTGAGAAAAAAAAACGATAGGAAAGAAAGCTGTCAAGAAGATGTATTTGAATAAGATTGTAAAGATTAGAAAAACTATTTTTGTGATTTTTGAAAATATGAAAACTTTTGTATTGTTTTTAAATACATTTAAAACAATATATATATTTTTAAATACATGTTTGTCTATTTTTTTTTTATTATTACCTATGACTTTGATGCTTTTAACGGTACAAATATGATTAGTAGTGATAGGGTGTATAGCTTTGAGAAAAAGTCCAGCCGACTCAGCCTGGAAAGAGTAACAGGAAATTACTCACGAGTTCACCTGCCCAAGATTCTGATTTAATCTCCACTTTATAGTTGATCCTATTAATTAAAATACAGATGCCTTTATTCGTGACACCACCACAGTTTAGTTTAAAACAACGATATTAAAAAAATAAAAAGACATGACGTCTACCTAGGATAATATGAATCACACGACATTACCTAACGAAAGAACGGAACTCCCTTAGGTTTTAATACTCATTCTTTTCTCACCAGGTCGGATCTGATCCTTAAGGACTTCAAATTCAGAGACGAGCAAGCTGATGATGCGAGCCAGCCCTCTCATAGTTCTTTCATCCCCTTCAATCGTTCAAACCGAAACAACTTTTAAACATTTTCCTCCTTAAAAAAAAAAAAAAAAAAGGAAAGCGACCAACGTTAATGTAAACTTTAACGAGGATCCTCATGATGTAGGGGTGGAGGGTAGGGGTGAACGGGTTGGTTTGGTCCGGGGAGATAATTATGACGAGTCTTTTCAAAGACGTAACAACCCGCGAATACGACTGTTAAAAATAATATGACTCAGGTCTGTTCATTGCAATACTCTTGCGCACCCCTAGTTACAGAACTCAGTCTCCCGAGACAACTCTATTCCGGGTGCGTGCGGAAAGGCTTCTTTTTTTTTCCGAAGAGGTGAGGGGTGAAGGGGTTGGGTATGAGTGTAGGAGGGGTGGTAAAGAGAAGCGGTCTTGAGGGAAAGAGGGTTTGAGAAAGAGGAAGGAAAGACGTAGGAGATAGACCTCGAAACGTCTAGCGTCATCCTAGCACTTAGCTCTCGTAGAGAAGACACCTCTCAATCCTTCTTCACTCCCTCTTTATCCACCCTTTTCCATCCCCTACTCTCTTACCCAAACGTGAGTTCGCTTCAGCAAGAACTACTCCTAGGGAGACCAATTCCTTGGAGACGATGACAAATTCTCCCAAGGGGTATGAAAAAAAGAAAAAAATGTAAAAGAAAAAAAAAGGAGACGCGATAGACAGACGTACAGACAGGCAGATAAATAGATAGATAGAGATAGATAAACCACTACTTCACGCCGAAGAGTTTTCATATCAATAAAAATAAGGAAAATTGGAATAAGAGAATTTCGAACAGTTTCGGTAGAACGTGAACGAAAAAAATAGATCAAATATATGATACGATGATTTCACACAGTTTTTTTTTCATATTGTGTATAATACCCCCGAAGAAAATTTTTCAAAAATAGGTCTTCTGTAAACCATCCCTATTCTTCATACACACACACACACACATCATCTTGTTAATCACAATATTATAAGAATATACATTTTAAACCAAATTGTTACAATATTTTGAACAAATGTCACATGCTCAAAAATTAATTTATTTGGAAACTACTCTTAAATTAGTTGTGAATTGTAAAAAATATAGACGTATTTTTATTTAACATGAAAAACTATTCCTAGATACCCATTTTTAACTCAATCTTCAAGGCCAATTTCTAGAAATTTCAGATGTTTTAAAAATGTTCAAATGAAACTACCTTAAAATTAATGTATTTTAGGAACATAATCTATATTATTATTATCATGTAAAATACTGTCCCCCAATCCTAATTTTGAACAATATATTTGGAGCAAATTTTTAATTCAGATTAAACTTTTACAAAAATTGATTATCAATAAACTACAATACTATAAGATGAGTTTTTTAATAAAAAATAAATATTTATAATTATCTATAATGTAAAAACCAAACAGAAATTCATTTTGAGCCAAATCACTAGAGCAGTATTTTAAAATGTTTTAATTAAAAACAAAAAGGTCATCAATAAATTGTCATCAAACGAAATCCTCCTCTAAAAACCAGTATAGAGTTTTATTTGTCATCCTAAACACTTTCCGGATATATATTATGAGCAAAACTGTTAAAGCCATTTTCGAAAAATTTGTAACTTAAAATAATACATAATTCGTCAGTTAACCAACCGTCTTTAATTTGAGGGTTAAAGTCAAAATAAAAACACTTCATGAGGTGTATTCTTATGAAATGTAATCATCAAATTGAACGAAATTCACTAAACCATTTTCTATCCGTGGAAATGGACAGACATGTGGGCTTGATATTGTAAAATACCCTTTTTCGTGTTCGGACGGGAATAAAACTTTGAAATTCATCATTATCTCTAGGTCAAGAATTTTCACGATTTCAAAAATGTATCTTGATATGAAAAAGTAAATATCAAATTTTTCAAAAATCAATCATCATGAAACTAACCTTAAAACAATTTGCTACCCCAAAAACAAGAATACAGTTTAATATGTCATGTCAAACACTCTCAAGACATCAATTTGTAACCAAATCATTAGTCATTTTTATAATACACATAGGATTATTATTAGCCCAAATAATATTTGACAAAGTTTATTTTATTTATTTGAAGTATTCAACGCACACTTTCTAAACAGAGTGATTATATTACTACATGAGAATTTCTATGAGTGAGAGCTAAAGGACCTACCAATTTTGCCAGGAAAGACATTTTAATATACGTACGTTCTAACACACCCCAATAAACGTGGTACCAATAGATTTACTTCCTCTCCGAAGGAAGTTGTGTTACGGATTATTTTTTATCGCTCAAAGAATAATCCATCAACCTCAGCTGGGATTGAACCCACGAACATTGTATTCTGAGGCGAGCTTTTTACTCCAGACCATCGAATTCAACATATTCAATATTATTTGTCATGTCAATTAAATGGGGGGGCCATTTGGGACCAAATCGTTAGAGCCATTTTTCAAATAATTAAAATTTAGAAAAATGAATCATAAGTAAACTAACCATGTACGAGTTTTTACCCCCAAAACAAGTATAAAATGTTGTTGGTCATTCCACACAGTCCCAAGATACTCACTTGGAACCAAATCATTAAAAAAATAATTAAAATATCTCATTTAAAAAAACAAATCAGTCATATAATCAATCGTTAAACGATATTAATTATAATATATATATATATTATATATATATTATATATATATTATATAAAATTATAATAAAACAATTACACTGTCTAGCGTACGTGCCCAAAACTGCAGGTTTTGAATATTCAATAGACCTAAAGCTACCGTGCGTGGAATGGACAAATTTAAGTCTATCCTGGCTATATCTATCCCTATTGTTAGATATTTCTATTTAATTTAAATAAAATATTCATATTTACGTGTTACAGCTTTCATCGGTAAGATCCAACCTATTCGAAACCGTACGTCACAAATCAATACGTGTTGTAAGTGGTTACTACCTAACCCTTAGGTCACCTATGTTTGTTTTCTTTGGTTTAAATCGTCCTAATCTAGACTAAGGGCATCTAGCCCCTCCTCCCCTTTATCCCCCTCCCACACTTCTCCCTCAATGAACCAATTGTCCCCCTAATGTTTGAATTAGAGTTAGATCTCCGAACGCGGTTCTCGATTTGATCGACATGTTTGACCCTTCCTGCAAGGCAGTACAATATGACTGAGGCAGTGAAGGGGGAGAGAAAGGGGGGAGGTATTGTGACGGGGGTAGTCAATATTTGCTCTGTTATGTTTGTTATGTTGTGTTTGCCTTTCGGTGGTAGCTACTGATTGCATGTGCAGAAATCAATGTCATCCGTCCGAACCATTGTATATTTTAAAGGTAAGCACACACAATATGACGTATCGTTTTTGCACCGTACAGGGAAAATATTCACCATTCAAGTTTTAGCGCCAATTTTCCTGGTTTCCATATGAAATTATCCAGGTGGAAGTCTCACACAAAGACTTGTGTTAATATATGCATCCACATTAAACATATCACTAAGATTTAACTCAAGACAGGTTAATCGATAACTCATATATGTTTTGAAGATTTAAATTATTTTATCTGCCCATAATGAAATGATCCTGCAAAGGTGTGCACTAATCTTCCAAACACAATTGCTAAAACCTATAATTAACGGAAAAAAAATCGTACTTACTTAAATCGGTAAATTTTCTATACATAAACCTAGAAAAAATGTTGGTATAGTTGATATTTCCAATTTAATATTTTATTTATTTATTTGAGATATTTAACATTCACATTCTGAACAAAATGATTGTATCAGCACACGAAAATTTCTATGAGCGAGAGTGAAATGGTCTACCAGTTTTACAGGGTTATTCTACATGCTACATTTGATATAGGACCAACGCGACGGCTTTATTTCCTCTCTGAAGACAGTTGTGCTACGAATTTTTATCGCTCAAGAAAAATCCATCAGCCTCGGATAGATTTGAACCCATGGACATCGGGTTCTGATGTGAGAACTTTACTAAAATACCACTGAGGTCAAATCAAATTTAATAATAAATTATGTAGCGTTAAATTTGAGTTTTGTTTGTATTTAATTCAATATAGTTCAATTGGACTCTTTAAATTTTATTAATTTTATAATGTATATTTGTGATTTCAATATATTTTAAAGAAAAAAACAGAATGTAATAACTTAATGTAATGTAATATACTAAAAACCAATTTACTAATACATTAAAAGCTAAAACTATATATACAAGTGTATTATACTAGAGCAGGTTTTGTGAAATCTCTTATATTTAAGATAATTAGTTTTTTATATAATATTTTTAACGGTTAAAATATAATTTGAAAAATCAATGTATTATTTTTCAACTTCATCATGAATAGTACTCAAGAATGATTTTATAACCTGCCTATGATTGGAAGATCAAGGTTCGAATCTCAGTCGGGTGTACTGAGTGTGTTATTTCCAAAATATTTTCACACACTCTCTTCACTCAAATGCAAGTATACTTCTTCTAAATATATTCGTCCTAATCTCTAAAACCGTTAGCGTAATTAGTATACAAGCATACAACCCGAATGGGTAGTAAGACAGGGCTATAAAAAAACTTATTTGAAAGGATATTACTATTCATAGAGTTAAAGAGTACTTTTAAAAGAAAACATTTAGAAAAATTGTGATCCTTTCATTTTATTTGTTTGAAATAAAAGTTAATTCTTGGTACTGTTAACTTTTTGTTTTCCAACATTAAATTCTACTCACACAATGCAGTATATTTCACATAAAGTTTATATCGTAGTTTCTCTAACGTTTCCATTGCTCAAGTTAAACACTCAAAATGGTCCCTAACGGTTTTGTTAGCAGTCCTATGATTCAATGCTCTACAAAATGTTATCCAGTGGAGTGGATAGTTCTGATATCATTAGCGTCTTCTTCAAAGAGAATAACACTTTCTAAACTTTCAATAAAGCGGTAGAAAACCATGTAAAGGCGACCCTATATATATATACATTTATATTTCCGCACAGTACATTTTAACTGTATCGTGTGCGCTTACAGTGTTTAAAACTGTAACACTGAATGTAACAAGCGGTTATATAGACTTTTATAATTGTTTCTACGTCGCAAGACACGATATTTTGTGCATCGAATCTTACTACCCATTTCGACCGTTCATATTTAATTACACTTATGATATTAATGATGATACCTAACAGTTAATTTTCAATTTTCCTTTATTTAATTGCTAACCAACAGTCAGTCGAGATCTTTAATAGACTATCATTGAAAGAATACAGAACAACATGTCTCTCACAAAAGATATGTAAATTACGTTGGTGTACGAATGATAACAATAAAACAAATTAATAACTTATATTAAAGAGTAAGAGCAATTAAAGAGATGATTCAATGGTGTTCTGGGAGCTGAAGGAGGAGGTCGAGAACAGGGTGCAACGGAAGTCTAAGTTCACTGGAAAAGGAATGGTTCTGTCCTAATACAGAACACATAATAAAATAATAATAATAATAATAAAGTAGGTGACCTGTCGGTCTAGGGGTAAGGTGTCAGACTTCTGTGCTGGCGGCCGGGGTTCAATCCTCGGTCCTGGCACAGATTTATCTGATTACCAAACCCTTCCTTCACCTCTGACAAGACATCTTGTGAATGTGGGGAATGCCAGGCCGCCACCGTGGTTCGGATTCCATGTTAAACTGTAGGTCCTCCATTTCATCTCACAATCACCCTACCTTTACACATTAGCGTAAGTGCGTATAACCCGAACGGGTAGTAAGACGCGGTGCTAATAAAATAATAATAATAATAATAATAATAATGGGCCATCTACGTCACGTTGTGATAGCTGAAGTATACGGCACCCACCACTAGATGGCACCACTTCCGTGTGACGTCGCGAGAGGTGTCAGTGGTTCATTCCTCTGGACGGGCAGTTGGTTTCTAGGTTTGAATGGAACCGGTCTTCGGACAAAGGATAGTGTTGTTTATAAAAAATAGGGAGAGTACACTAAGGATTTATATTTAATTTATCAATAAATATTACAATGAAATATTTAATTGAAATGTTTTCTTTGATTGATTAAAAGGAACCCAGTGGCCCGAGCTTAAAATGTTCTCCAACGATTGTTCAATATTTTTATTGGTATTTTAAATAGACAAACGACAAATCAGAAGGGTTTAGTGACCAAAAGGTATTTATATGGAGTTGCTCTTAAGGATTTAACTACAGATAATCTTTCTTGGAAGAGGCTTGACTAGTCGCACGAACCGCTTGGTTATGATATTTGTACTTTAATTGACAAAAGAAAAGTTATTTTTATTTGAACTCGCTGTGAAATCCTGAATGAAAGGGCGGGGTATAATAATAATAATAATAATAATAATAATACATTATATTTAATTGGCATTGAAGAGTGAGTTCAAAATGGTTATATGGGAAGTATTTTCTTATGATAAATAAACATACATTTTAATGTTTATAAAAAATAATTTTAGGGTAGTTGACGTAGAATTTTATTTTTGAAAATTAGAAATTTTCCAAACTATTTGAAAATTTTTGCCTAAAATTTATATTTAAAGCGTTTTAAATGTGGTTAACAAGCTGATGTATTTGTTTTTATTAGAAAATTTTACCTAAGGGTAGTTTGTTTCCCCCAAATAAAATACACAATACGATAAAAGATTTGTGTGAAGATGACGTCCCATTCGTTTTCATAAGTTGTTTACAATATTTTAATTTTTGGGGATGTGGCCCCCTCACTTTTATCGATTTTCAATGCAGCCCTTATAAACAAATAAGTTTTACACGCCCGATGCAATATACTGGACTTCGGAAGGAAAGGAGATTCGGGTTTGGATTTCAGGCGAATGTATGTATTACCACTATTCCTCCCCGCAAATATTGGTACACCTCCTCTATGTTCAACCTTCATCATCCCTATCACATCAACGTTGCTATAACGCCTACATTAGCGTATAATTCCAATCGGTAGTAAGATTTGTTGACAATAAATGACATGAAATAAAACATTTTGTTTAAGATTAAGAATCCCTACCCCAATAAAAAAAATAAAAAAAATTCTATTTAGTTTTCTCAACCACCTCCATTTTAATGAATAAGAGGTTTTAAGGTTTTTCATAGCAACGCGTCCTACTAATAATATATCTAGCACCGTGTCTTACTACCCGTTCGGTTTATACGGTTTAAGTACTAATTTCGCTAATGGATTAGGAATTGAGAAGGTTGAATTAGAGGAAATGAACTAGCATTTGCGTGGAGAGAGAGTGGAAAACAATTTATAAAAAACCACCCCCAGTTCACCCGACCTAGATTCGAACCTCGATCTCCCCGTTCTCAGCAGTCGAGCTCAACACGACAAGCGTGTAGCCAACTACGCCACCGAGGCGGGTACTCCCTACTAACCGTTTGTGTTATACGCCTATGCACTAAATACGCCAATCCTTTTTGGGATTAGGAAGGTTATATTGTAGGAAGTGTGCCTGCATTTTCATGTAAGGGAGAGTGGATAACCATTTAGGAAAACCAGCTCCAGTTCACCCGACCGAGATTCGAACCTCAATCTCCCCATCACCGACATAAGTTTTTCTTTCAGAATCAAACTAATAATTAGCTCGGTAGTTAATCAGATGAAGTCCACCCGAAAATATTGTTGGAGCTCGTTAATGGATCCAAGGATTGCGTGTTTGTACTAACCTATATTATTGCTTCAGCCAATCAGACCATTGCGGCTCTTTTATGTTGAGAGAACGAAGGGAGAAAGTAGAGGGTGGGCATTGAATTATAAGTGCTTGTTTTTTTTTTAACCTCGCATTCACAAATAAAACACGGAACAAATACATTTGATTGTATTACTGCAGTGATGGCTGTAGATTATCGCAGTAAAATGTATTCAAAACCTTTTGATTAAGAGATTTCTGTAGAATTAGGCCTCACTAGACTTACTAATTAAAGGCTAATTCGTGTCTATAAAATTACTATAAAATTTGAGCTTTCCCCATTTATTTCTAAGATAAACGTATATTTTTCCTATTCACACCTCTACGATAACTTTCAAACTACCCCTCTCACAGTTCTTTATGTCTATCTCAACTTTAACAGTTTTATGGAGGGGGACAGTTTTTTTTAATCACCGCGTCTTTTCTATCCGTTTGGAGTACACGCCTACGTACTAATTACACTAAGAGTTTAGGGATTGGGAGGGTTTAATTGAGAGTAAGTGCACCTGCATTTGCGTGGAAGGAAAGTGGAAAACCATCTGGAACACCACCCTCAATGCACCCAACCGGGATCAAACCCCGATCTCCCCGCCTTTGGAGGTCTAGCCTAACACATGATTAGCGCATTAGACCACGCGTCCAACGAAGCGGGTAGCAGTAGGTAATTAATTGATTAGCATATTGGAGAAATATAACGAGATATTATATTTTATATGCAGAAATACAATACTTCACAAATCATAATTTCTTTGGTGATACAAATAATATAAATGTTTGTACAGATGAGCTATTGCGCACACAGAATAACATCTTTAATTTCGCTGAAAAAAAAAGTCTGGTTTTCGTTTAAAGGTTTTATTTTTGCCTAAATCCTGAACCCCTAACATCTAAAGTTAGTGTTCGTTTGTTAAAATTTGTCTGTTTTCTCGTAAATTAAACTACCCTATAATGGATTTTTCATATTACATGTTACCGTCCAAACCCGATTCAAGGACAGACTAGATCAGACTTTCCATGATGAAACATGTCCAAGGTCACATCATCATATGGATTAGGAAGGATGAAAATAAGTATTCGCTAACACATAAGACTATATTGGTTACCCTACAAGCTTATTATTAGCACCGCGTCTTACTACCCGTTCGGGTTATACGCACTCACGCTAATGTGTAATGGTAGGATAATTGTGAGATGAAATGGAGGACCTAAGTTTAACATGGAATCCGAACCACGGTGGATACCTGGCATTCCCAACATTCACAAGTGGTGATTAATACACGTCTTGTCAGAAGTGAAGGAAGGTTTTGGTAATCAGATAAATCTGCGCTAGTACCGAGGATTGAACCCGGACCCCCCGCACAGAAGTCAGACATCTTACCTCTACACCACCAGGTCACCCCCCTACAAGCTGATGGATGTACAATTCTGCAATTTTAGATATAGATTGTTCTAGAATAGGGTTTGGACTGTAACATATATAGATTTAATTCCCTTAGAATTTGAATATCCCAAATAGTGGACTTTATATAAGTGTAAGATGGTGGGAATGGCTCATTTCAGAAATATAAAGTTCATGACCAGGTAAAGTTAAAGTTTTTCTCTAACTGAACTCGATTGCCTCCTCTAAGTCGCCCTTAGAAAACACTCAGTGCCTGATTTGTACCCAAGCCATATTGATGACGTTAACACGTCTCATAATTAATCCCCGCCTTCTTCCCCCCCTTTCACGGATCTGCGCAAGAGGACAGTACGGACAAAATGTGAGTATAAGAAGTTCAAACCAACTCGCTTTCCCTCCTTTGCCACGATTCGCAAGGAAGGACAGTTCGGACAAAATGTGAGTATAAGAAAGTTTCAAACCAACCTCGCCTTCTTCCCCTCCTTTCCCCGGGATCTGCGCAAGGAGGACAGTTCGGACAAAATGTGGAGTTAAAGTTTCAAACCAACTCGCTTCTTCCCCCTCCTTTGCCACGGATTGCGCAAGGAAGACAGTTTGGACAAAATGTGAGTATAAGAAGTTTCAAACCAACCTCGCCTTCTTCCCCCTCCTTTGCCACGGGATCTGCGCAAGGAAGGACAGTTTGGACAAAATGTGGAGTATAAGAAGTTTCAAACCAACCTCGCACTTCCCCTTCTTGCCACGGGATCTGCGCAGAAGACAGTTTGGACAAAATGTGGAGTATAAGAAGTTCAAACCAACCTCGCTTTTCCCCTCCTTTGCACGGATCTGCGCAGGAGGACAGTTGGACAAAATGTGGAGTATAAGAAGTTTTAACCAACTCGCCTTCTTCCCCCTCCTTGCACGGATCTGCGCAAGGAAGGACAGTTTGGACAAAATGTGGAGTATAAGAAGTTTCAAACAACCTCGCCTTCTGCCCCCTCCTTTGCACGGGATCTGCGCAGGAAGGACAGTTCGGACAAAATGTGGAGTAAAGAGTTTCAACCAACCTCGCCTTCTTCCCCCTCCTTTGCCACGGATCTGCGCAAGGAAGACAGTTTGGACAAATGTGGAGTATAAGAAGTTTCAAACCAACCTCGCCTTCTTCCCCCTCCTTTGCCACGGGATCTGCGCAAGGAAGGACAGTTTGGACAAAATGTGGAGTATAAGAAGTTTCAAACCAACCTCGCCTTCTTCCCCCTCCTTTGCCACGGATCTGCGCAAGGAAGGACAGTTCGGACAAAATGTGGAGTATAAGAAGTTTCAAACCAACCTCGCCTTCTTCCCCCTCCTTTGCCACGGGATCTGCGCAAGGAAGGACAGTTTGGACAAAATGTGGAGTATAAGAAGTTTCAAACCAACCTCGCCTTCTTCCCCCTCCTTTGCCACGGGATCTGCGCAAGGAAGGACAGTTTGGACAAAATGTGGAGTATAAGAAGTTTCAAACCAACCTCGCCTTCTTCCCCCTCCTTTGCCACGGGATCTGCGCAAGGAAGGACAGTTCGGACAAAATGTGGAGTATAAGAAGTTTCAAACCAACCTCGCCTTCTTCCCCCTCCTTTGCCACGGGATCTGCGCAAGGAAGGACAGTTCGGACAAAATGTGGAGTATAAGAAGTTTCAAACCAACCTCGCCTTCTTCCCCCTCCTTTGCCACGGGATCTGCGCAAGGAAGGACAGTTTGGACAAAATGTGGAGTATAAGAAGTTTCAAACCAACCTCGCCTTCTTCCCCCTCCTTTGCCACGGGATCTGCGCAAGGAAGGACAGTTTGGACAAAATGTGGAGTATAAGAAGTTTCAAACCATTTTTAGAGTGAAAACTTGCAGCCAACGCTTCAACGATTCGCTATTAACTATATAAATAAAATTCATATAAATGAAACTGTTCTCTTAAGGTGTGGATTTTGGAATATGAGAAAAGGTAAGTGTTTTTGCAATTCTTACAGCAAAAAAACTGTTTTGATCAAAAGAGATCAAATATTGCTTCTATACAAACATAGAGTTCAGGCCCCATATATTTATGCAGGGTGACCTGGTTGTCTAGGTTAAGGTGTCGGACTTCTTTGCTGGGGGTCCGAGGTTCAATCCTCGGTCCGGCACAGATTTATCTGATTACCAAACCCTTCCTTCACCTCTAAACTAGACATCTTGTGAATATGGGAATTCCAGGCCTCCACCGTGGTTCGGATTCCACGTTAAACTGTAGGTCCTCCATTTCATCTCACAATCACCCTACTATTACACATTAGCGTAAGTGCGTATAACCCGAATGAGTAGTAAGACGTGGTGCTAATAATAATAATAATAATATAATAATAAGATAATGATAATGATAATAATAATGATATATTTATTCACATGGTCGACCTCAACAGTATTTGAATATTTTTCATGAGCATAGTGACATTAGATGACAAACTTTTTAAATAAAGAGAAAAAATTGTCATTATATTCCAGGGCATCTTTGTTATATATTCAAGTACTATTGACATCACAATGAGAATAAAACTAAACTCTGTTGTTTGGAAGCAATATTTTATTTTATTTGACCAAAAAAAAGTTTCCCTTTTAAAAAAAATGAAAAAAACATTTTTTCTATCTTTACCCAAATTTCCACCTTAAAGTACAGATTTAAAACAAACCAAATCAATATATTTAAATTCTAATGGCACTCAAGTTTGTTTATAAAACAAAAACAAAATAAACAACAGAAGAGTCTGCAACAGTTATGAAACGGTGGTTTGTAACCGAATCATGAACGTGGCAATTAAGTACTTCTGCTAAAGGTAGTTTATTGTTTGTATATATCCTATTGTCAGTTATTGAAATGAAATTAATTGAAAAAACAACATTGTGTGGTGTCGGGTTTAATTTCACGTATTGTTTCTAATTGAAGCGTTCGTTATGTAAATTTGTTTGTTTTATTTATAACTGTGATCATGTTTAAAAAATATATTTTATTAGCTTACTTTTAAAAATATGGGTTGTTTAGCACTCACTTTCTAAACTGACTGATTGTATTGCTATGCGACTTCTGCCTTGATTATATAGCACACACACAACACCTGGAACCCTTATATTAAATTAATAATTGTGAAAGGGTAAGCCCAAATTTAACTAATATATATTACCACATTGAGAATCGAATCTGGGACCACTAGTTAGATAGGAAGCATTTTTAAAATATATACGAAGCATTCAACATGAACTTTCTGAGTTGACTCATTATATCAGAAAACTAATTATAAACTAATTTAAATCTAGAAGACACAACATCCAGTCCAAGGTCATTAATTCATAAGTGTGAACGGGAAAACCCACATTTCACCAACGATAAATTTATCGACCATGCTAGAGATCGAACCCGGGACCTTTAGCTTGTAGACAGACACGCTACTGACTGAGCTTAAGTGCTGGACTAGTAATATAAGGGTGTATGTTTCTTAAATTAAACATATTTTAATTATTTATTTAATTCAATCCCGGGAAATATAGAGATATATCTAAGAAATTTGTGTGGAAAAACTCTTTTGGACAGAGTTAGTAATGAATGGGTGCTGAAGGAGTGCGGTTTGAAAGGGAATAAAATAGTTCACTGTGAAATTGGCGACTTACGTTGGGTTGGGAATTTTGAGAGGGGGGTGGTGTCAATCAGTGACGAAGCTAATATATGAAGGTAGAGTTTGTTGATCAAAAGGAAGGAATAGGCCATGTAAGACCGGGTAAAATTTGGTTGAAAAATATGTGAAAAAGAGAAACATTAAGAGTTTATTAATTATTATTATTATTATTATATTATTATTATTAGAACCCGTCTTACTACCCGTTCGGGTTATACACACTTACGCTAATGTGTAATGGTAGGTGATTGTGAGATGAAATGGAGGACCTACAGTTTAACGTGGAATCCGAACCACGGTGGAAGCCTGGCATTCCACACAATCACAAGATGTCTTGTCAGAGGTGAAGGAAGGGTTTTGTAGTCAGATACATTTTTAATAATAAAAGAACATGTTGACTCGGTGTATGGATGTTGTTGAAGTGAAGGGAGTATTCAAGGATATAGAAGTGTGGAGAAAGTTAGTGAGGATGGATTAAATACGAAGTGGTTTTTTTGAGCTATACTCACAGTTTTTTGCCTACCCTGTAAGGGAATGGCCTAATTAGTATGCATGTAAATGTGATATATGTTTTTTGTGTAGTGTAGCGAAATCTGGATAGTATCGAGATTAGCGGGAGATGTTTACATTATACAAGTGCAGGGATAGAGTAAGAAATAGAAAGTAATTTATCCCATTTTCGACCCTATCCTGATAATATCAACACTAGCCAGCAAGACTTGGATAACGTTGAATACTATTTGTAAAACTTAGCACGTGTGATTACGAATGATATATTTTAACTTCATATTGTTCTATTGAATTGAATCATAGCATTTAACTATAATTGAAATGCCTCATTTCGATTATTTATTTTCCACTAACTTAAACTAAACAAAGTATCCTAAAATCACCTACTATAACCTAAACTAGGCTTAACTTAACCTAACTCACCTAACCTAAACCCAAAATTTTGACATTATTCAAGTGCGGGTGAACATTATCCACGTATTTTGGATAATTTCAACATTATTTGGATAATATAGGCTTCATCCCAATTTTAACTTTACTTGTAGCATATGTATTATGATACGGCGCGCTGAGATATAAAACGCGAATCCTAAATATTTCTACAAATTCCGCCAATAAGTGCGCACCAGGTGGTCCTATTTAACTATCTTGTATTGAGGCAGATCCAACAGATGAATATCCGGGGGAGGGGGGTTAAAGAGTTAGACACAGATAAAAACGAGACTCGTGGGGAGGTTGAGGGAGTGGATGAGGTTCCATCCAATCACGACAGACAACGTATTGACACAGCGTGGCCGACCTAACGAGTTATTTGATGTGTCAACAAGATTAAAACGTGCCCGGTTCACTTTTCCACACACCCTTCCATACCTACCCCTATTTCGCCCACGTGTTTATATAAAACCGTTCTTACACGCCATTTCCCCCTTTTTAAAAGGTTTTTTTCCCCCTCCTATTTTCTTCTTCTTTTATTTTAAGATGAGAACTTTATTTTTAGATGTTCTGATTGATTTTACACAACGGTGAAACATATTTTTCTCTTTCGTTCTTTCTTGGTTTGGACGTACGATATATTTTATATATATATATATATATATTATATATATATATATAATTGTTTTAACTATTTATATTCATGGATTATAGATTTTATACTTACTTCTAGCTAAAAGAGTTCAACGATTTATTTTGTATTCGTTGGTCTCAACACGCCAACTATAGCTTAACTTAGCACAAAACAGCTAAACTTTTACACCTAGGGATTTGGTATCATGAGAAAAAAAAAATTATAACTTATTTATTTCAAGTATTGGAAGAAAAGTACCAGTAGGCCTACTTTACTCATTTCAAAAATATTAAGGAATATTTAGAAACTCTACTAATTTTAAGTGTATAAAGAAAAGTATCAATAATTTATTATTTTCAATCTGAGAAGAAACACGCTTCGATGGATGCATGGTCCAAGATGCTTTTCTCGAAGTAGATTAGCCTGCCGATGGTGGGGCGATCAAGGTTCAAATCTTGGTCGGGTGTACTGAGTTTTTTTCTAAAATGTTTTTTACAATTTGCCTTCACGCAAATGCGAGTAAACTTCTACTGAATATAACCTTCATAATCACTAAACCCATTATAGTGATTAGTACAAAAGCGTATAATCCAAACGGAAACTAAGAAGTGGTGTTAAAACAAAAGATGATAAAGAGCTCCGCACGGACTTTCTCACTCTATTGTTTAAAAATTGAGATAGTTACTCAAAACTCATAATACATGTGAAACGAATTAATATACAATACTGAACCCTAGCAAAAATTGCGTTATACTTAAGTGAAACATTTTTTTGGTTCCCGGATTTTAATTTTATGATTTTTCCATTTAAAGAAGTGAATTCCTCACTGGTATTATTGGACAAAAAGAAAAGGTTGATATTGGGTCCACAAGGGTCAATGCATCTTATTAAAATTTCAAATTACGGTTAAATTTTGACATTTTACAAGGGGTTAACATCTTGGGGCTATCGAATTTTTATTAGATTCCTCATTCATAAATATAGACCAATAAAATAAATAGTTCTACAATTTTGAAATAAGTTATTTAGTATCTTAAAAAGTTGTGGTAAAAATAAAATTTCCGCTTTTGCAAATTACCCTAAAATTCATTTTCATAGGAAAATTAAAATAGTTTTGTTTATAATATTAATAACGTGTTAAATATGCATTTTAATCAAAATCTTTAGATTTAATACTGAGAAAACTTATTTCTCTTTTTTCAGCCTTCAATAAATTTACCCTTAGCTTTAGGGTTTAATAGATATCCAATTCCAAAAAACCCCTAGGGACAACCCTATGAATACCCCATATACCAAGTTTTAGCCCGTTCGATAAAATAGTTTAGACTCTAGTCCAAGTTACAGATAGAGAGACTGAAATTTTAAAAAAAAATCGGATTCGGTGGGTCATGAAACGTCGAAATTCATTAAAATCTCGAGTTCGATTTTTTTTTTTACGATCACAATGCTTACTCTACCTGTAAGATAGCGAGAAAATAAAAATATCAGAAGAAAACTATCCATTCTACGCTCATATCGAGACAATCAGCAAGAAACTTTACCCTTAATGTAAAATATTACTTAGCCTTTTTTATATACGAAAATTTTTTTTTTGCTCTTTATATAATATATATGCTAAGAATTGTACTTATTTATTAGAAATTATCATATATTTTGCATTAATTGTTTACTTTGATGTACATTTAATCCATACAAAATACTAATAATATTGTTATCACAATAATGTTGTATCGTTAACTCCCTTCACTCTAATATGTAGAGAAGGTAACGATAGCTAGATTGTATTTAACTATGACAAAGCTAAATGCATGACATGATAGAAGCAGAGAAACATATTATAGAAATAAGAGAATTGAATTGGTAACAATAATATATCTATTATACAAATAACATAAAAGGTAAATATTGGGTTACAAAACTTAATGGAAATGAAAGCTGGACAGAAAATAATAAAGTGTAGTAAAATCCGTTAGATAGGCTAGGTAAATCGAGTAAAGTCCGTTCACCGTAGGAACTGTTTTCTGAAAGGCCTTTTTCCCTACCAGAAATCTATTATATAGTAGGATATTGCTAGGAAAAATGACCTTTCAGAGAGTAATTCCTACCGTGAATGGAGTATATATTATAGAAGTATAACTATAAACATTAAGTTTTAAACTGACAAATGTAACAGGGTTTAATAACTCCAAATATATATAGGAACTTCCCGTAACACAGGAGAATATGCGTCCAAGACGACACGGAAACAGTCAAAAGGAAGTTAAGTTGATAGAGAGTATTGGATTCCAATACAGTCGGGCTAGCGCCAGACTACCACCAGAAGGGTCTAAACAGAAAACATGGTGAATTAATTACTAATAAAATTATAACTGCAAATCCTATAGTTCTAGAGTTACTAAACTAAATGTCAGCCAAGCTAGCTAGTTTGATTTGAAATTAAGAAAGTTCCCATACACACACTAAATAATAAATGGTAAGAGGACGGTCTGTGAACTAAATTAACAGATGGCTAACAATCAGGTGTCCTTACAAAATTGTACTATGGCCGGTCCTTTCTCAGTGGGTACTGCCAGAGCACTCAATATTACATTTATACCATTACCCACTCCCTGAGGTATACATCAAATCATTAACCGAATCATTAAATACTAGGACAATTAACTTTCCAACTATGGAAGAATTAAAACACTATCTGTGCGGGCCACTATACAAAACTAGCCATGTTCCGCACTTTGCGCACCCAAAATAGTAACGCAGACAAAGAGATACCAACAAAAATGCCGTGAGATACTGATCCAACTAGGTCCTCAAAAAAGGCATTAGACCACCTGCATGCAGCCATACAAAAATTCGAACAAGTGAGCTTGACGTCCATGGTGTCATAGGATATTGTGAAGTCATTAGAACTTAAAACGGAATAATGAACTAAGGAGATGAGGAAGCTTAAAGCAAGGTCCTTACTATATATAGGGCTCCAAGCTCCTGTATTTAAGCTATGTTATACGAACCTAGGAAAAATATGTAGTCATTCTGACTAAATCAACAAGTCTGAAGGACTTGGACAACATTATAGTCGAGTCTACTGAGTAAACCAAGTCCAAAGGACAGATAAACAAAAATAAGTCACTTGGACTCAATCAACCAATCTGAAGGACTTGGACAACATTATAGTCGACTCGACTAAGTAAATTAAGTCAAAAGGACAGATTAACAAAAATTAGTCACTTGGACTAAATCAACTTGACAACATTTGTAGGATACTTGAACATTCATGCAAGACTCCCTCGGCGTGGAGGGGTGAGACCCATGACCTAACCATCAGGGCCAGCTGTTACTTCTTGGTGTTGGAGCAGAGGTTCCTCCTTCAAGGATATCTGATAATGAACTACAATCTTGTGAACCTAGAGTACACCCGTTATATACTCTATAGCCTGACTATACCGGACCAAATATGGGCACGTAAATAAGAAAAAGGAAGAAAGTGGGAGGTTTGGAACATTGGCGAAAGAGTTGCCAAGGAAGTCCGCTAGGGAAGCAGCGCTCGGGTTTGCGGCATTGAACCAACAACAGTCAGGCCTTTCTTTAACTTGGAGTTCAAGGGTTTAGACGTCTGTTTGAATCTGCCGCACCTTCGCTTTCGCCATGCTGGCAGCATACTGTATCGATGCATGGTAATTGTATCCGGGAACATCCACTTAATGTAAGTAAAACACTAATGATATTATTGTAGAATATATCAGTTTTAATTCTCTTCTTTGGTTTCCTTTATTTCAGTTTAGCATTTTGTGCAGATTACGGTTTGTAGATGTCATTTTACTTGAGTGAAATGCTACACTGTAATATAAGTACTAGTTATGATTATAGCTCATTTCCAAATGCAGCAGCAGGCACTTTCAAATCCTAGATACTGACCATACTTATGATTATTAGTTTTTAGGTCTTTCTACGACAGCTTCTGTACATAGTAATATTAACCAGTATAACTAAACCTAACATCATATAATACGCGTATAGAAGGTTTGGTTTTGTCTGTAAAAAAATATGTTTCTTTCAGTGATTAAGTAAAAGTGTTTAAGATGAGAGTGAACCAAATTAATTATATATTTACTAAATGAACTATGAATTTTATACGAAAATATCTCTTACAATATAGGACATGGCTGAAAAAGGGCTTGGCCAGATAGATACAAACTATATCCAAGGGTTTGACCATCCAACTCATTAATAGTAATTAATAATTTTAACTCAAACCTACCTACCTAGTTAAATTTGTGTAGTGGTAACATGAAGGCAGCAAAATATTTAAAAATTGTACTTGATAGTTGCCTTTTTCCCGTTCATCCTTACAGTCAACTGAGTTCAAACTAAAGTAGCAATGGACCTCTCCTAAAACACTAAATACCTCCTCATTTATTTGTACAACTTTGTCACTTTGCGGACATAGAATAGCCATCCAAAATTTTAGTTTGGCTCAGCTTATTCACAAATGTTTTGTGAACTACTGAGTCTTGTGTCATTAGGTATTTCCTCTGGCACTTATATCAGGTTTTCTTTTAAACTGTTTTTTTAATCTCCATCACCCAATTGCATTATCCAATAATTGATGATACTGTCAATTTCTCATACATTATTGTTCAACTTGACTATTTTAAACTTTTTACACAGTTGATAGTATTTAATACTTGTCTCCTTTATTGTTTTCCTATGAGCATGAGGTAGAATAATTGATAAACACTACCCCAACAGTAAAACTTTTCCTATCATATGAGCATGCAGGAAAATATGTAAACATTACTTGAAGTCATACCCAAACAGTAAAACTTTTCCTATCATATGAGCATGCAAGAAAATATGTAAAAATTACTTGAAGTCATGCCCAAACAGTAAAACATGTCGCCCAAATAGGAAATTATCTTTTATTATAGCCTATTAAGCCACAAATGATCGATTACATCTATGGCATGGCTCGAAGCCATGGTTGACTCCTCCCTTATTAGCAGTTTGGCATTTGATGAAGGTTGCATCATTCACTGACATCCTCATGCAAGTTTTGTTCTGCGTTCAAAGTCTAACACATGATGTAGAGAAATTTTTTTTACTTGTTCTTGTCAGGCATCTTGGTTGCTTCCCCAAAGTTGTTTGTATGTTTCCACTCTTTAAGGTCTTCCTACTTTGTGCCTTAAAGAATCAATATGTCCTGTACACCTGTTACAATATAAACATCAGGGAATATGAATATCGCGTTTCCTGGCCAAGTCCTATGTGAAGATATCATAGAAAGTTACACACACCTTCTTATGCTTGGAGGATGAACCAAATACATAAATGAAGGCAAAGAGCTGCCTGCGACAATATCACCTTTAAACCAAAAGAGACTCTTTCTGTCAATTATTCCTCCTTCACGCTTTTATTTTCAACATGCCTTTTAATTAATGTTATTTGTTTGAATACAAAAGCTAAAATTAAATAACCATATAGAACTCTATAATATGTTTAATTTAAATTTGCCAAAGAAAAACTTTTTCTGTTTACTAATATGAATATGAAACAACAAATAAAACTATGTAAACTTGTCACTGTATTATAATCTCTAGTTTCTATTTTTATATGATTGGGAATTTCTATTCTAGTTTCTTTTTTGCTTTTGTAGTGAAAATAACATGTCGAGGAATTAAAATGATCAACTAAAACCGTTTTTTTTTAAGTTCTTAAGTATTAAATTGTTTTGCAACTTTTGAGTGGTTCCTCTACAATTTCATAAAATTTCAGCCTTCAAGATCATTGAAAAGTACTAACAAATCCTCTGGACACACATACATACAGAGAATATTAGACTTTTATTAATATATATATAAGAATTGAGTAAAAAAAATTTGGTATTAAGAGTATAAAAAACTTGACACTAAAAAAAGTATCAGTACTTTTCTATATCCTCAGTCAACTCTCTCTGAACTTTGACCCAATTCTTCACATTAACACTTTTTTTCCTCTCTCTCTCTTTCTCTCTCTCTCAATAGGCTCGGTTTGCATGGGTCGGACCAATGATGGGTGTCGGGGAGTGGTGGGGTGTTAACATGCGTTGATTGAATGTCTGGTGCAGGGAGGAAAGGGGGACATTGACAGAATACAGAAACTATGAAAAACAATCTTATTTTTTCGCTTTTTATTTTTGATCCCTTCTCTTTTACTTAACAGTTCTCCATCCATCCCATTTCTAGATACTTACTTAACAAAATATAATTTTTTGTAACTTCAATCAAGTTTTTGTTGTTGTTTTAATTGAGGTGCCCTATTCACTTTATTAACTCACTGGGATATCCGTTTACTTATGCTAATAGTGGCTATTAAGAAGGTTACAAAACTGAAAGAAAATGTACTCTCATTTGTGTGGAAAAATAAGAGGATGGGGCTATTTTTAGGGCGAGAAAACCTCAATGTCTCCATTTATTAATCTAGCATTGACTGACACCTTTGTCTGCGCGCTCACCTTTGCGGGTAGGTATGTTCTATTTGGCCTGTTAATGTTTTTGTTATAGGAAGACTTTAACTTACAAATCTTAATGTCCTTCAAATGTTTTTTTAAAATTTCTACTAGTACGTTTAACACAATGTTTATTAACTACTTTAGTTATACACCTTTAGAGTAAATGCACAAGCATTCTTGTGGATAGAGGGTGGGAAATCGACGTTGATAAGTTACTTTTGAGAAACCGTCCTTCAATCTACCTGACACTTATTTCGAGTATTACGCCTCAGATTATGTGGCCACTGGTGTGGATTATATTTACGGCTTTATAAAGTAACTGATTGGAATAAAACCCATTTCAGTGGTGGAATGGTTTAAGCCGTCACTCTCTCAATAGTCTAGACTGTCAATGTTGGGTATGGTGTGGTTCATATTCCTAATCGGGTGTAATTAGGGTGGTTTTCCATAAACGGTTTTACAGCTTCCTTTCACGCAAACGTGGTTACATGTACTCTTAGTCATATGTTATCATCTCTAACACATAGGTATAGCTAGTTCAGATACGTATAACCCTAAATGCTGGAAATAACAAGGCCTATGAATGTGGTTTTCATTAATTTTCAAAATATTGAATGTTTCTAGTAAATACTTGGTAAACAAAAGGCTATAAGTGGATTCATTAAACTTACATTCTATCTTAATTATTTAACCAGCACACAACCATATCTCTTCTACTCATTCATTAACTATTGGGAAAGATTAATTTTTCAACCGTGAATGAGAATCGAACATAGACTCATAACTCAGAAGACATATACTACCAACCAAGCCAATGAGTTAATCTCGTCCAGTATCTTAATGTAAGTTAAGCAAATCAGAATATTTGATCAGATGAGTGTGGGAAAAAAAAATATATATTAGCAGTATATCTTACTAGCCATTCGGGTTATACGCTTAAGTACTAATTACGCTATTGGATTAGGAATTGATAAGGTTGAATATAGTGGAAATGAACCAGAATTTTCGTTTAGGGAAAGTGGAAAACCATTTAGGGAAAAACACCCCCCCAGCAAATTCGTACCTCGGATCTCCCCATCCTCGGCACTCTAGCTCAACACGAAACCAGTGCGTTAGCTATCTACGCCACTGAGAAGGGGATAATATTATATTAAGAGTGATTACCAAATAGAATACTATATTCATATCAAAAATATAAAATTCTCTTAAAATACAAATCTTTGACAAGAAGATATTTTGTAAAAAAATAATGAAAAAAGTGAAACATTGTCCTTTTTGCTTTCTAAACATTAGAAGGTATCACATAAACCCCAATATATAATGTTTAGTTTCGTATTTTTTATTGCACTCAGTTCTTAAAATAAGTTTACTCCGAGATAAAATAAAAAATAAAAAAGTACTTCACGGAACTTAGCATCTTGAGAAGTTTAAAAGTTTTAAAAAGTCGTTGAAGCGGAAAGTAAATTTCCTTTTTCTCACCAGAAAAAGGCAAGAAAGGAAAAGAAGGTAATTAAAGTACTGATAGGAATAATAATAATAATAATAATAAAAAGAGTTAACAGTAGGGTGCGTTTAGAAAAGGAAATGAAAACATTTATGGGTAAATATAAGAGGGGTGAAATGGAAAGCTGTGTCACACGATCAAGGGAAGGTTAAGAGTTAGTGTGCGAGAAACTTTAAAACCAAGAAATATAAAAAGTTAAAACTTGACATATTTAACTCAGTCAAATCTTGGTCTTATTTTTTTAATTAAAAATATCGTGAGCCTAACGCCTAAGAACACATGATTAGCCCATTGCGGGTAGCTTAAAAACCAAATCATCAACAAAATGAATCTTTTTCTTTAGTAAACTATTTTTACTTTCTATAATAATTTTAGAGTTAAATAAAAAGAGAGTATTATTTCTTAGTGTTATTTTTAACATGATGCGTATTTAATTCTTGTTCTAAAGCAGTGTTAAACTCACTACGCAGACACTAGTCAAATTTCATGTGGCCCTCATATATTTAAGCAAATACGCATAAGTTTTAATAATTATTTGCGATAAAAATGAACCAACGCATATTTATAAAAAATAGTATAAAGTTCATCAAAAATATGAAGTGGCCGCCAACATTTTCCAAAGCTGAGACCTCATCAAGGACGCCTAAGTGGATTTTTCAAATGGGGGGGGGGGGGGGGGAATTGGAGTCATATCTGCCGAGATGTGGCAAAACACTACCTTCTTTGAGAGAAAATTTCAGGAATTTAACTTTGTTGGAGGGAATTTTATGGCATCGGGACATAATTCTGAGCTGATTACATGAGTTTCAAGAGCCAAATATATATTAATTATTATTTATTATTATTATTATTATTATTATTAATGACAACAATGGAAAACAAGTAGGCCTACCTACCAAGTGACTCATTTTCTGTTTTTTACACCAAAAACCTTTAACTGGTAATTTAGGGAAGTATTTTTTTCTTCCTTGATATGTTTGGATGGAAAAAAAACAACCAATAAGCTATCCCTTACCTTGAAGACACGTGGTGAAGACAAAATGAAAAAGAGTGGGGGTTCCCCAGTCCCGGTAATCCCTTAGGGAACTCTGGAAGGTGTAATCCTCTAGTTTCGACCCTTGGGATAAATGGCCATGTAATGGAATTTCAGACCGCTTCCCCTCTACCGTCCTGTCTTTCTACTCCCTCAACCCTTCCAGATTCTTCATCAAAGATATGTCCAACCAAAACTATCAACCTTGTATGAGAATTTGAAGAATTTCCCATTTATTAAGAAAAATATAAGATATTTGAAGATAGAATAAGTGATTTCATAAGATTTATCACAAACAAATCTTTGTTATCCTATTAGATAAAAATAGATATCAATTTAATAACTTTTAAGCAAAGTATAGGCTCAATTCTCAATGGAACTTTATTAATTCTTTTCTTATCATAATTATCTTGTCATCAATATTATACACCTTATTTTTTTATTTTAACAATGTCTATAATACATGTATTTTAATATGTTTTATTATTTTGTTATATATGTGCTTTTTGACTCACATTTTTAATGTGTTTGTAAAGGTTCAATTATTACTTTTTAACCTAATTAAACTTTTCTCAATACATATCTATTTTCACTCACAATTATTGATTCTAATTGATTTTTGTTTCTTGTTTTAACAACAACTTTCCCACTCAGTCCATTGACTCTTTATGAAAATTATACTTAATTGATATTGTCAATATAATTTATATTAATAACCAATTTCTATCTTATTCATATCCTTCAATTTGATATCTATTTTTATCTAATAGGATATATATGTTTCCTTACTACAACTAATTATGTATATTATAAATCTTTGTTAGTTATACAATACATTTTTTATTTTTATTAATGGGCTTACTTACATGGTGATCTAAAACACTTTGTGAAATGGGAATCATATTAAGGTGGGAATTTAGAAAATTGAGTTAAGGGCAGTATTTTTGCAGTTTTCATATCAAAACATCTTTTTGATCAAAATAAATTAAGTAACTATCCAGTTAAAACATAAAGATTAATTTTCTTCACATGTTGATATGAAAAGTTGTTGAATATATTTCAAGGTTATCCTGGAATTAAATGACGACTTTTTCTCTTCAGGTTTTTGCAAAGTTTGTCGTCTAAACGCCGCTATACTCATGACAAATATTAATCAATTACTGTTGTTATGAACATGTGAAAAAAATGTAACTCTATGTTTTTACTAGCGCAATATTTTATTGATTTTGTTAACAACAACAAAATTTTTGATACAAAAACTGCAAAAATACTTCCATTATTTCACCCTGCCTTCCACCCCATCTTAACGTGAACCAGCTAAACACAATCACCATCACACTTTGGCACCAATGTATAAAATACAAAAAAAAAGGGAAGAATGCAAGTATGTCTTGCAGTGATCCTCTAGCTTATAGCTCTTCCCCTCTTCCCCTGACGAGTATACACCCTTTCTCTACGATTTGCACCTGGATATTGTCTTTCATTTCAAAATCACCTTTTCCTTATTCTAGATATACACTATCTTCTACGATAATTTTATAATCTACATCCTGCCAGGAAGATTTTCACAGGATATTTTTTATGATAAACAAAATTAATAGCCTGAGTAGTATACGATTAGAAAAAGGCAACATAAAACTACTTCAGGATAATAAAAAATAATTTTATGACTATGTAAGACTATTTTTAGGTTTATTTAAAGATTTATGGAGTTTTTTTGTCAATGTCATATCAATAAAACTCAATGAATAGAACGTAAACTCCTTAACATGTGAAAGCCTATCTTACTAGCCATGACGTCACATGTATGCAACTTCCTTATGGACAGATTTCTTAGACCAATGAAAATGTCTTATTGTAAATTTAGTTGAAAGGTTTCACAGCTTTCATTTATTTGGCTTCAGTTATGGACCAGTTCGTAAATTAATTGAGTCTCAAACACTCAAAAGATGTCCAATTCTCTTTGAAATAACTTTGCTCGAATCAGTCGAATGTCGATTAGGTCAAAGATTTTTTATATCATCGGGTGATAGAAGATGAGTGGTTTGAAGCTCACTAAATCTATGGCTTCAGCTACTTATAATCAAAAACTGAATACCACATTGGTGATCACGCAGTCTATGGCATCAGAACCACATGGGGTTGAATTGGCATTTAACGGGTGGATTGAGGATATATTCTCTGCCGAGTGTTATATGGACGGATGAGTTTGGGTTTTTCCCACACATGATTCATCGATGTTAACACGTCCATTTATTCACAGTAATGTAGGTGTGATGGTTCAGACATTCTTCCTCACTCCTAACATACGGGTTCTTACTTACTCTTTGGCATGAGGAACATTAGGGAAAGTAGGAACATATTTAGGATTAAAAAAATCCTCATAGCACCAGACCAAGATTCGAACCCTGATATTTCCCGCCTTTGACCATTCGAAAAACCTAAGCAGTTTGGGATAGTATTAAAATCTTGAAATAATTTTCGGAAATAATACTATTATTTTTCTCTTAATAATCAAAACATTTAACTAAAAAACAGCTAACGCACTAGTTTTGTACTGAGCTAGACTGTCAAGGGACGGGGGGATCAAGGCTCGAATCTCACTCCAGTGAACTGGAGGGGGTTTTTCATAAATTGTTTTCCATTATCCTTCCAAGCAAATGCGGATTTACTTACTCTATATTCAACCTTCCCAATTCATATACCATTAGTGTAAAGTGGTTAAGCGTATAACCCGAAAGGATAGTAAGACGCGGTGATAAATAAAAGAGAAGATTCATACGGTGTGAGAACGACTGTATGATCGGGATTTCTCGTTGCTCATTTCCATAAGTCGATGATAACTCGAGCCTTATCTTCCGAACAGGTGGTGGGAGGATGGGGGGAATTGAGGGATTTTGGTTTCCCTTGAGGGCTTTTTATGTGGGAATAGAGGAGGTAGGGATTTAATTGAAGTTCATGACTAAGAGAATACAACAAAAAAATGTTGTAAAAACAAAGACCGTATATATTAAACGGGAATCCAAAAGTCGATGAAAATTTTATTGTAAGATATTTGTGAGGGAAATTCTCTTAAAATATTTAAAGTTGCTTCGGTGGTTTGAACGAGATTTTTTTTTGTTTTCTTACTTTTTAAGTGTTATTTTTTTCATTTATATGTTTTTATTTTGTCTTAAGCCCTGTCTGAGTCAGCAGCTAAGCTCTACACTAGTATAAAGATCTTGTGTTCAATTCTTGGCAAGGCTGAAAAACATTCGAACTATTTCTAGGTTTGTTTATCGTCACAGAATGGTAAATTATCGTTCGTGGTTTTGATTGTTATGTATGTTTTAGAATTAGATTAAGTTGATAACTTACACCCGTTTAAGCCCTAAAGTATGTTTAGGTCTTTAAATATCTCTAAAATACAGTTCAATTTTCAATATGGAAAATATAAACATTCTTTTTGTGGTGTCTTTTATTTATCACCGCTTCTTAATGCCTACTCAGGTTATTATTCCAATGGCGTACAGGATGAGGAGTAAATTATTTTAGAAGCAATCTAACCAATTTGCGTGGAAGGAGAGTGGGAAACCATTTAGGGAAAATCACTCTCAGTAAACACAACTGGATTTGAACCTCGATATCCTCATCATGAGTAGGCCATTCTAACATCAGACTGACGCCTCACACCATGCGGCCACTGAAGCGGGTAGCAAGAAAGTGAATCGGGTGATATTTATTCTGGATACTACGCGCATTAATTTGATCCTCTCTCGGGTTTGAACCGGCGATCCTCTGTTTTAAATGAAATGTTAATAATATTTGGATCAGTGGGACGAGTGGGTCCTTTCAAAATTTGACTTATAGTAACGGGCTTAGTCAGTGAGCAGCCGACACTAAAGCATTCTTCATATGTTTTAAAAAAAGTTCGAAAAAATTACTTAGATACACACAAATACACACACATATATAATATATATATAAAACCCGTCTCGTTGGCGTAGTTAATTAACGCACTAGTTTAGTGTTGACTGCCGAAGACGTAGGATCAAGGTTCAAATCTCGCTCGGGTTGTTTTCCCTAACATGGTTTTCCACTTTCCTCCATGCAAATTCGGGTTCACTTCCTCTATTTTAGCCTTCCCATTTCCTAACTTACTAGTGTTTTTAATACTTATTGCCTCCAACCCAAACGGGTAGTAAGACGTGGTGCAAAATATAATATAATAATAATAATAATAATAATAATAATAATAATAATTATTATTATTATTATTATAATTATTATTATTATTATTATTATTTCATATGTATAAAGAAAGAGAGATAGAAACAAAGATAGAAACAGATAGATGGTTAGAGACAAAAAATAAATAGAAATAAAAAGACAAATAGACAGATAAAAATATATACATATAGACAAAAAGAGATAAAAAATACAAAGAGAATAAAAAAAACTAGAAAGATAAATTGAGACAACGAGAGAGAGAGAGACATAGATAGAAACAGATATATATATAGATATATATATAGATATATTATATACACACACGCATAGAGACTGGTATAGAGACATAAACAAAGTGATAAATAAAGACAAAGAAAGACAGACACATAAAGACATAGATAAATGCAGACAATGATAGACTGTATTAGAGAGAAAAATATACATAAATATGGAGACAGTAACAGAGAGGTAGTTAGAGACAAATATAGTGATAGGAAAATAGAGATAGTTAAAGACAAATATAGAGACAGAAACAAAGAGATAATTAGAGACAAATATAGTGAAAGAAACAGAGAAATAGTTAGATACAAATTTAGAGATATAAACAGAGGGATAGGTAGAGACAAATATAGAAACAGAGAGGTAGAGTGAGACAAATTTAGAGACACAAATAGTGAGACATACAGAAAGAAACACACACTTGAAGCTAGAGATATATACATCGAGACATAAAGATAGAGAGAGAGAGAGACAAAGAGTCACAGACACTTATAGCCAGAGAGACATACATCGATACATAAAGAAACACAAACACAATATCGAGACACAGAGACACACGCACAGACAGAGAGATACAAAAACATGATTAAATTGGGCTGACATCCACCAGTTCCTTATGTTGACCTTGAACTCTCACCTGAATCAATAAACTATGGAACAACATCCTTGTTGAAGAGACGGTAACACCTCAAGCCGGGGTAAAATCCAAGTTTCATGAAAAGAGCATTCATTAACTGATAGCCAGATATAGTTACTATATAATGTCTCCTTTCATGAATTAATACGTCAAGTCATGTGATCTGCAGCGTCACGTACTATAAAAACCGGCCCCATGGTGTTGTGGTCAGTACACCTGGCTACGCGCTAAGGGGTCCCGTGTCCAATTCATGACTGGTACATTAATTATTTTTTTTTTACTTAAAGGGGAACTACCCCAACGGTCACGAAGGTTTGGTTAATTAGGCTAAGTTAGGTTGTGTTTTTCCACTGGTTCCACACCATCATACTATCACCTTCATGCTCACTATCACCCTCATACTCACTATCACCATCATACTCACTATCACCTTCATGCTCACTATCACCCTCATACTCACTATCACCCTCATACTCACTATCACCCTCATACTAACTATCACCCTCATACTCACTATCACCCTCATACTCACTATCACCCTCATACTCACTATCACCCTCATACTCGCTATCACCCTCATACTCACTATCACCCTCATACTCACTATCACCCTCATACTCGCTATCACCCTCATACTCGCTATCACCCTCATACTCGCTATCACCCTCATACTCGCTATCACCCTCATACTCACTATCACCCTCATACTCGCTATCACCCTCATACTCGCTATCACCCTCATACTCACTATCACCCTCATACTCACTATCACCCTCATACTCGCTATCACCCTCATACTCACTATCACCCTCATACTCACTATCACCCTCATACTCACTATCACCCTCATACTCGCTATCACCCTCATACTCGCTATCACCCTCATACTAACTATCACCCTCATACTCGCTATCACCCTCATACTCGCTATCACCCTCATACTCACTATCACCCTCATACACACTATCACCCTCATACTCACTATCACCCTCATACTCGCTATCACCCTCATACTCACTATCACCCTCATACTCACTATCACCCTCATACTCACTATCACCCTCATACTCACTATCACCCTCATACTCGCTATCACCCTCATACTCGCTATCACCCTCATACTAACTATCACCCTCATACTCGCTATCACCCTCATACTCGCTATCACCCTCATACTCACTATCACCCTCATACACACTATCACCCTCATACTCACTATCACCCTCATATTCACTATCAGCCTCATACTCACTATCCCCCTCATACTCGCTATCACCCTCATACTCACTATCACCCTCATACTCACTATCACCCTCATACTCACTATCACCTCATACTCGCTATCACCCTCATACTCGCTATCACCCTCATACTAACTATCACCCTCATACTCGCTATCACCCTCATACTCGCTATCACCCTCATACTCACTATCACCCTCATACACACTATCACCCTCATACTCACTATCACCCTCATACTCGCTATCACCTCATACTCACTATCACCCTCATACTCACTATCACCCTCATACTCACTATCACCCTCATACTCACTATCACCCTCATACTCACTATCACCCTCATACTCACTATCACCCTCATACTCACTATCACCTCATACTCGCTATCACCCTCATACTCACTATCACCTCATACTCGTATCACCCTCATACTCGCTATCACCCTCATACTCACTATCACCTCATACACACTTCACCCTCATACTCACTATCACCTCATACTCGCTATCACCCTCATACTCACTATCACCCTCATACTCACTATCACCATCACCTCATCACATTGAGATATGGAAAGAGCCTCCATGGGAAGGATGTAGCTACGATTAGTACATTTGGACATCCTCTGGGCAAACGGTACATTAGTACTAGCTAATATTTCTACTATTGGGATACGAGTGATGTTGCCAGACGTGCAGTATTATTTTTATTATTATTATTATTATTATTATTATTATTATTATTATTATTATTAGTTTCAATAGCTATTACCAATTTTTATAAAATACAATAATAAAATAGGAAAAAATTATATATTTTGGCCCACAAATATTTGTATTTTTTTAAGGACATTTCCTATTAAAATAAGACTTTATATTGTGTTCAAATAAATTTTGAACTCCTTAATACGTTACCGTTAATCCTTTTTTTCTTATGCCATGTAACACACGTGTGAAGTTCAAGAACTTAATTCAGTAGAGGTTTAATATTATGAGTGTTCACAACCAAATATAATAGTTACTATTAACTAGATAAATATTATATACTATTATATGCTTTGGTAGTCACACGGGGAACTCCAGGTTCAAATCATGGTAGGGTTCTCTGATGATGATTTTACTTAAATGGTTTTACATTCTCCCTACAAGCAAATTTGGATACACTTAATCTAAGCTAATCTCTAGCACACTAGTGTAATATTACGGATGCGTATAACCCGAATGGGTAGTAATATATGGTGCTAGGAAACACACACAAAACTGGGTGTTGTGCTGTATATTATAGAATTAAGTTAGTGTGTAAATAATTTGATCATATAATTTTTCAGTGCATGATAAATATCTCAAATTTAAAAAAAATGCATTCTGTTGAACGTGTAACGTACAAAATAAATAATGTCACAGATGTACACATTTTCTCATAATTTCTATTATAGCTCAAGACATAATCTTTTAAAAATAGGTTGTCAATAAACTAACCTTAAATAGGTTTTCCTGAGAAGAAGAAACACATTAACTCGTTACTTCTTTGAGACATTCTACAAATACAACATTTAAACAATATTTTTAAAGACATTTAGAAAAATTCTCCAGTCACCATTCTTAAATAATATTTCCTGAGGAATATACGTATACATAATTAAAAATTGAACCTTTAAAAAAAATTTCCATACATCTATTTTCGAATAAAACCTTTGGAACCAGAAGTAAAATAATGATTTGGCCTCGATATGTAACCAAATAACAGCTAAATATCAAGTTTAAACGAGATCTATCAAACCATTTTCGGCTGTAGCTCCAGGTTAAAACAGAATTATTAAACGTTGTTTTGAGTGCGGGGGTACATATAGTGACAAAACATTTCATTATTTCATTATCTTTCAAGACTACAGTTTTTTATTTTCTACGATAAAGGTGCCTCCCACACGCGAATGGGAAAGTGGTGGGAAGACAAACTAAGTGTTAAGATGGACACCGTGGCACGCCTTAAGGAGCTTTCTTTTATTATTTCTTTTCTTAAAGCGACGTTTTAATTTCCACTAGAATACCTAGACCTAGACTAGAGAGTGAGAAATTCTCCTAGGACGGAGAAAGGAAAGTGGAATGAGTAAGGACCTTCGGTCGAGTTAGTGAAGAAAGGGAGTTTTGCTAAAAATGAGCTTGTCATCTCCTGACGGTATAATGTGGACAAGAATCTGAAGTTGTGAACAATATAGGGTTGTTTTTCTAGAGGGCGTAGAGGAGGGTGAAGGTAGTAGAGGGAAGGGTGAAGGAGAGTGATTGAACTTTAGAAAGAAAAAAAAAAATGTACGACACAATCATACAACGTTATCATAATGTGTATTATAGCTTTAAAGAAAATTATCAAAGATAAGATTTAGGTAAACTACCATTAAATAAATATTTTTAATAAAAACAAACGCATAATCTTGCTAATTTATCGAATTTAATTTTTTTAATTGGTTATTTGTAACATAACCTAAAATCATTTTTAATCTTTAAAAATAAAATTGCATTCTTATATAAATTATGGTTCCATCCTTCCCCCCTCCCCCAAGCTACCCATTTTGAGCTCTTCAATTTAGTTTTTTTTTAATTCAAATTTTCAATAATTGGTTATTAAAATACTCTTAAAATTTTTTTCCAAACAAATAATTATACATTATTATTTATCATGTTATATAGTCCCTTGATACAACTTTTTAACAAAATTATGTGAGCTATTTAAAAATATTTTTTTTTACAAAAATCAAACATCAGTAAACCACTAAATAATTTTTTTTTTAGAAAAACCAAATATATATAATTATTTATAATGTAAACAACTTAACAGATACCCTTTTGAGCTAATTACTAAAGCCATCATTTAATATATATATATAAAAAAAGAAAATTCCTGACTCCCTGAATGACTCATCAACGTACAGCCCAAACCCTTGGACCTATAAAGCTAAAATTTTGCACAGAGGTTCCCTTTACTATGTAGACAAGGAATAAGGCCAGATTTTTTTTAAATTCCCACGGGATAGGTAATAAAGAGGATTTATATAATTACCATACCACAGTGGGTCACGGGCAACGCCATGCGGGACTGCTAGTATTCAAATCAAAATTTAAAAAAGTCGTTAGTAAACTACCCTTTAACGAATATCCCCCTAGGGTTCTATCTCTGTTTTAAGTTTTAACTTTACAATATAACTGTTTGGAGACTTATATCATTTCCCCCCCAAGATCTAATAACTATTTGGTTTGTACCCGATGGAGGTGTTCTGTTTTTGGGCGATAAGGGAAGTTGACAGTAAACTGGGCCTTTGATTGGTTGTATAAGATAATTCATTGTTTAGAACGATGGACGTTATTGAATTACACGCTTTCCTGTTGTTCTAAATGTTGGGCTTGGATTATTTCCTTTTCCGCCATGAACTTTATTTTTTTTATAGTTTCCCATGTACTGATAGGCCTAAATAAAAACCTGAGATCCAGACACTATAATTCTTTTTTGTGTAGTCTACCTCTGAATCTGTAAAAGTTGAATCTGTAAAAGTTGAATCTGTAATTCTGTTGGCCACTAAATAGTAATATTAGTAATAATAAATAATAATAATAATAATAATAATTCAGCTCAAAATACAGAAACAATTAAACACTAGGCCTATATAATATATATATAATATTATATTATGCATATTTTATATGTATAAAAACAACAATCATATTTACTAGAAATATAAAATAAATAATTAAATAATATATATTATTTATATATATAGTTTTACGTACATGTTTTTTGTGTGTATGTTAGGTATATTATAAATATATCATGTATATTTTATTTATATCATATATATTTTATATATATTATATATCTTTTACATCTTTTATATATATTACATACATTTATTTTATATGTATTTTTATATATTCTATAATTATGGATATTTTTAATGGTTTCTGTATTTTGCGCTGAATTAATTACCTTGTGTTTCAGCATATTATGTTTTTTTACATAAACATTGATAAGACTTATTATTAGTAATACATTTAGAAGTCTTGTTATTGAGTGATGCGATACATTTGGTATCATAAAACGATTCGATGGTTCCTTTATTTTAATTCCACAGATTAATCAAATATCTGTAAAGACATCAACTTCCATAAAGTGATTTTATTTTAAGTAAGTATATTGCTTTGTGACCTCCCCTCCCCCTTTTTTTCCTTAAGAAATTTCACTTTGAGCATAAATAGAGACAGGCCGTTAATATCTTGTAATTAATAATTTCGGCTTCTATAATCGACACATTCGGTTTTGGAGGGGGTTGAGGAGAGTGGGTTGTCTGCGAGTAAGGGTGAGACGCAGAGGTTAAATGTGTGAAGGGAAGAGGAGGGGGATGGAGGGAAGGGTGAAAGGTGCAAGAAGGATGAGGTATATTACGAAGCCTCATGTGAAATTATTTTAATGAGTTTCCGTACAGGCGAGCCTAGCACCGATTAGAGAGAGGAAAAGGATAGTCTGGTTCATGTAATACCAGTCCATGTGTGGCCATTTTGTGGGTTCGGTCACCCCCAGATTGACTGAGCATTCTAAATAAAAATCCAACACAGGATTTTTAAATGAGGCATCCCCAGGATTATTAATTATGAAAGTAATAGGAGAAACCTTGGACCTTCGTACATTTTATTTTTATTTCGGGGGAGATGTGGTTCCTAAAATATCACTCGCAATAAAATGTATTCAAAAGGTTTGCTTGTTCTTTTAGTTACTAAAGGCGGCACAAATGTTTTTTGTGACTAAGTTTCAAGATAAGTGAGTGAGAAGGATAGTTATAAGAAGGTAGTTAGAGGAAATATATTTATAAGAAGTTAGTTTAGAGGAAGTTAGCCTAGAGGAAGATAATGTAAAGGAAGGTAATATAGATGAAGGTAATTTGGAGGGAGAAAAATGATCAAAACGGTGTTTGGAGGAAGATATTTTGGGGACGATAGCTTAAGGGAAGATAATTTAGAGGAAGATAGCTTAGGCGGAAGTATTTTTGGACATTATAGTTTAGAGGATGTTGGTTATAGGAAGTTGGTTTAAAGATAGGTAGTTTGGGGGAAGGTAGTTTAAAGGAAGGTATGAAGGTATTTTGGGGAATTTATCTGTGAGAAAATTGGTTTAGAGGAAGATAGTTTAGAGGAAGGTAGCTTACAGGAAAATAGAATAAAGTAATTTAGATATTCATCGGCACTGGCATAAAGAGGTTTTAGGAACTTCAAAGTGATAACTAATATTAAAAAAAACACTATAATGTAACTGGTGAATAGTCATACCTTATCTGCCCGTCACAAGCAGGACAATATTGGCGTGTCTGGCGCCTTTGACCACGTGACCACCAGTGTAGGATATAACTATTCCTAGTCATAATTGGCTAGATTTGTTCATATAAATAAAGTATTATAATCGTGAATTATTTTCCCCTCGATATTAACTTGGATATC
This sequence comes from Timema cristinae, assembly GCA_039000515.1. Lineage (NCBI taxonomy): Eukaryota > Metazoa > Arthropoda > Insecta > Phasmatodea > Timematidae > Timema > Timema cristinae. The sequence continues at coordinate 17,530,752 of JBCFYV010011172.1, read as the reverse complement.
TACGTTTGATGAGACCCGGCAACCCCCCCCCCACCCCCAAAAAGGTGCATGGATGTGAGGCCTATTATCTAGATAAGGATTCGCAAACTCAAGGCCCGTGGTCCGCAACCAGCCCACGAGACAAATTTAACAGTTCCACTTGTCTATCATATTTTCATATTACTATCTAGCCTGCAGTCTTATAAATGCAAAAAACAAACATTTTAGGGTGTATTAATTTTTAGTGACAAAATCTCTTTAAAACATGGTTATGTATTTGTTTTCACTTTAAATATTTGATGGTGGGAATTTATATTAACATTATTTTAAAAATACTTCTTAGATTTTTTTTAATCCACATACACATATGGGAAAATATTTTCAATATTCATTAATAATTTTAAATACGTAGTATCAAATATCTTGTAATGATTTAGATTGGTTGGCACGTAGATTAAACATCAAGCTCTTCTGGTCTAGTTTTTTGGTGTCAGGGAGGTCAGGTATTTTTCCCAGATGGTATACTTATTATATTCAATCAATTGCAGTGATAATTCTTCTAAACTAGATTTTTTCGTCAATTACATGCTAGAGTGATTAAAATTTACATAGTCTAAACGGGTAGTAAGACTGGTGGCACAAACAAAATTAGAGAATATATTAATCAAGTGCACATATTTGTATGTTTGTATAAGCTCTGTTCTGAAATTCACCCCGAGTTTGTGTGTCTGAGCTTTGACTAATTTGAGTTTGAGACGTATAAAATAGAAAAAAAATATTTTCCCCCAGTTAAATTAACCGTGTTTTTCCGACAGATAAGATAACGAATATGGATACAAATTGTCATTATTAATTTAAAACATATTTTATGATTTATTCCATTATGAAATGTATATAAATTATTTATAGGTATATATATAAATTATGTATATATACATCTATACATAATCAAGCCTATATACACATAGGTATACACACAAATTATATATTTACAGGTTTATATATAGATATATATACATTATATATTTATAGGCTATATATAAATTATATATTAATGTACCTTTCAATATATTATATTTAAATATATTTTAGTATAAAACACAAGTAACTAATTTACTAGGATTTGGTGAATTTGTTTTACGTGTAATGATAGAAAGGCTAACATTTTATGGTAACGTTAAACATAAGTTAATTTAAGAGTTTTAAATTATATCATACTGAAATGCTTTGAATATAGGAAATAAATCACTCTGTGAAGTTCAGTTAAGGAATTCATCCAATCAACATCCAACATGGCGGATCTGTCGCTATCCTTTATACAAATAAATGACCCTTGGCTCTGGGAATACTCTTTACGATGGGATTTACTCTAAAACCGAAGCTGAGTATAATAGGTGGTAACTACAGACCTCTTTAATTAAAACCCGTTTATCATATTCCACTTTCCTGCTAGATTAAGTTGCCATGCCATATTAATGAGTAATGACCAAGTTATATATAATTTTTTTATTTTAAATTAAAAAAAAAATTGTTCATGGAGAAGGGTTTGTTTGAAATGTGACCTACAAAATGATGGATAAACATTTGATATTGACACCACGTGGGAATATTATGTTGACTGCAATGTGTTTATTACAGGAAACCGTCACTGAATTATCTCCAAATTGTTATAATTTATCCGTGAGACATGTATTGAGTTACAATTTAATAAAATGTAATTTAAAACGAAATGATGGAAACTCATCCACGTGGCTCAGTGTTTATAGTGTTTATATTAAATTTTAGAAGATATTTTCGATTCTGGTTGATGGCTAAAATATTTACTTTTATAAACGCGATCATCCTGTGATATATTTATGTGTTACATATCTACTAGGAGTGAATACATAGTATTATACCTACCGTTCTAGGTTAAGTTTGTTTGTAATTTATGTGCTAATAAATTACTTGTACTCAGAGTGTACATTTTAAATGCTTCTGTTAATTGTGATGGATTAATTAAAAAAGCCATTATATTGGGTTTTTACGTTTATAGTTACATTTAAATATCATCTTCATTAAAATTAATAATGCCACTTCTACACAGGATTTGAACCAGGGACCTTTACTTAATACGGCATCATAACCACTGAGCTATCCAGGAGATGTTCCATGCTCAGGGTCATTCTTCATTTATATCTTACGGCAAAGTCTGTGATTGACGTGCGGAAATCACCAATTACATATGTGTGTCTAGTTATCTGATGCCCGTGATCTTAATTAATCACCATATGTAACTGATGATTTCCACACGTCCATCACATACTCTGCCATAAAATATGAGTAAGAATGACCCTGGGCACAGGATGATTCCTGGATAGCTCGGTGGTTAAAGCATTGGCTTTAAGTTAAAGGTTCCAGGATCGATTCCCGTATCTAGGTGTCATTTTTAAATTTAAAGAATCCTTATGTTAATTGCTAGATAAAATCAACTTGCTTGAATCCAATTTTTCTAAAAAATTACATTTATTTACTCCTGTTATCTGGTCTGAGTCGTCAGACTCACAATGAATGGGTCTATTGAAGACAATAATCGTTCTAATTCACGCGAGGGATGTGTGATTTTTCAAGTTGAGCATTCCATCATCTCTGTACTCTAATAAGGGTGGATTTATTCTGACCACCCTACTCATATTCATACCACTAACTTAACCCATTAAATCATTCATTGGTGGTCATGCGGATATGGGTGTTGTGTGCTAAGAGTCAGTCTCTTTTTTCTAGGTTTGCCGATGACGGGAAGTTCTAGGATATATTCCGACCGGATTTTCTGAGATTGTTTAATATTTCCCCTCTCTCTTTAAATATATATTCGGGTACACTTTCCATAAGTTTTACGAAAAATATCTTTATTAAACTATTTTTTGGGGGCTAAATCAAGGCTGTTCTATTTTCATAACACGAGCTTTTAAGAAAATTCAAACTGTTTTTGCAGTTATCATTGATAGTATTTTAATATACTTTTATGGGTTTTTTAGGTAAAAATAAATAGACATCTGCAGCTCACTTGACACGTGAACATAGCTCTAGTAACTTTTATAGCTGTCATAAATTAAGACAATTCCTTCTCACAATTGGACTGTAGTGATGTGCAGTATAAGTTGCGACGTTTCGTGCTATCTGTGCAAATTTACAGCAACAAAACTTTTATTTTACTTTATCTTTTTTTTTATTGTCATCGGGGAACTCTCTCTTGATATCATTTATACATTCACCGATTAACTTAAATAGTTTATACATTATAAACAGAGAACTTGTATTATTCAGGCTCGTCTCGTGAGGTGACTCAGCGTTTGTATTCTTGTCGTGGGTGGGTGGGTGTGTGTTCTTTTTAGGAAGTAGCTGACTAATAATTCAGGTAATTCCGGTGACATCGCGTTCTGTCGCGTGTCCTCCAAAACAATGTCCTACCCTTACTCCTATTACAACAACTCTCAGAAACAACTCCCACCTTTCCTTAGATCTCCCCCTCCACACACACACCACCCACAGTTCCATATAAGAGTGGGTATAGTCATTTTAAAACAAACTGCCAGACTAATAAGAAAACCTTTTGTTTAACGCAAGAAGACCTTATTCTCCTACGATATACAATTGTGTTTTTTTTTTTATGCTAGGCGTTGCAGTTCTCTCACATAATCAGGTTTCACTGGATCCGGTAAATATTTGAAAAAAAAAAAGGGTTTCCCTTTGGTTGCATCAGGTTTTCATCGTGTTTGGTTTTAACGAGAGTTGCCTTCCCATGCTCTGAGAGAGTCTCTGTCTGATCTCAATGATGAATCGTGATGTTCTCATTTCCATGTGGTACTTTCGTAGGTGACGTAATAAAAAAAAATAAAAAATACACAACAGGGCATTTTAGAAACACCCGCTGCTTAAAAATCTTGATGAATATGGGTATTTTATTACTCACCAAAAGTGGTTATCTTTGCCAAGTAACCTATCAAAAACATATCTGAGGACAAAGCAAACATTCTTCCATCCGGTAGGTTGTTTTCCCTTAGTTCTCGTAGTCATCGCTTGAAATGTCACAAAGGCATGGTCCGTCCTCAACGAATGAGATCAAGAGTTCTGTTTCACTACTAATTCTGTACAATTAGGGATGTGAACAAAGTATAGATACTTCACTAATATCGATATTTTCCTTTCGATACTAGTAGTTTTTTACTCGATAAATTTTCCGATAAGTTTACTGATATTAGTACTCACATTATGGTACCGGATCAGTATCGAAAGAAACAACTTTTTTTTTATATCTTCACTCATGCTGGGATTAAATGTTTACTAGTTAGAGTGTAGAAGAAGAACAAATTACACTATTTCTCAATTCTCACTCATTTTCAGCATGATAAGCCAAAAGAAACTCTTGTACTCAATCTCCTTTTAGCTTATCATAATTCATAGCTGTTCTTTCATTATTATTTTTTATCAATATAGCCTGATACCTGACTGGGTGAGTGGCAAACAGTCTACCACCACTTCTTTTATCAATGTGCACGGTTATCACAAACTAAACAAAATAATATTTTGTAGTCAACTCCTAAGCAGACGAAGCAGAAAAGTTTATATGCGTTTCAATACTGATGCCTACTGTTATCGATACTTTTCTTTTAATATTATTATGGTATCGAATATTTTATTACGATACTTTTATTGAGTACAGTATTGATAATTTTCTTTCGATACCACATCCCTATAGTACACTAATCAAAACACAACACAAGACTTGTACTGAACTTCACTCACTAAAAAAATGTAAACTTAAAAACCTCTCAGAGAAAACCTAATATTGGGTTCGCGCGCATTGCACAGCTCCATCCGGCGTCAGGGAACCTGAGGCTACCTTATCAGATTGATAAGAACCTGATTAGTGGTCACACATTGGTGTGAATGGGGGCTCTTCCCGCGATCAATTTCAGGTCAGGCACTTGATTGCAGCAGGACAAGTCAACTAGTCTGTTAGGTTCCCTGACGTCAAATGGAGTTGTGGTGGAGTGTACTGAAATGCGTACGATCGCACTATTTCGGGTTTCCCTGACAAATTTTTAGTTTTTCGTTTAAATCCTGGGTTGTGTTTTTATTAGTGTACAGAATGAATAATATATAGCTACTGCAATCATTTCTTAGCCAGGATGCAGTTCCTCAGTTTTGGGTTCTGACGCTGAAGGAGTGGCGGTCATTGATTCTGTAGTTCTTACAAATATAAAATTGACGTTTGGAATAAAATTAAAACCTTATTTATATCAATCTTGAGTTCCTCATAAAGAGTAGCAAAGGTCACATACTCATCACAAAATGCCATGTTCGGTCTTTTTTGATAATTTCTTTTACTAAAGTACCACATATCAATGAGATCACCTCGACACACGCTAAAAATTGGACTGAGGGCTCTCTCAGAAGATGGTAGGAAAGCACATGCTAAAACTGGACCTGATGAAAACCTGGTATAAACCTGATGACACAAATTGGAAACCCTTTTCTTCAGGTTTTTTGCCGGATCCGATGAAACCTGAGAGTGTGAAAGAAGTATACACATCCCGTCCAGACTATCAGCATATTCACCGACGTTGCTAGAGGGGTTCCGGGTGAGTTCACTTCCCTCTTAGTAATCTGAGAAACCTGGATCGTAAAAACAATGGTACAGTGCACCACATAGAATTTATCTGGCTTTTATCTTTAAAATATACATTTACAAGAAACTCGTAAGGGGTTGTGAGAGGAAATAATAGGTATTTTACATTCTTGAAGAAACATTACACAAAAATCACAAATAAATAATATACACTGTTACTTACCTACTATACGAAACTGGGATCTAGAATCAATGTTTCAGCAAAATTGAGAAAAGAGAAACATCGTTGTCCACCAAAGAGCATAAGAATTAAATTTATTTTTAAATACATTAATTATAAAGTATATACATTTGCTTACAGTTCAGAAACTATTGATTTTATAAAAATATATTTCAAATATCTTTAATAGTACTACAATTTTACTTAGATAAATTTATTTGTATTTCAAATAGTTGCGAAGACATAATTAAAATTAGAAAATTTCCCTTCTGTAAAGTACTCTCAAATTCATTTTAATAAGAAAATGAAAATTTCCATCTAGCTTATAATGATAAACAATGTCTAGATATAAAGTTTAATCAAAATTGTTAGAGCCTGTTTTGAGAAAATATATTTTTTTTTCTTTTTTTTCTTTTCAGTAAGCTACCTTTAATTTTAGGGTTGGATGTTTAGTTTCAAAAATCTCTCCGGGGACCATATGAACACTCCAGATACCATATTATAGCCCAATTTGTAAAATATTTTGGTCTTTAACACAAGGTACAGACAGATGGTAGCGCGAAAAACCCTTTTTTGGTTTCATGGGGTCATGAAACGTCGACATTTATCAAAATATTGAGCTAAAATGTTTTGAGAATCACAATAAATTCTCTCCAAGGTGTAGAGAGAAAGGACAAAAGGACTTGTTATATTCAAAAAATTGAAAACTCACCTTTGGTGATCCATTAAAGAAAGAGGTCTTGACGTAAATACTTTGTCTATACTCAACTTGTTATTGTAAATGCACCTTTCTGGAAAATATTCGACATATCATGCAAAAAATAAATATAATTCATAAGCTCTCTATTATTGTAAGCTTGTTCTAGAATTATCCATGCATGACCATTAGTTTGTCTATAAATAATGTCTTGAGTCTATTGAAATAATTTATTGACAAATATTTTATAATAGACATACGTGGATAATTATAATACACTCGTGCATTTACAATAATTGTAAAAATTATGTTAACAATATTCCCCATTTTTAAACAGTAGCAACTGCCAAAGCCATGGGAAACTCGTTTTTCTTAGTGGCCTGGGGGTGGGTGGATGGTATCAACTAGATAATTGACGTATTATAGCAATATCATTTAAAAACCTGATTTGATGGCCACACAGTTTAAGGCGCTACTCTCTCAATTGACTAGACTCCTGAAGACGCAAATATTAGTGTTCGCTCCTGGTTGGGTGCACTGAGAGTGGTTTTTTCTAAATGGCTTTCCATTCTCCCTCCCCACAAATTTGGGTGCATTTCCTTTAAATTAAACCTTTGTAATACCAAACATATTAGTGTAATTAGTACATAGACGTATAACCTGATCGGGTAGTAAGACGTGGTGCTAAACAAATCATTAAAACACCACATGGGTAGTTGGAGGGTGTAGTAAAATAAAGAGGCTGAGGGTGTGTTTTTCTTATAATCTCACAGTAAATGAGAAATATATTCGACTCCTTTTCTCTAACTTGTTTCAGTCCAAGAAGCGTAATCTTTTTTAGCACTGTGTCTTATTACACCTTCGAGTTTTACGCTTATTTGTGAATAATTACGATATTATGACCGAGTTAAGAAAGGTTTAATATAGAGGAAGTGTACCCGCATTGGCGTGAATGGATCGTAGACACCATTTGAAAAATAACACGTCAGTACACCCTACTGGGGTTATTTTTTCTAAGAAAAAATAATTATTATTTTCAAAATCAATATCTTATTTGAAATATTGACATAGCTATTTTTACAGTGGGAAGTTTTTAAAATAATACATATATATATATATATATTTTAGCTTTTGGTATATAAAATGAACAGTGACAATAACAAAAACTTTAAAACTATTTAATTTTCATGGGAATATGTGGATCTCTTATCCCCCATTTCCCCTTTACAAATCTACTAGATTAACTATGAAACATTTAACTTGGGAAGAATAGTTAATTAATCCTATATAATTATTACCAGATGTTTCGTTGTATCTATTTTGTTATCAAGAAGCGAATAGAACTAGTTCAACTTGTTTTCTCAGAAAATTGCTTACAGCTCTCACCCCAATTCCTTTGGCCTAAGATGCTATCAATAATATAAATGTTTGTCTTGTGGGTGTGGAGAGCTTCGTTTCCAACTTGACCCAATTCTCCCCAAACGACAAGCGATCAATCCTATTCCAAATTGTTTTGCATTCAGGGGTTGTAATTATCGAGGCAATCAATATAGGCGCGTGTCGTGGACTGATGAGACCAAATTCCTAAATGCCTCCAAGTGTTTTCTGTTTATTTTCTTAGTTGATATTAAATCCATAACGATAATAACATGTTTATTGGATCACTTCATCTGTCATTTTAACGCAGAACGTGTTTTTTTTTTCTATCGTAGGTCTGATATAAATAATCAAAACTATTGCTTATTGACTGAACGCGTTATCATGAACTGAAATAACCTCAAACTTTTGTTATTACTAGAAGGAGATTGTACAGATTATCTTGTTTTTATGTTAAAAGTTTAATAAGCGTATATTTCCAGGGATATGTAAGCAAAGAATTACTGTGAGAATGAAATCAAATGACATTATATTTGATACAAAAAAGTTCTTTTCGTGAAATTGATTATTTGAACTTTAAAATGTGAATAATTTTAAAAACCTTGATTCAAATTTCAAATAACTATAGCACCACGAAAAACAAGTTTTACCTGTTTAGGAAATGTATTCCTTTAATCAAATAATATCGAAAACACTACTTTAACGATAATTTTGTGACCAGAAGAAAATGTTTAAATATCAAATAGGTGAGAAGAAATGTCAACTGTTCTGACGATGTTGCAGAATAAGCTACAAATATGTACACATTTTGACCTAGCATAGGCCCATTTAGAGCTGCAGAAAACCAATCATAATGTTGATGACCTAATGAGGATGAACCTGTTATCAATGGTAGATATATACAATAATGCACATCAGGTTTTCCGTGTTGTTGTAAACAAATAATAATTGTACAGGTGATCTGTAAATCCGCTAGGAAAACCAGGTTTTAATTGGATGCTACAATTATTTCTGACAAGCTGGATCGCTAACTTTTAAAGTGAGTGATATTGTGTCTAAATTATGGTTTTTGTTTGGATGGAAAGTATTTAAAACTCTCCAAATATAACTTAGATACCTTAATATGGAAAATCCTATCTAGACTTGCTGTGACGTCACAGGTAGAGATAATATTTTAGAACTAGATAATTAGTTTTCTTATTAGCTAGTTGATACATTAATTAAAACTAATCATAATTTGGAAAGCATGTCAGTAGTAACTATGATGATTGAATATCGAGAATTTAAGTTTAACAAGTTTCATTCAAATTGAGCTAAAAAGAGCCATCGGCGAAAATAATATTTTTGAAATGTTTAATGATAACTTAGAAAGTCACCCTTTTTTTTTGTTAACTTTTAAAATGATAATATTTGATGTGTTCTCGTCTTTTTACTTTTTTTTGAATCAATGATATCGCGCAATGTCTATTTTTTTATTAGTATAAAAAGTAATTAAACATTCTTCTCATAGTTCCCGGATGCATGTTTTATTCGTGGCCAGTGGCTAGGAGAGGGAAAAGAGGGACGGAGAGGAAGTACTGAGTTATGAGGTCAAGGTCACCGGCAAACTAGAGGGCAAGAACAATCGATACGAAATCCGTTTTGCTACTATTACTACCACCACTTGCCGAGAGCCCGATCCAGAAGGCAAGGCTGCTTTCGTTGGGTTTTTGTGGGGGGTGGAGGGTTGACGAGGAGGGGGAGGAGACAAGCGGATTGAAGTAACACCTAACAAACTTAAGGGTGTATCAACGCACGACTTACAAACTAACTTGATCTTTACCCACCACCTTTGGTCGAGTGATTTATGCTTGATGTCGAGATCGGGTACCAAATACCTATCAAGTATATTAAGGTCGTTTCCTACATTCCTTCCCCTCTCCCCCCCCCCATAAAAAATCGCCTCTTATAACCCTCCCAGGCTATCATTATATTCCAGCTAAAATGGTTGACATAAATATTATTATTAGCACCGCGTCTTACTACCCGTTCGGGCTATTCGCACTTACGCTAATGTGTAATGGTAGGGTGATTGTGAGATGAAATGAAGGACCTACAGTTTAACGTGGAATCCGAACCACGGTGGCGGCCTGGCATTCCACACATTCACAAGATGTCTTGTCAGAGGTGAAGGAAGGGTTTGGAAATCAGATAAATCTGTGTCGGGACCGAGGATTGAATCCCGGCCGCCAGCACAGAAGTCTGACACCTTACCCCTAGACCACCAGGTCACCTACGGTTGACATAAAGAAGTCAACATTTTTGTCAATATATATCCGCATTTTTGTGGGAGGAGTGTAAATAATATTAAGGAAGAAGACCATTGAGTACAGCCAACCGTGATTCTAACCCCGACCTCCCCCTTTAACCCACTGACCACCCACACCAGATTACCTTTACCCGTCTGTCTACAAATCGTCTTTAACCTTTTTTTTACCCTCACTTCACAAATTTTTGTACACCTGCCTTCCTCCATATTTCATTATTACAATTATATAGTTTGTCCGGATGAGTAGTAATATATGAAGAACGTACAAATATTTAAACTCCATTTAATAAAAATCAATGTTCTGTAAAATAAAAATTTATTTATTATAATCAACAAATAAATGGTACGCTGCAAAGCACAGATTTTCTTGCTCCTTCGCCTAAAAATGGAGATATTTACTTAAAACTCGTAAGATATGTGAAATGGGATGAAACACATGGTCAAAGAAACATTATGGAAAAAAAAACCCATCGATTTCCACTAAAAACATAAACTATATTATATACAGTGTTACAGACACACATTCATAAAAAAAATCTTAGTTCAACAAAGAGCATAGCAATCAACTCCACATTTTATAGACTTCAAATTAAAAATAAATTTTCCAAAGATAAGAAACTATTGGTTGTATAAAAACGACTAGTGGATCGTTGCAGCTATGACTGCAGATTATTGCGCTAAAATGTATTCTGATCTTTTTATTGGGAAAATATCTATATACTAGACCATCATCGACTTTATACATACTAGTTAAAAGTTTACTCGTCATGGTTATCAAATTTACATAATATTTAGCTTTGGGTTTTTAATTTGAATCATAACGTATTTTTTCCCCTTTCCCCCAAGATGATAACTTTGAAACTGCCCCTCTACCAGCTCTATAAGTATTTGTTGCAAGATACCACTCAGGTAAAAATTTAGTTGTATTTAATATTTTTAACCAGAGAGAAACGTTTTAACCACCTTTATATAACCAAACACAAACCATGGTTTCCATGGTGTTGAAAACAAAGACTAAATTGTACAGATGAGCCAATGACCACAAAGAGGGTTAAGATGGGAAACACACTGGGAAAATGGTATCGTTTTTAATTGTTAATTCATGTGCAAAACAAAACGTAAGAACATATTTTCACGAACTTAGTTTCTTAACCTTTTAATTTTTGAATAAAAGTAATTATTTTTTATTTAAATGTGAGCTAACTATAACAGTATTCCAATGACTATTGTTTCTCCAGTCTAGAAAATTAATTCTTCAAAAAAAAAAGAATTAAATAAAAGATGTATTAAGAACCAGATATTGTGAAGGTAATTTTGTTATCAAGAGTAAATATTCAAAAATAAAAGAATAGGTATTAATGCAAACAAAAATATATATTTATAACCTACTATTATCGTTTTGTTTAGTATAAAATATAAATTTTGGCATAATTTTTTTTAAATTTGTTACACTCTACAACTTGAGTAAAAATTGAGTTATAATTTTTAACAAAAGAGAAATATTTTATTTACAGAAGAGCTATTATTTTAAAACAAGAAGAAATATTTTTATTTACAGAATGAGTTATTTATTTAACCAAGGAGGTATATTTTACTCACAGTTATAAAACCATTCACAAATCTGGGTTTCTATGGTGTGTAAACAAAGAATGAAAAGCTGAAACATTTCTGGGAAAATCATATTTTCATATAAATTTACTGGACCACTAACTTTTAAAATAAGAGGTCATTTTTCAAAATTTAACCAATTATTATTAATTTCTATTATCAGAAACGAGCTCATTAAATTATATGTAAGCTATTTCAAACTAAAGTTAATGATTTTTATTAATTCTACAACTTTGCAATGATAGAATATTTTGTATCTCAAATAATTGAGGAGATAGGATCAAAATTGTAAATATACACTTTTTGTAAAATACCCTCTAAGTAATTTTCCCTTAAGAATTAGATGCATTTTTTTTATGTTTAATAATAGGCTACCTAGATCCGAATTTAAATAAAAGTATTGAAGCCAATTTCCAGAAAATATTTTTTTATTTTGGCTTGGAAATAAACTACCCTTAAGCTTAGGGTTAAATATATATCCATCCATATTTCCTCTGAGGATCCTTATGGAAACTAGGCTTAAGCCCGAACGGTAAAGTTGTTTCCACTCTAGGACGAGATAGAGACAAATACAGATATTGTATTGCAAAAAAGACTTTTTCCTGTTGAATTGGTTATAAACTTCGATATTCCTCAAAATATTGATTTTATTGATGATCACAATTTTTTTATTATTCTAGGAGTTCAAGAAATTTAAAAAAAATGTCTTTATATTATAATAAGCTTTTTTTAAAAACTACTTCTTACTACCCTTTCGGGTTATACACCTATTTAGTAATTTAAACCAAAGTGTTAAGGATAAGGAAAGTTTAATTTAGAGGAAGTGCACCCACATTTTTGTGGAGGGAGAGTAGAAAACCATTTATGGAAAAAGCACCCTCAGTGCACCTGACTGGGATTGAACTACAATCTTCCCGTCTTACTTGCCTCTAATATATATTTGTTATAGTAGATCGCACTGTAAAAACCTACAAGATGAAACTAATTGATTACTAGGGTGTATTATATCAAAGATGAAAATTGGATACGAATAAAATATGATTGCTATTAGTAGAATTTACTGAAGTAACATTAAAACCTTATTAATTCATTATGAATTAAATAGCCAAACAATTTTGGTTGCTAATTATGGTTATACTCACATCTAAATATAATATATTTTAAATTGAAAAATGACACTCAGAAACGGAAATCGAACACGGGGCCTTTGCTTAGTCCACTAGTGCTCTTATCACTGAGCTATCCTGGACTCGTCTCGTGTCCAGGGTCATTCTTCACTAATATTTAAAGGCAGATTCTGTGATAGAAGTGTGGACGCCATCATCTGGAATGCTAACCTCGACATCTGCGATAAATAAATAGAAGAGGGAAATAACTTTTTTTAATGATCTGAATTTCTAAATTATCTTTAATAAATTCCAGATTGTATTTATATAAACACGTGCGCACTCCTCCTCCCCCCCCCCCCACCAGATAGATTATGAAACACTATATAATTTATAACATTCTCACATTCTTTATTTCCAAGGGGATAGGAGAGGTGGGTAAATGTTATTGTTCGTTAGCCTGTGTGAATATTAATTAAATTTTTGGCAATATACGTCCATTCTAAATAATCGGGATTTGCTCTCAGAACATAATCAGATTAGTTAGAGTGTTGCAAGGGTTTATATTGTGTAAGCGAAGAGTGTGTAGGGACTATATACATACGCATGTGTGTGTGTGTACGTGTGTGTGTTTGTGTGTGAATGTGTGAAACTTCTAATTTCAGCTCTCAATGGGATTAAAAATCAAAATCTAGGAATAGCCTGGTGATTAAACGAATCACAACGGAACGTTGGAACATGAAACTTTTTTTTATTATTACTATTATTATTATTATTATTATTATTATTTACACTCCAGTGCCTTTACCATTCATTGGTCTGGTTATTTCATCGAAAATTGGCTTAATCAACGTTCTATTTTTTTTATTTTGTCATTAAAATTTTTATGGATACGTTGATATAAATATCGTCGTTTGCTAAACTAAAAACATAAACTAATGAACATTTAAAAATAGCTTCAAACATAAAAAAATATTTATTAGTATGTATTTTAAGGTTATAGCTAATAAAAATGATCAGAACTGGATATTTTAACAGATCGCATTGCTTTGATGTTCTTACTTTCTCATATAAAAAGAAAGTATTGTAATCATGAACATTTTTGACCTCGATGTTTTAATTTTATCTCTTATGTTTTATTTGTTCCAAACCTATAAAGTGTATTTTACAATTCTGTCTATCAGTTTTATGGTTTTTGTTTGAACTTTCACCTCAGGATGTTTATATGATTTTGACCCCCACCCGTAAATTTATGATCATTTACTGATGAGTGATTTGTGAATATTAAAAAAAATTGAATATCTGTGGAGTGTTTGAGATGAAAAATAAAAATATATAAGCCTACTTCTCTGGCGAAAAAATTCATTTAAAGCTAGTATATTGATGAACGATATATTTATTTTACAAATTTGAAATATTTTACTATTTGCTCAAAGATTTGGTTTAAAATTGATACATTGGATTTATTTTATTTTACAAATAATATATTGGGATTGACAAGATTACATATTTGTTTTTCTGAGGAACTTACTTAAGGGTAGTTTACTGAAATTAATCATCTTTTCTTTGTTTTGACCCCTTGTATTGTGATCGTAAAAATAATTGAAATCAAAATTTCGATAAATGCCCACGTTTCATTACCCCTGAATTCAAAAAGTGGTGTTCTCGTTACCATATGTCTGTATGTACCTCTAACTAGAGTCTAAACCATTCTACTGATTAGGATGAAACTTGTTATATTGTGTTTTCATAAAGCTGTCCTGACGAGTTATATACGACTTATATACTCATTACGCTAATAGCTTTAGGGATGAGGAAGTTAATATTTATATAAATTGTACCGGTATTTGCACGGAGACAAAAAGTAGAAAAACATTTAGGCAAAAACCACCCTCAACACACCTGACCGAGATTCGAGCCTTGAACTCCTCGTCATTGGCAGTCTGGTCTACCATGAGAGTGACACCTTAGATCATGTGGCCACTGAACCAAGTCCACACGATGCTGGTTTTTAAGAAATTAAGTTTGGTTTCTTAAAGAACGTAACTTTTTTTAATGAACTATTTTTTAAAAAAATGAGAAAATGATATAAAAAATGTAAAAGCATGATTTAGTAAAATTGTATTTCATACTAATTAAGAACAATAGTAATTAAAATAATTAAATTAAAAAAGCCCCTCTTACCCTACCTACCTTCATGGCTAATAAATTAGGTGGGTAGTCTAATTTTGTAGCTCTGAAACATTTTTCGCGTTGTCTAAGATGTTTGGGAAGAACTAATCTAGATCTTAAAAAAAATTGCGTCTTCATTACCCGTTTGAGGTTTTACACTTACATTTTAACCATGATAAGGGTTTTAGTGGTGAGGAAGGGTATATTTAGAGTATGTTTACCCTTATTTGCGTGGAGGGGTAGTGAAAAACCATTAAAAAAAACACCTCAATACACCTGATCATCGTTATCGACAGTCTATCCTACTGCGAGAGTAGCGCGTTAGACCCTGTGACCACTAAAGCGGGTTGTAGAAAGTTCTTCACCAGCAAAAAAGGGTTGTAACAACATGATTCAGGTCACTAGTGGTGGATAGAAGTCTCGTTTTCAAACTTTATGTTATATTATTTGTATTTGGCTTCGCAAGCGCTTTCTCGTGCACTCTTTACTTTCAAGTGATGGTAATGTCTCTGAGAAATGTGTTGCAGAAGCAATACGGCTCGTGCCGTACTCTCGAAGTTCCATAATACGTAAAGGCCATGCGTTTTACCCACTTCATTTGCTATTCATGCCTCCAAGTTTGTTGTGGAGGGTGAAGCATGAAACAGGTTTACTCCCCCCCCCCAGCGTGGCACAACTTTAGCTCTTGGTTTTCTTGGGGCCGATAGAAACGGAAGGTTCTTTGCGGTGGGGATGGAGGGAGGGTATAGGGGATCAAAATTAAAGGGGGAAAAGGGGGCTGACAAGATTGTAGTGTGGTGGTAGGTGGAAGTGTGGAAGAAAATGAATTCAATTTCACAACACACCCACTTCAACTTCCCTTTCTCTCTAAAACATTGGCCTCCAATTTGGTTCCCCTCCCCCCCCCTTTCACTACATACCCCCCTAAAAAAAATCCCTAAATCCGAAAATCAAGAGGTTTTGCTTCATTTGTAATGAAGTGCACAAGTTTCCTTTACTTCAGTCATGAAGTGATTTCACTTTTTGTACGCATTTGTAGATAACTTTCAATGATTAGATTTTCTCTTAAGCACAAACGTCTTACTAACTGTTCAGGTTATACGCTTATGTACTGGTTTTAGGTATTATAAAGGCTAAATTTAGAGGAAATGTACCCACATTTACGTGGAGGGAGTAGAATATAATATAGAAAAATTACCCACAGTACACCCGACCGAGATTCAAACTTTGATCTCCCCTTCATTGGGAAAGTGGTACGTTATCTTCATTTAAAAAAGTTTATCATCTAATTCCGCTATGCTCATCACAGATATTAAAATACTGTTGATATCACCACGCGGAGAAAATTAAACTCTATTTTCCTACTGGAGAAATATTTTATTGAGTTTGGTAAAAAATGTGTTTTTCTTTAAAAAAACTGCGAAAAAACTACTCTTTTCTCGCATCCGCTACACTCCCACCTTAAGTTAAACAGAAGAATTTTAACATATTTTAGTGGTAAGGGTGAGGAGGGTATCTTAAATTAAATGTAACCAGTCATATGTTAAAAATCTCCTCTTAGTAAACCTAGATGGGATTCGAGGCCCAACCTTCTTATCTATAGTTGCCAAGTTAATTGCGAGTCTTATGACTCTTTGAAATCATTGTGATACCTTAGCTCAGTTGGTAGTGTGTCTGCCTACTTAGCTAAATGTGCCAGGATCTATTCCCAACATGGATAAGGAAACCTATATCTGGTTAAATGTGGGTTTCTTGTTTCAGAGATGTATAAGTAGCTGGGGGCTAGTTGTTGCGTTTGTTCTTCATTCAAGATATTTTTTTAAATCGTGTTCTGATATAATTAGTTGTTTTAGAAAGTGCAAGTCTAATATTTCAAATACAGAAAATGTATTTACAACAAAATGATGGTTCTGAGATGTTTATAGTATATTTAAGATTAAAAAAAATCAATAATATGTCAGCCTAAACAGTTTTAATTTGATAAAAACTTTTAACTTCCATAAATCAACACAAAATACTATGTTTGCTATTCTAATAAGTGAATAAAAGGAACATATTTATAGGATGTACCAATAACATATGCGACCCACTTGACCAATGGGCAGAAGACAAAAAAAACACGTTATATTTAATATAAATATGTGTCCCATTTAACCTTGTTTCTGAGCTATGATAATGTTTGTACCCAAGTATTGTGAAGCTGCTTAACATTACGTCACCCAAGAATGCAAGTGTTCTATGTCCAATTTTCCACTTTTGTGTAAAAGAGCATTGAAGTTTGACCTTGTGTATAAAACCAATGTTACTAGATGACAACTAGAGTTTGTATCCTCTTAATTCATTATATAATAGTCTCAGTTTCACCGCAGGTGAACCAAGTGCATTCTAAATAGACGTAAACACAAAATATCTTAAATTTAACACTTTTGGAGAAAGAACACTTGCATTCTCGGGTGACGATTATAGGAAGTGCTCAAAATGGCCACTTTCAACCTGAATGCAAGCCTGCAGTTGTATCGACGTAGAATACCACTCTCTCTAATTTTTTTTTAAATTGTGTTTGTGATTATAGCTCTGAAAAAATATCAAATGGAACACACATTTATATGCACTTTTTTCTTTGTTTTTTATGTCGCCTGTCCACCGCCAGAAAGCATCCAGATCTTTATGGTACAATCTGTATATACGTTGTGTGTCTTTAGATCTGTCTTAAATGCTTCAGTGATTACATGGTCTAGGGTGTCACTCTCACAATAGATTAGACCACGGATGACAGGGAGATCGGGCCTCGTATCCCAGTCAGGTGTACTGAAGAATATTTTTACTGAATGATTTTCCCATCGATCCACGTAAATGAGAATACACTTCCTTAAAATTCAACCTTACCCATCTTTAACTTACTCGCGTACATATGCGTATAGCCTGGACGGGTAGTAAGATATGGAGCTAAAAAAAAAAAGATCCATCTGGTTCATCCGGGTTAAATTATCTTAATGGCGCAGGGATGAGAAGGAAATACATTCAAAGTTGCGCGGAGGGTGATTGGTAAACATTTAAGGGGAAACTACCTTCAGTGCATGCGACCGGGACTCAAATCCTGATTTGCCCATTAACCTTGAGCCCTACTAGACGAGCTTGACGTCATATTTGGAGCCCAAATATGCACTTTCGTTTATATATGCGTTTAGTGACACTCTGTATACTACTATATAATACCCTCAACTTATCCTTCATTGAAACAAATCATCCGCCTCCTTGGACAGGATCTTTCTTTTAACTAAATGGACTACTTGCTCTTCTTCTCATGTCAGGGATATTCGATATATTCTTCTAGTTTTGCATTCTCCCCCCAACTTATTCCCGTCTTCTCATACGGGCTGATTCCAAGTTTTGCTTACGTCACCAAATCCATGGCGGTGCAAGTGGTAAGTCTCAATCACAAGGGGATTATCTAATAGGAGGGGATGGAGGGGATCTCTCTGTCTCTGAAACTCCGAATAGCCCTCCAGATTGACTTGGAGAGTAGGGGGTAAGGAGGGGCATAATGTGCTTTCCTCATCTACTGGGCCAGTTTTTTTGGAGCAAGTCCCAATGGTCTCAGCGCAGATCTGGTAAGCTTTCTGTCCATCCTTCTCTCACTCTCTTGTTGGATCTCTTCCTCTCTCCTTATTTCTTTTATCCTCTTTCTCTCTCTTTAAAATTAAAGGACTTAGGGTTTATAGGAATCCCACGAGTAAGGGCTCATTTTGCATGAAGAGAATTTGATCCGAACTGATCACATGAAACGGAATGGATATTGCTTGAGCAATTTCATATGAATTCTTATCAACCTCCTAAGTCAACTTGATTCTTGTTTCTTAAACTATTCTAATCATTACAAAGTAAGACCACTAATTTATTCAAAGCTGTCATTTATCTAGACTTTTATCTAAAGGCTTCATTTTCGTTCTGTATCCATAGCAGAGCGTTTGTATAGCCCCCAAATTTGTTCAATTGACTCATATCAATTTAAATCTAGCTCCTGAAAATGAGATCCAAACGGCCAAATTTTATTTAAAGAAGATTACTAAAAATTATCAAATATAAAGCTATACATCAACGTCATGTAAGATAATTGAAATTTATTGTGATCTTTCGGGTAATTTAAATGTTAGTTTGACCCGTTTGTAAGCGTATTGGGATTGTGTATCCTAATTATTGTAGATAACATTTTAAAAACAATTTTTCTACCCATTACATAAGTTAACGCCTGATAAGCAGGTATCCCAAAAGGTTAGTTAGTCTTAAATAATGGGCGTTGGGAGGGAGGGGGGTAATGGGAAGTTTGGGCCAGACACTATTTTTTTTTTGTGGACGCATCTTACTACCTGTTCAGTTTATATATATATATGATAATTTTTTTACTGGAATTGTGATGAGGAAGGAATCATTTTATAAATAATATACCAGCATTTGCTTGGAAGGGGAATGGTAAACCATTTAGGGAAAAACCATCCTCACTAGACCCAACCGATATTTGAACTCCAATTTCCCCGTGTTCAGCATGCCAATCTAACACGAGATTGACGTATTAGATCATTCGGCCACAGTTTTTAAATCGTTCATTAAGTACATCAAGGTAAAAAAAAGTTTAGAGGTATAAACAAAGCAAAATATATTATTTTATATCAACATATATGAATTTATATATGCTTAAGTTATAGATTTAATTTAATCGGTAGTCGGTATTAATATACTCTTTAATTGCCGTCATAAAAATGAAATGTTGAAATAGGCCTATATCATATTTAAAGAGATATTTCAAAAATATTCATAATGTACCGAAGATGTGTAGGTTATTGTGGGTGTCTACATAGAAGTGAAGGAGATTTGACCTTTGAATTTGACATTACGAATCTTCACATACTCATATTAATTCCAACCTTCACTTTTATTCTATATCTATATACTGGTGACTTATTTGTATACATTCAATAGTTAGTTAACAGTCGCTTCGATTATTCATTCATTTACCACATTTATCTACGTCTTACATGGCCTACCCCTTCCTTTTGTTCCACACACTCTACCTTCGTAAATTTGTGACTTTAGTTTTTTGGTAGTTCCGAATGTTGGAGGCCCCCGTAGGAGTTTTCTATCATCAAGTATATCCACACCCTTTTTAATTAACTAGTTAGCAGCTTGAAATACTTAATATTTCAAGGTCTTCTAGGCTTTGAGATTCTTTCGAGTTTGGTTTTTTGGTAAACCTTCACATTTGGAGGTCCCCATGGGGGTTTTCTGTCATCAATATTCTTTAATTCTTTTGGGTTAGGGGCTACTGGTCTGGATAGATTTGGCTCCTTCAATTTTCTGAGGTTCAACATTTTTTTAATGGACAGAGGACAGATGTGCTGGTAGTTACTATAGTTTAAAAAAATGATATAATTAAAAAAATATCGAATAACTGGCTTCGTTAGGTACCGTCCCGTGGTATATACAATAAGTGTGTATATTTTCAATTTTCTAGGTTCTAGGCGCTTCTAGAAGGTGTGGAAACCCACCATACGCATTTGTAAATTATAAATAGATGATTTTCTAATGCGTAGCAATCCAATTGTACTACAATATTCTGTATTAGTAGTAATAATAATAATTTCCCTTGTAATCTTTTGTTTTTTACAAATAATTAATATTAATTTATTTATGAAAACTTTAATTAAAATGTCACGTACTAGGCTGTTGCGTCCTCCCTGAATACATGTCGACCTTATTTTATGTCTTACCTATCTTTCCCCTCCCTACTTCTTTATCTCATCCCCCTCCATACCTCTTTCTTATAGGTCACTTCAAAACACACTCCCTTAACCACGTCCCTTTTCAACCGCGGAAACTTTGCACCCCCCTAGGGGTGAGTGCTCCATCACTAGCCTCAAGAGAAATTTAACCCTGTCCCCTTTTCCAACCCCCCTCCCCCGACTCTCCTCCCTCACGTATATCCCAAACCTCCTAGACCCTCAGTCAACCACTATTCCATTTTAACCAAAACCACCATCAATGTATGGGA